>CM042842.1:6070451-6130451 GCA_023653725.1 Bungarus multicinctus | reverse complement strand
AACGGGGCAAAACGCCCTTCAGAAATGTCTCATTTAACGACAAGAAATGCTGGGCTCCATCGTGGTCGTGAGCCAAGGACGACCTGTGTTTACAGGCCATCAAAACATTCACAAGGCAAATAGCTGTCTATAAAACGAGCTTATTTTGTTAACAAAGAGCAAGAAAGAGGATTAAAAGTGGTAACAATTCAGTTTTATTTTTCCAGTAAAGTCAAGTTTCCGCCGTGATAAGAGACAAGGAATGACACGGGTTTCCTTCTGACCAATTTTAATCCAGTTGAACATAAATATACTTTAGAATCTTAAAAAAAACAACGGTTCGCTCGGAGAGCACGTGGTTTTTGTAGAAAGTGAGATTCTGACAAAGCAAGTATTGCTTTACTATTGCCATTAGGCCAGTCAGTAAGACGACTCGATTGACTGGTCCCAGTAAACAAATTAACACCTTTTAGGGGTCTTGAAGCCGTCTTCTAAGAATGAGAGCCGCAGCTGATCAATCCAAGAAGAAAATATTGTTGAACTGGGTTGCACAAAGTTTCTTTACTTCTTCTGAAGGGGAGAAAGAAGGAGTTTTAAAGCTTCAAAGAATGAAGTATTGTTGTTGAAAAGTTACCATCAGTAGGACATAAATGTTATCTTTAGCAGATTTCCCAAAGGCTGCCTATTTTTGTATTATTTCTGTGGTTCCAAATTGTGTTTTTTTTTTAAATTTTACTTAATTTATTTTTGAGGGACAGCCCACTAAAAAAGCCTCAGAACGGTCCTTATTGTCATTGCAAGACCCCAAAACTGATGGGAGTCCCTTCTGCCCAAGTGTGTGCAAACTCTGTGCACTAGCCTTGGGTATAGCCGTGTTTCTCAACTTGGAAGATGTGTGGACTTCAATTCCCAGAATTCCTCAGCCACATGGCCTGAATTCTGGGAGCTGAAGTCCACGCATCTTCAGGTCACCAAGGTTGAGAAACATTGGCCTAGGCCAAGGGCCTCCAACCTTGGCAACTTTAAGACTTGTGGACTTCAACTCCCCGAATTCCTTAGCGAGCATAGCTGAAATTCTGGGAGTTGAAGTCCACAAGTCTTAAAGTTGCCAAGGTTTTGGAGACCCTTCGTAGGCAACTACAAAACTTTGTGTCCAGCTTCATATACCAAAGAAGAGCAATGAAGGTCAAGTCATTGTCAAGTCAAGCCAATCAAGGTTAAAAGTCTTTGGCACAGCCTCTTGGGAATTCTCCTTGATTGAGACGTACTACAATTCCCAGAATTCCAAGCTGGGTGGGATATCATGCCCTTCACACATCTGGTGGATGTAATGCTTTAGGGATCTCCGGTTTTAAGAGCACATAGGAAGAATAGGTCAAGCTATTCTCCAAAACACCTGAAGGCAAGACAATAAGCCATGGATAGAAACTAATCCAGGAGAGAAGCAACCTAGAACTAAGGAGGAAATTCCTGACAGGGAGAACAATTAATCAGTGGGACAACTTGCCACCAGAAGTTCAGGTTGCTCCAACACTGGACGTTTTTAAGAAGAGTGGACAATCATTTCCTTAAAGGTCTGAGCAGGGGGTTGGACTAGAAGACCTCCAACTCAATTACTCTTGTTGTACTACACATTAACGGAATCAAATGCAAATTCTAGGCCTGCCTCACTCAGATGTGCATTTCTTTCTGTTTCTTCTGCCTCAAAACTTACAACCACCTCCTCATGGCTCTTCTCTCATGCTTCACCATGATGGTTCTAGCTTAAAAAGGATGCTGAAACAGGCAAATGATTCGTATTTCCCAGTGAGATTAAAGCCGCACGCAATTTCTGAGAGTTCCTTACCGTTCACTTCAATCAGGTTGGCGTTCTTCTGATTCAAAATAACGTACAGTTCCCGCTGATCCGACTTCTTGCCGACAATCCAGTAGTCGCTCATGGCTTTCACAATGATTTCTTCATCATCGTCCACCCTTTAAAGGAGCAGGAGGAGATCAGATTCTGATAAAAGAAAGTATCTGTGGCTCAGGGTTCAAGTGAGGGATCCTTGGTGGCCTCTGAGCCTGGTTGTTTTCTTGCAGACGTTTCATGACCCAACTAGGTAACATCATCAGTGCTGGAAGGAAATGGGGTTTGGTGCTCTCTTGAGCTTGGTTGTTCTCGTGTAGATGTTTCATTACCCAACTAGAGAACTTCAGCACAAGTAGTGATGATGTTACCTAGTTTGGATAATGAAACATCTGCAAGGAAACAATCAAGGTCAGAGATCGATTTCCAGAAGTATGGAAAACTCAATTAGAACTAAACTCAGGAGGGAAAAATTGAAAAAAAAATCATCTAATCAATTGAGGATTAAACAAAAATGTCCACAGCCATTTTCTTAGCAACTAAATGGTTTGCTCTTCCCTTTTCTCCTTCCCTTTTCCCTCTGGTGTGTGTGTGCGTGTGTCTCTTCTCTCTCTCTCTCTTCTCTCTCTGTCTGTCTCTCTCTCTGTCTGTCTCTCTCTCTCTCTTAACTTCCCAGCCTGATCTACCTCACACTTCTCTGTGGTCTTCAACCAAATACTGCACTCAGGTTGTTCAAGAACAATGCAGGTCAGATAGATTGTGAGCCAATCATAAATACACCAAGGCTTAAATATCCTCTGAAGAAGCAAAGCTTTGATTTTTGCTCAGTCCCAGATTTAGGGATCAAAACTGCAGTTTTTCAACATTTTGGGCACTCACACGCAGAGCAACTGCCCTGATGTGTGTGTGTGGCCACAGGAAAAAAAAAAAAACACCCATATACAAGAAGACCGACCAACACGCAGACCCCAATTTTAATTTCGTGGAAAAGTCTCTGAGATGTTCTTGCCAATTCCATTCAAAAGAGGCTTAAGATAAAGTCACGAGCAAACCTTGGTCAAAAATGGAAGTATTCTTCATCCTACATCTGAAACGATAAGGAGGGCGATAAATAAGTTAGTGGCGACAGAAGAAGGTAGATCACCTCGTAAAATCGTTGTTGATATCGCCAAGGATCTTCATCAAGTCAGGATGGACGGAAGTGAGGGAAAAACTGGACGTTCTCCTTGGATGGATGGTACTCTTCTCGGCCAGATTCATATGATTGAAGTAGATAAATTTAAACTGAGGCTCCTTCTCGGACCTAAGAAAGAGATGACCGGAGAGATCAAAGGGGGCGCCACCACTCTTTCTGCGAACAAGATAAAGATAATATGTCAGGTATATCAGAAGGCCTAATAATTTGGTTCATCTATCCACCCGAGATGGGGATGAAGCCAAGCGTTGATTTGTTCAGAGTGCTGAACCCTGGATTGTCCCAAAGGTGCTTTTTTTCAAGGGGCAACTGGAATTTTCTGGTTTTTTCTTTGAAGACGTTTCGCTTCTCATCCAAGAAGCTTCTCCAGCTCTACTGGATGATGAGGAATGGAAGGATTTATACCCCTTGCAGACACAGCTGGTCGTTTGCATCCTTTTTAGAGAGTCGTTGTTGAGGCCACTTGGTGGTTTATCTGTGTCCTCAGGATCACCTCAGCGGTGCAAATGTTCCTGCAGTCTGCAATAGTTCTCTGGAAATCCATTCGTACTCCCACACCACTTGAAATATATTCATCCCAAACCTCCCCCCCTCCCAAAAAAATTTATTTTTAAAAAAGGAACTGACCCAGATACCCTTTTCTTGAGGTTGTATTGTTCGCAGATATCCGAAGCTAAGACAGTAAGCTGAGGGCCCACCAGGCCATCGAGTCGGCGGCAGAAATCCAACGTGGGTTGCACAGAGGCTGGGAAAGATTTAGGGGTTGAGGAGGGGAGAAGAAAGGTGAGAATCACCCCACCTGGAACCCAGATGGCAGGTCGACATGGCACGGAGGGAAGGTTCAAGGCCTGAGGGTGACACATGCACAAGGCAGGGCTGCAAGGCCCAGACACACAAAGGGACCAGTTTCCATAAACGCGGAGATGCCGAGATTTGGACTTCACCAAATTACGTGCCAAAGGTAAGGAATCTCAAAGGTGCTAGTCAGATCTGAGTTTTCAATACTTCCAGAAAAGGCAGAGCATTTTTTTAAAAAAATAATCATCATCTTCCTCTGCTTCCAAACTAGGAAGCAGGTATACCTGCTTGAGGGTAATTTGAGTAGGAACATTTGCGATAGGGCAGGCGGTTGATCAGGGTGTGATGACCCAGGGTGGGATCAAACACAGTCACGGAAAACAGGTGAAGCCCCTTTTACTCCTTCACTTTGCTTCCAAGCTCCGAATATCTTTGACCCACACAGTTACACGAAGAAGGAAAAATGCAACACAAACCAGGCAAGATAAGGGCTGGGAGGACGTCCACAGATAACACACACTGGGAAGGACACCAAACTCAGAGAGGAACTATAAACTAGAGATATTTACACACTTTGTGCCCAGCGTTTGCCAATACGCAGGACCAAACTTTATTCAGTTGTCACAGCTGCAGCCCATGAAGTGGATCAAGGCCCTCTCCTCCCCGTCTCTCCTTAATCCACTCCTCCCTGCGTGCCCTAGAATGGAGAGGGGATGGGCCTGGGTCCTCCTCTGACTGCTCAGCCGGCCTCTGCCCTTCCCCGGCCTCCTCCACAACCTCCGGAGCCACACTTCCACTCGGCTGTTCCTCCTCTCCCTCAAGAGTCAGTCTCCACCAGAGGCATGACACAGGGAGAGGACAGTAAGAGTCTCAGAGCCACAATGTGGGCAGAGATATTTATGTATGTGTTAAGATTTTCATCCTGCCTTTATTATTTTTATAAGCAACCCAAGGCAATGAAGATAGCTAATAATTGTCCTTCCTCCTCTTGTTTTCCCCATAACAACCCTGCGAGGTGGGTTGGGGCTGAGAAAGAGGGACTGTCCCAAAGTTACCCAGTTGGCTTTCATGCCTAAAGCGGGACTGGAATTCACAGTCTCCTGGTAATTGGCTCAAAATCACCCAGTCAGCTTTCATATCTAATGTGGGACTAGAACTCACCATCTCCTGGTGATGGGGTCAAAGTCACCCAGCTGGCTGTTGTGCCTAAGGCGAGATTAGAATTCACCGTCTTCTGGTGATTGGCCCAAAATCACCCAACCGGCTTTCATACCTAAGGTGGAACCAGAACTCACAGACTCCTGGTTTCTAGGCCAGCACCTTAAGTACTACACCCAAACTGGCATATATAATAGAGGTTGGGCCAGGCCCTGCTACTGGTTGGACCCAGGAGTTTAATTTGATTTATTCAGGGGTGGAATTTTTTCCTCAAAACTTTTATTATGGTTATTTTAGGATTTATGCTACAGTTCTTACATTGCTACGTACAAAGAAATAGGAAAAAACATTCTAGTTTTTTATTATCACAGCACCAGAACCCACTGGTTGTCTCAATTTAGACAAATCTTTACTTTATTCTTGAAGTTTTATTATTTGATGACTTGCTGGCAAACTGTGGCTCTCGGAAAAGACAAAAAAAAAAGATATTTTCTCTTTTGAATGTAACAGGAAATTATTCAAACAATTCTCTCATTACAAGATTCTGGAAATTTTACAGAGAACGGACTATCACACTGATATTCAAACCACCATGGAGAATGTTCAAAGGACGGGATGTGGGGAACCCAGACAGGAATGGAATAATAATTCAACCATTATTATTTGATACTCACCATCAATCATAAAGCAGACAGCTGCACTCATTGCCTGGAAGGGACAAAAGATTTATCGTACCAGCCATTTTTGAGCTATCTCATTACTATAATCCTGCTTTATGGCTAAGTGAAGAATGTCGGCCCAAGCTAGCATAACGAAGACTTCTAGTTTAAAGAAGTTCTCTTGAGATGAAAGGATAACTTTGATTGTGGAAGGGGAAGGTCTGGTACTTCCCAAAGTTGGGCTCCATCATCAAACCCAGCTACCGTGGCCAAGGGGTGGAGACAATGGTCGTTGTAACGCCACAAGCATAGGATTCTTGTCTTAGATTCCTGATGACCTCCAGAAGAATTCATCATCTAAACCAAGGGTGTCCAACCTTGGCAACTTTAAGACCTGTGTCAACTAAAAAGATACTCCTTTGGTCTTTTTAGCTGCCAGAAAAAGAGAGTGGGGGAAACAAGGCATTCTTGAAAGGCCTAGATAATCACCTCAGCAGCCCAAAGTTGTCGGAGCATAAGAAGGTTATTGGAGAGCATGATGGATGATTCTTGGAGACGGATGTGTCCTATTGGAGAAGTCACATCCAGCGAATGAGGGGAAGACCAGGGTCAAGGGGGAAATGTATGATGTGATTTAGTATCAGCTGCACCCAGCCACTTGCACCAACATGGCAATTTCTAATGAACCAATTTATTTTTTCTGAGATGCGGCTAGAGACTTTTGATTTGAATGAGGGTGGATTTGTTGGAACCCTGACAACCTGGGCATTTCAAATCCCAGAATTCCCCAGCCATTTAACTCTGGGAGTTTGAAGTCCATGTATCTTACGAGTCGTAAAGTTGAGAAACGGAACTGTAGCGCACAGCCCCTTTCCATCCAAATTACGAATTCTCTAGAAGATCTCAGAATTGAGGAGGTTACCTTATACACAATTAAATGAAGCTCTTCGTAAGCACTGTCCGTGTTCACAAATATTTTGGGGAACCTGCATTTTGTTTCAGGATCATTCAGATTCAGGGGTCCAGTCAGGAACCTAAAAAGGAAAGACAGGTGTCAGGGTTCCTCATTACATCATGAGCCTCCAGCCAAGCTTCAAAAGAATCCAAACGATTTATTAGGAGCAACATGTCAGCATTGACCTATCTGAAGCCAACTCTGCCAACAGGATCTTTCCACATGCGACTCTTAGACCTTGGCCCAAACCTCAAAAAAAGACCAGTTGTACAGCTTTCTAACCCAAGACATCTAGCTTGGTTTAGCGCTGGGGTCTCCAACCTTGGCAATTTTAAGACTTTGTGGACTTCAACTCCCAGAATTCCCCAGCCAGAAAAGCTTAAAGTCTTAAAAGTCCACAAGTCTTAAAAGTTGTCAAGGCAACTCGGGAGTAAGGCTGCAAAGTGATGGCCCCTCCCTTAAGAGATAAAAGCCAGCTGAGAAACCAGAGTTCTTTGCAGGAAGCAAAGACGTTTTTGCACTCAAGCCTTGTAGATGTTCGGAGTATCTTAATTTGTGTTTGGAGACTCTTTGGGTTTGAAATATTTCTTAGTAACTTTATCTAATGTTCTTGGAAGCCTTGCCCAACCATGGCAAGGCTCATTCTTATCCAAGACAATTAGTTTTAATAGCCTTTTAACCGTGAAGGAAGCGAATTCGCAGAGGAGCATTAAAAGGTCTTGCTTTTATCTCTGTTTGGTGTTTGTTTACTTGGAACAAGGCTTGGGTCCGAACGCCTGTTTGGGGAGGACTTTGTTATTGTCATTAAGCTTTCTGAGCCTTGCATTATTATTATTTTTCGCGCGGTTTCAAAATGGCGGAAACCAACGCTGTCCGTTCTCAGTTGTTGGTGGCGGGAAAAAGTACAAACAGGACCAGGGAGCCCTCAGACCGAACACTCCATTGGGCATGGAGAGATGGGAGAGATAAGGAAGGCCTACCTGCCATAGTGTTGCAGATTTCCGGATATTTCTATATGGATGGGGGAATCCCTTCCGGCCAACTGAAACAGAAGAGACAGTCAAGGAAAATTTCCAGACTTGTGCCTGACGTCGTTTCCCTTTAAACCAGGGTTAGCGCATGTGCCGAGGGAAGGCAGGGCACCCCACTCACCTCAGGTTCCATGTGTCTTGGAAAGAGCGAAGTGGTGAGGTATTTGTACAAAATCCTCATGTCCTCTTGTTCCAATCCACTCCTGTGAAGTTAAAAAAGGGAAAAAGTTACCCCTGTCCAATCATGTCCAGTTTTAGGCCCTGGTGCTCATCTCCATTTGTTTCTTGGCTGAGGGAGCCAGGGTTGTCCGAAGACATTTCTGTGGTCATCTGGCGATACACCAAAGGCTCACAGAACACTGTTACCTTCCCACCAAAGTGGTACTTATTTATCTACTTGCAGGCTTTTGAATTGCTAGTGGTACCTATTTATCTACTCACATTTTCAAGCTTTCGAACTGCTAGTGGTACCTATTTATCTACTCGCATTTGCAGGCTTTCGCACTGCTAGTGGTACCTATTTATCTACTTGCATTTGCAGGCTTTCGAACTGCTAGTGGTATCTAATTCTCTACTCACATTTGCATGCTTTCGAACTGCTAGTGGTACCTATTTATCTACTTGCATTTGCAGGCTTTCGAACTGCTAGTGGTACCTATTTATCTACTTGCATTTGCATGCTTTCGAACTGCTAGTGGTACCTATTTATCTATTTGCATGCTTTCAAACTGCTAGTGGCACCCATTTATCTATTCGCATTCGCATGCTTTCGGACTGCCAGTGGTACCTATTTAACTGGTCAATGTGCAGAACTGAAGTAAAACACTCGCCTCCAATCTGAAGCCAACATTTTGGAGTAAAACCTGGAGGATCCTCTATAGAATCCCCTTTGAATCGGTAATTATTTTACGCAGGGCTCTATCGATTGCTTTTTATCTAAGCCTCTTCTCTCGGCTCCTTAATCACTTCTGAACAGGAAACCTCTTGAGCTCTTGCTCTGAAAAATAGAATTGGAGGTGGCTGGCAGCTGTGCCATGTCAATAAACACTCTGAAAGCAAACACAGCTGAAGGGGAGCCTTTTGGTTCCTGTTACAAGCTGCAGGCAGCCCTCCTTTGTTTCTGTTTAAAATCCAACATTTTTTCGGCCTGAGGTCAAGAGAGAGAAGGGGGGAAAAAAAATCAGCTACTGTTCAATGTTGGGCACGGGCATTTCTTTCTTTCAACATTGAAGCTCTTCTTCCAAGTTTTTTTTGGGGGGGAAGGAAAGAAACCTAAGATTCTGGGAGGCTGAGGATTAGATTTAAAAAAAAACGATTTTTCATCCTTTTTCCCTCTGGCCTGCACTTGGCACAATGATGTTGTTATGTCCCAAAATAATTTCCTGCTATTCAGCTAGTCCCCTGCTTAAAAACTGCTCTGTTTCCTTTGTTACTGATCTTTTTAGTATACCTGAGGAAAAATAACTAACAGAATAACCGTGTTGGAAGCAGCTTTGGAGAAAGGAAACGAAAAGTGGATGAGAAAATAAACCAGAATAACAGAGTTGGAAGGGGCCTTGGAGGTCTTCTAGTCTAACCCCCTGCCTAGGCAGGAAACTCTACACCACTTCAGACAAATGGTAAAACTCTTCTTCTCTTCTTAAAAACCTCCCGCGTTGGAGCATTTACAAGGCAAGTTGTTCCACTGATTAATTGTTCTAAAATGTCAGGCAATTTCTCCTTAGTTCTAGGTTGCTTCTCTCCTTGATGAGTTTCCACCCATGGATTCTTGTCCTGCCTTCAGGGGCTTTGGAGAATAGCCTGACCCCCTCCTCTTTGTGGTAGCCCCTAATAAGCCCTATCATGTCTCCCCTAGTCCTTCTTTCCATCAAACTAGACATACCCAGTTCCAGCAACCGTTCTTTATATGTTTGAGCCTCCACTCCCCAAATCATCTCTGTTGCTCTTCTCTAGTCTAAAGTCTCGACACCTTTTTTTACATTGTGGTGAAAAGACGACAAAGTATCAGGAGATGAAGGGAGAACATCGAACATCGAATAACACAGCTGGAAGGGACCTTGTAGGTCATCTAGTCCAACCCCCTACTCAAGCAGGAGACCCTGTAGCATTTCAGACAAGTGGCTGCCCAGTCTCTTCTTAAAAGACTCTGCTTTGACTGCCAAAGTCGATTAGAAGACAGCTGGATTAAGAATTTTAGAAGTAGTGTAAATCATATGTGGATAACCAGGTGGCCTGTCAGGGAAATAATATATCCTGTGGCCCGGGAAATACAGGGGAATTTTCTCCTTCTTATGCCTAGGTCCCATCCTTGGCACATTCCTACCCTTATGGTGAGACTTATGCGTGCAGGGAAGAATGCTGAGCATGCCCAGAGAGATTCTACTCCACGAGTGTGCACACAAGTACCCTATTTCATCTTGTATCATGCGTATTCCACATTCCACTGGATTTAGGGGACTGGAGGCTAAAACATACGATGAATGGTTATAGGAACCGGGCATGGCTAGTCTAGGGAAGAGAAAGACCAGGGGAGACAGGATAGCAGTCTTCCAATATTTGAGGGGCTGCCACAGAGAGGAAGGGGTCAAGCTATTTTGCAAAGAGAAAGAAAGAAAGAAAGAAAGAAAGAAAGAAAGAGAGAGAGAGAGAGAGAGAGAGAGAGAGAGAGAGAGAGAGAGAGAGAGAGAGAGAGAGAGAGGAAGGAAGGAAGGAAGGAAGGAAGGAAGGAAGGAAGGAAGGAAGGAAGGAAGGAAGAAAGAAAGAAAGAAAGAAAGAAAGAAAGAAAGAAAGAAAGAAAGAAAGAAAGAAAGAAAGAAAGAAAGAAAGAAAGAAAGAAAGAAAGAAAGAAAGAAAGAAAGAAAGAAAGACAGACATCTGAGCAAACCATGGATGGACAGAAGATATATCTAGTTTAAGGAAAAGAAGGATGGGGTGACATGACAGCAGAGTTCCAATATCTCAGGGGCTGCCCCAAAGAAGAGGAAGTCAAGCTATTCTCTAAAACACCTGAAGGCAGGACAAGAAGCAACGGATGGATAATCAAGGAGAGAAGCAACCTGGAACTAAGGAGAAATAGTGGAAAAATTTGGTATGTCTAGTCTAAGGAAGAGAAGGACCAGGGGGTGACATGATGATAGCAGTCTTCCAATATCTCAGGGGCTGCCACAAAGAAGAGGGAGTCAAGCTATTTTCCAAGGCACCTGAAGGCCCGACAAGGAACAATGGATGGAAGCTGATCAAAGAGAGATTCAACCTGGAAATAAGGAGAAACTTTCTGACAGTGAGAACCACCAACCAGAGGAACAGAAGTTGCCTTCAGAAGTTGTGGGAGCTTCATCACTGGAGGCTTTCAAGAAGAGGCTGGTCTCCCATCTGTCAGAAATGGCGTAGGGTCTCCCGCTTGGGCGGGGGGGTTGGACTAGGTGACCTACAAGGTCCCTTCCAACTCTGATGATCTGTTAGCTGTTATCCACCGAGACAGCCATCTGCAGAAGCTCCTTCAAAGTGTTCCGGTGCTCACCAGATCAGCTGATCATTGTACAGGAAGGCCGTGTACTTGACGAGGCTTAAGCTCTCCTCCATCTTGTTGATGAACGACTGGATCTTTAAGTAGGTCATCTTATCTAACGGGAAGAAGCTGATGCCGCTGAAGACATCCAGCAGATCGCAGGACTGCAAGTGAAGCGTTTGCAAGTACTGGAACACAAGGGGGAAGGGAAGGGTCTTGAGGAGGAGGAGGAGGACGATCAGCAGGCAGCTGGAAGGACTCAGTTACGGTGGTGATGAGGGGAGGAGCATGTTGGGAGGGCTGAAGGACCTGATCCGGGACAGATTGTCACGGGGAAAATTTATCTAGGTGGCCGCTAAAAGTCGACGCTGACTTGTTGACACATAATCCGTTGATCAATGTTCTCCTGATAAACAGTTACAGGAGAAAGTAAGGTTTGAGAGCCTATTTTAAAAAATATCTAGTGGATATTCTCAGTCATCTTACTATAGAATCTTGCCAGGATTCTAAATTAACCCCATCCATCCATCCTTCCATCCATCCTTCCATCTATCTATCCATCCATCCACCCATTCTTCCCATTCTTGGAGTCCTTGGCTCTCTCTGAGCTTGGTAGTTTTCTTGCAGATGTTTCATGACCCAACTAGGAAACCTCATCAGTGCCAGAAGGAGTGGGGTTGGAGGAGGAAGAGGAGGAGGAGGAGGAGACAGCAAAGTAGAAAGAAGAAAAGAAAGAAGAGAAGGAATAGGAAACAGGAGGAGAAAAGAGGGGAGGAGAAAGGAGGAGGAGGAGAACTATGGGGATCTTGGTGTGCTCTGAACTTGGTTGTTTTCTTGCAGATGTTTCATGACCTAACTAGGAAACCTCATCAGTGCCAAAAGGAATGGGGTTGGAGGAGGGAGGGGAAGGAAGAGGAGGAGGAAGAGACAGCAAAGTAGAAGACAGAATAGAAAAAAGAGAAGGAATAGGAAGCAGGAGGAAAGAAGAGATGGAGTGGAGAAAGGAGGAGGAGAACTATGGAGTCCTTGGTGCTCTCTGAGCTTGGTTGTTTTCTTGCAGATGTTTCATGACCTAACTAGGAAACCTCATCAGTGCCAGAAGGAGTGGGGTTGGAGGAGGAAGAGGAAGCGGAGACAGCAAAGTAGAAGAAAGAATAGAAAAAAGAGAAGGAATAGGAAACAGGAGGAGAAAAAAGGAGAGGAGAAAGAAGGAGAACTATGGGGCCCTTGGTGCTCTCTGAGCTTGGTTGTTTTCTTGCAGATGTTTCATGATCCAACTAGCACCGATGATGTTGTTTAGTTGGGTCGTGAAACATCTGCCAGAAAACCACCAAGCACAGGAAGCATCAGGACCTGACATTTCAACCTGAGCTACAAATACTCTCTTCTAGTGGCAATCCATTGTATTTCTCTAGTAGAAGTACTAACACCTTAAACACCCACTTGTTGTTCTGATAAAAAGAGGGGAAAACGTCTTACCCGATGGAAGAATTTCTCCAGTCTTTCTTTCAGAACCCGGACGCCTCCATCGTCCATGGCTTTTCGGAATGTGCCATTAAAAAGCTAATCATTTATTTTCAAGAGGAAAAAAATAATGGGTTAACGAAATCATCATTTAATAGCTTGTTTTTCAAGATATAAATATTGAACTGAATGTTGGCCCTAGGATTCCAGCTTCCCTGGATTCAAAGGAAAAATTACACTCCATTATTGTAGGAATAATGCTTGCTTAGGGAATAATGCTTAGGAGTCTATTTACAGAAAGCTTATAACAGATGACAAACACTGTATATTTCTGATTGCTAATGGGTGACATCTTTTCCCTCAAACTATATATTATAAAAATAGCATGAATCACATCCATGATACATACATGACAGTCAACAGCACACATTATTTTATTCATTCCTTTTGCATCCTGTTGCAATCCAAAGTGATTATCACCTGCAATTGCCTGTTCTTCCTTTTTCTTTCTACAACATACTAGATTTTAATCCTTTTTTTAAAAAAAATCTTTGTACTGTCCGGAAGGCATACATACAAAAATGGAATAGTTCATGACAAGAAATAATATGAAAGAAATGTGACATGGAATAAGTATCAATAAATATTCAGTGCTGGATTCATATTTCTGCTGCTCACACTTCAGAAAAATTGAAGCAAAGTATTCCATTTTCCTTTGGGAAAGTAAAAGCTGTTTTACCCACTCTAACTTAATTAACAAATATTATGGCGAAACTGACCTTATACATGTTGTAACATTGCTGTAACACTGAGCTATAAACTTTGTCCTGTAAGAGATTCAGAATCAGAAAGTCATTACCGCAAAGACACAAAGGCAATTATTTTGACGAAGGATGCATTCAGTTACAGATGCTTATTTTTTTTAAAAAATACAACCTCAAACAAAAACAAAACTGCCCATCGGTACTTTTCCATCAATCTATAAATGACAATTCCTTTTTTTTTTGACGCTTTGTGATGTGGCAGTCTCTCTCTCAAACCATATTCCCAGAGGAATGCCTGTGAGAAAAAAAAAAATCGCTCCAAGAAGTTGCAAATCGCACCACTGAAAACTGCTGTTTTCAAGAGAAAACTTTTTCAGGGAAATAAGTTTAACAACTCATGAAAACCAGCTGCAGTTGGATCGGATCCAGATGTAATAATGTTAGAATCAGTGGCTCTGGCTTCTGAATAGGTATTGATCACACTACAGGTAGGTAGTCCTTGACTTACGACCAAAATTGCACCAGAAATCCGGGCAAGTCAAGGCATTCATGCAACTGGAAATAATTTTCTTTCTTTTTTTTTCAATGATCGTTAAGCAAACTCATTCGTTTGAATGGGAACCAGGAAAAATGCAATAAACTAATATGATAAAATGATTAAAAAAAATGAATTGTGGTCACCACCGCAGAACGGCCATTACGGGCCAGAAAGCTGGCCCTCTGCTATGCTGTCACCTTATTTTAGAAGCGAAATGAGGGGAAAGGGGTGCACTCTGGAGGACAGAATTTCAGAAACTGGGAGAAAGAAAAGACGACTCTTGAGGGGTTCAAGTCATCAGAAAGAAGGAAAACAACACCTGGATATGTTTGCTAACATTTCCAACGTGACATTTCATTCTTACCAGCAGCTCCTCTTCTTGGTATTCGATGACTGTTTTGCCATCTTTGTGTTTTTCTATCATTGGATTCCGTACGACCTTGAAAATGGAACAAAACAGTTCATTTAAGCAATTTTGTTTTCCTACAACTTCTGGTCAAACTGTCATCCAACCAGAGTTATTCCATAAAACTCCTGAATTGTTTCACTGCGACCACCAATTCTAACAATCATAGCTTAGCAATGGGACCTTTGTTTTGATTTATTTGCCTCTCCTAGCCATCCCTTTTATTCCCCTATCGGAGTCTGATAGCATGGATTGTCCAATTATTCATCTGTAAACCGTTCCAGAGACATTTTCAGCATAAAGAAAAGGGTATAAAAATCTGACAGGACATTCAAAAAGTACTGAAAAAATTGCTTCAAAGAACAGCATGATGCATTTATATACCATAACCATCCAGAAGTTTTCTTCTGGTTCATTGAAGAACTGTCTATTTTTCTGGGTATGTAGTGATTTTGCAGGTTTTGTAGGACTGAAGGTTCTACGAAGAAAAAGATATTATATGAATTAGCAGAGTTTAAATGTTCATCAGGACCAGGAGAACATCAAATAATCCATTATTACTTTTATTTCCTCATAAAGGAGGAAACTATTCATTACACTGTGTTCTCAGACCGCCTCGCTTAAGTAATATGTAAACAAATCAAGATGGACTGCAGAAATTTAGTTTAAACCTTAATTAGCCAAGAAACTCACAGGGCAATTTTAGTTCTATAATTCTCCCAGGCTCTGCTTTTCATAGGGTTTTTTTGGGGAAACAAATCAGAAAAAAAGTAGGTACATTATTTTGGGTGAAATGTGGGATTTGAAGCATCAGTAACATGCCTGAAGAACACCAAGATGACATGAGTTATGATATCATTACGGAAATGAGACAATTTAATATTTTTGGCCACGGTTTACTTTACTTTACTTTATTGTCATTGCACCTCATTCATGCCACTGTTCCAAGAGGCAAGTAAGTTTCATTTTTCCCAAATAAATGAAATACCAGACATGCAGTCCTAGGGAGTGTGGCGGTTACCTTGTAAACTGAACAATGGCCTCACATAATCCAACATTTCGGATTTTTTCATTCTTCTCTGCTTCATTTGGGTAATAGAAGAGAATCTTCTTTTCTTCCTGAATTTAGAAACGAAACACCTAATTTATTATTTTAAATATATCTGTGCAGCACCTTTAAATACAAGGCCTTCACAACGTATTGCATTTTACAATATTAACCCATTTTAAATTAATTCACAAGTCTATGAATATGGCCCTTAAAAGATACATTGTGCTGAGATGTTAACATTCTGAAATATATATTTTTTGTGAAAAAGAAGGAATTTGCATATACTCAGACACAGAAAAAATATACTTGTGTCTGTGTACATGTACGCAATATGTACATGTGTATCCAAAATGGGAAAGAGAATAGAGCTGTGTGAAAAAGTGTAAAGGATCTGGGAGGTCTTTTAGCCCAACCCACTCAAGCAGGAGACCCTATATAGGTAGTCCTCAACTTACAACCACAATGGAGCCCAAAATTTCTGCTGCTGTGAGATATTTGTTTTGCACCATTCTACGACCTTTCTTGCCATCGTTGTTAAATGAATCACTGCGGCTGTTCAGTTAGTAGCACGGTTGTTAAGTGAACCCGACTTCCCCATTGACTTTGCCCGTCAGAAGGTTCCAAAAGGGGATCCCGTGACCCCAGGTTACCGCAATATGAATCAGTGGCTAAGAATCTGAATTTTGATCTCCTGACAATGGAGATGCTGCCACAGTCTGAGAAACGATCATTATAAGTCACTTCTGCCGACTGCCTGAAATTTGGCAGTTCAAATCTCACCAGGCTCAAGGTTGACTCAACCTTCCATCCTTCGAAGTGGGTCAAATGAGGACCCAAATTGTTGGGGGCAAGAGTCTGACTCTGTAAACCGCTTAGAGAGGGCTCAAAAGCAGCATGAAGTGGTATATAAGTCTGCTATTGTTAAGGAAAGAAGGAAGGAAGGAAGGAGTGGTTAGAATGCAGTGTTTCAGGCTAACTCTGCCCACTGCCAGGAGTTTGATCAAGGTTGACCCAGCCTTCCATCCTTCCGAGGTGGGTCAAATGAGGACCACATTGTTGGGGGCAACAGGCTGACTCTGTAAACCGCTTAGAGAGGGCTGGAAAGCTCTGTGAAGCGGTATATAAGTCTAAGTGCTATTGCTATTTTCCGTGCCATTGTAACTTCAAACAGTCCCTAAGTGAACTGTTGTTAAGTTGAGGACCACCTGCACCAGGAGCATCCAACCTTGGCCGCTTTTAAGACCTGCCAGCTGGGCAATTCTGGGAGTTGAAGTCCAAAAGTCTTAAAAGCAGCCAAGGTTGGACACACCTGTCCTCTACCATCCCGGACAGATGGCTGTCCGGTCTCTTCTTAAAAAGCCTCCAGTAATAGAACACCCACAACTTCCTTTACCTACTTAATTACTTACAGATTAACAGAGTTGGAAGGGACCTTGTAGGTCATCTAGTCCAACCCCCACCCACCCAAGCAGGAGACCCTACCTACACCATTTCTGATAGATGGCCGTCCAGTCACTATTGCAATTGTACAAAATAGTCCCACACAACAAGCCCCCCCCCCCACATCTATGCCTCCCTAGTTTGTTACACAAACACACAAACAGACACAAAACAACACGTCCCCCACACCCCAATTGTGCATCCATCCCCCACCACCATTCAGCCGTGCAGGCCCTCCCCTCCCTCCTGCCGGCTGGGCCTCGGCCTGTCCGGAGAGAAGGGCCACCTCTTGGTTGCGTCCCTCCGCTGGGCCTGGCCGCCAGAGCCGCCGCCCCCCGAGGAAGGCCCAGCCGGCCCTCCGCCTCCCCTGCCCACCCTCGCTGGAGGGTCCCGGCTCCCCCTTCTCGTTCTCTCGCCCGCCCACCTCGCCCTCTCGCGGGCCTAGCCGCGGGTTGTACACGAAGAAGCCGAGCAGAGCCGGCCCCAACAGCTTCTCCGGCCCGGTCCCCGACTCCGCCGCCGCCGCCGCTGCCATCCTGCCGGGGGTGGGAGGGACCGCGGAGCAGAGCAGCCTCGGGAGCGGCAGGGGGCAGCCTCAGGATGGGCGCCTTCGCTTCCTCCTCGTCCGCCTCTCCGGCCGCGGCCTGCCCGCCGTCCGAAGCCCCGGCCTCGCCTGGTCCGCTCTGCCGCTGCGCGCGCGCGCCCCAACCCGGTCCAGAGGGGGGCGGCCGCGGCAGGCAGGCAGGCAGGCCGGCAGGCCGAGCCCGGAGCGAGCGAGGGGAAGCGGGAGGATGCGGTCGCCTCGGGACTGCTCTGTTAAAGGGGAAGAGAAGGAAGGCCTGCGCCGCCCAGTTCTGCCCTGTCTTTGCCGTTAATAAAGTTTGATTGAAAGTTTTAAAGTGGGCATAAAAGCTAAGACGAAAGGGGGGAGAGGTCGGATGAAAAGGAAGAAGAAAGAAAGAGAGAGAGAGAAGGAAAGGAAAGGAAAGGAAGGCAAGCAAGAAGGAAGGAAGGAGAGAAAGAAAAAATAAAGAGAGAAAGAGAAAGAAGCAAAAGGATTGTGAGAAAGAAGAGAGCTTCCAATTTCCGCCGCAGCAAATACAATTGCAGAATTTGTGAAATTATTTTAAAAGCTCATTTTTAAATCTACCTTTTTGTATATATTCAGCAAAGTTGACATTTGTGCATTTCCCCCCCTCCCATGTCATGCAGAAAATTTATAAGGGGTTTCCCTTCAACAATAAACAAACAAATTCTTTCCTATAATCAAGGAAATTAATTTAACCATCTTTGCAATAATAGCGATTAATGATGCACTATAAACCAGCGGTCTCCAACCGGTGGGCCATGAGAAAATTTTGGTGGGCTGCAGAGAACTCTCACCCCCAAAGCAATTAATCCAGACTGGGCAGAAACACAAGGCTGTACTGCCCACATGGCCCACAGGAACCCTCTCTGCCCACTCATTCCTTACCTGGTCAACTTGCCTGCTAAAATGCTATTTTTCCTTTTTCCCACCATCAGCTGTTCTGCTCTGCTGGGAGATTTAGATTAGCTAGGAAGCAGGAAATGGTTGGATTTCTTGCTTTCTAGCTAATCTTTAGATTTTCGGCTCTGATTTTAAGCACAGCCGAACCTCCCTTAGGACTGAAGATTTGCTAGCAAGCAAATTCAGTGCAGACTCACGGCAAGCAAATTTGAGAGACTGAGCAAGCCGATGGCAGATAGATAGATCACTAAATGATTCTGTGAGCAACTCAATCTGCCTGCTTTGCCTGATTTGGGGAAAAAGTTGCTCTTTTTTTTTATAAAAAATTCAATATTTACATGCATGGTGTGTTGTGAGTTAATTTTGTGAGTTTGCTTGCTGGCACATTGTATGAGTTTGCTTGAAAGCAAATTTTATGTGACAGACTGAGCTAGCCAATGGCAGATAGATAGATCTCTGAATGAATCTGTGATTCTGTGAGCAACTCAATCTATCTGCTTTGCCTGATTTTGGGTAAAAGTTGCTCTTTTTTAATAAAAAAATTCAATATATAAATATTTATAATATTTACATGCAAGCCATGCCCAGCCAGTCACATGACCACCAAGCCACACCCACAAATTAGGCCATACCCACAGAACTGGTTAGTGGTCCCTGGGATCTAAAATTATGAGTTTGCTGGTCCCTGAGGTCCAAAAGGTTGGCGACCCCTGCTATAAACTATGGCTTCTGCCTTTTAGGTTCAACCACCAACTAGCAGAGATCCAACAGACAATAACATCGCCCCATTTCCTTACTATATTTGTTTTCATTTGTAGTTTGCAAAGTTTCAATAATGTATATTTTAAAAAAGAATGGAGTCGAGGAAAGTGGAATTCAAATACGTTTATTTCTGTTGAAAAGCAGATTGTCACTGCTGACAATTTTGAATGCGAAAGACAGGCTTATATCAGATTTTTATACTTGTTTGCATAAGGAGACAAGGTTATAGTTTCATTCATTGGTTATTTACCGCTTCCCGGATTTGCTTACTATGCATGGACTCACATTTACAATAATCCTCAACCTAACAACCATAAATGAGCCCAAAAATTCTGTAACTAACCAAGGCAGTTGTTAAGTGAGCTTTGACCCATTTCACGATCTTTCTTGCTACGGTTGTTAAGTGGTTAAGTTTAACACTGAATCTGGTTTCCCCATTGACTTTGCTTGTCAGAAGATCAGAAAAGGGGATCACAAATGATCTGGGACACTGCAGCCGTCATAAATGTGAATCAGTTGCCAAGTGTCCAAATTTTGCTCACGTGACCATTGGGGATGCTGCAATGGTTGTAAGTGTGAGAAACGGTCGTAAGTCATTTTTCCCAATGCCGTTGTAATTTTGAACGGTCACTAAAGGAACTATTGTAAGTCGAGGTCTTATCTGTACATCCAAAATCTTTTGTCCAGGTCTAGAAGCCATAGAAGAGATGCTGGCAGCCCACCTTGGGGTCAACAGACTTAGTTTATATTTTCCCCACCTCCCCTTGTGTTTGATATCTGAAATGGCAGCGTTTTCATCCTGACTTGGAAAACAGATATCCCTGTTCAAAGAGAAATATCTGTCCGTTGTACCACAGAGACAGTGACTTTGAAATGATCTTTATTTGGTTAGCTTGAGAGAATTAACCTTTGGAAATTGGACAGCTAGTCCTTGTGATTTGACATGTTCAACATTACAACAGAGGGTCCCAAATGACGTACGACCCTGTTTCAAAGTTACAACAGTGGTCATTTGTCCTTATGAGCAACCACATAGAGCAGGGGTATGCGGTCAAGTCTCAATTAACGACTGTCACAATTATAATGGGCATTACGGTCATATCTTGAGGACTAGCTATAGCGCACCACTGAATAGGAGGCAAAGCATAACAAAGGATCCTTGGGTTTGAAAGTTTCAAGAGAACTTTTTCGGAGTAGCAGAAGTTCTTCCGCCACTTCTGGCCCTTTAGGATTGCACCATCTCCTGGAATTCTGCAATAAAAGGAAGAAGCAGTTAGAAGGTTTTTGAGTGGATTCATTCTTCAATAGAAGAGTTGAAGTCGAACTAGCAAAACTGAACGTTTCATATGCAGAAGTTCTAAACTCTTGATGGAGACCATGGTTGACTTCGCACACAATTTATAGTCAACAATAAATTGTGTGCCTGCTTCACAAAGAGGGGTGGAGTTACTATCTTTGAAGTATATTTATCAGCATTCAACTATGGGGACAATTAATTTTGTATGTGTGTATGACTTGTTTTTTCATTTTATACACTCTTGTGTAGTCTTATTTTGTTACGTTGTTTTTGTATTACTTGGGGAGTTTGTATTTTAATTGGAATAAAATAAAAAATAGATTATTAAAAATAAAAAGAGAGGCTATTGTTGAGTTTGCTAGACTTTTTCATTGACTGTTGTTGGAAATGGTTCCCGAGGAACCTCTTCTTCACCAAGGGCAGAGTTTTAATTTGAATTCTCTCTTCTTTTTTCTTCTCACTGCTTCCTACGTAAACCTCCTCTGCTGAAGGTGATGGACAAAACTAAGGCACTCCCAGGGAACAGGAGAACATCTCAGATGACTTAACTTTCCATCCTTAGCTTGCTATCAGTAATGGGTCATCTCAAACCATTTGCTCAATTCACATTTTGAAACCAGAGTTTAGCCTTGAGCTCCTCCATCGATGGTGCCTGGAGCAAAGATCCCATTCCTCCCTCAAAAAGATCCATCTATGGATTGCATTTTTATCTTCAGGAGGGACTGCATGACAGAACAAATCCGAGTCAACCTACTCATACCTTCAGCCCCAACTTTCCCATCTCCATCGTGGTCTCCTGCCGCCAGAAATTTTTCGATTTCTGTCGCTGTTAACAAGCGAGCCTCGGGCTCAAATCTCTGGAGCAAATATCTAGAAAGAGGAAGAGAAAAGCAATTCCACGTGGTGATATTCTTTGAGCCGAGTTGACAAGTTAGGGATGCCAGACAAAACTCTAGCCAGTTTTTCTCAATCATGGCAATTTTAAGCTGCGTTGACTTCAATTCCTAGAATTCCATGCTGGCTGGGGAATTCTGGGAGTTGAAGTTCAAAGTTGAGAAACATTGCCCTAGTCATTGTCTCTTTTTTACTTGGCTTTCCACTAAGTCTTTTAACAATTTCTTATTTTGAAATCTCTTGATATACAAGGACAGATGTTAGTATAGCATGTGCCAGAAGTTCAAGAAATATTCTTACATGCATAAAAAGGTTTTAAATTCAAAAATGGTTGCCTTTTACACCAAATGTTTTCTGAGTGTGTAGAGGCAATTTTAAATGAGAAGCCGGTACCATTTCAGACAAGCTTGTCAGGAAGGAAAGTCCACAGACTTTACTTGGGCTTCCCTCCCACGTAAAACCAACCAGGATTGTACCGACAGTATTCAGAATATATTTAAAGAATACGTTTAAAGAAAGACAGAAGAAAATTGTGGGGCTTCCTTACGTTAACTCATGTTCTTCAATAAATCCACTTTGATTGCAGTCTAATATTTGGAAAATGTCCTTAATTTGGCTGCTGCTCTTTTTGGACATTCCAATAAGCTGGAAGAATTTTCTGTGGTTGAAACTATCTGGAGCTAGGAAGAGAAGAAAAAGAAGAAGAAGGGGAAAAAAGGACCATTGTGAGGTAGAACTTTGGAGAAAGGAGGATAACTTCCTCCTCCTTTCCACCATCCTGATCTTCTATCTAGAAAGACGGAATAAGAGAATAACAAGAGTTGGAAGGGACCTTGGAGGTCTTCTAGTCCAACCCCCTGCCCAATCAGTAGACCCTATAGCAGTTCAGACAAACGGCTGTCCAATCTCTTCTTAAAAGCCTCCATTGTTGGAGCACCCACAATTTCTGGAGGCAACTTGTTCCACTGATGAATTGTTCTGACTGTCAGGAAATCTTTACTTTCAGGTTGCTTCTCTCCTTGATTAGTTTCCACCTATTGTTTCTTGTTTTGCTTCTGGTGCTTTGAAAAACAGGTTGATGTCCCTCTTCTTCGTGGCAGCCCCTTAGATATTGGCAGACTGCTATCACGTCACCCCTAACCCTTCTTTTCCTTAAACTAGTCACACCCAGTTCTTACTTACTTACTTACTTACAAATTAAGTTCCTGCAACTGTTCTTTGTACGTTTTAACCTCCAGTTCCCTAAACAATCTGTGTTGCTGTGGCTTTGCTGTATACATTACATTTTATTACTAAAGTTGCTCAGTTTGTAAAACTTCTATGTGGAAGACAGACTTTGTTTGCATAGACACAGTTCTTCCAACATGCTAAACCCAATCCCGTCGACAACAACCACGCACACACACAAATCCAAAACACGGACTGATAATTTTAAAAGAGAAGTCAAATCTAGTCCACATTTGGATGTCAACATGTTGTGAAGAGCCTACAGTCTTCAACTCTTATTAAGAATCAAAATCATTAGTTACACATCCTGTTTGTTAGCCAGATAGCCACGATAGAACTACAATAGAAACATCTCAATTCAAGAGGTTGTTTTGGACAAACATTAATTAACAGGCTACCCTCACCCAATTTTGAAGGGATCAAAACACATTTAAAGTTCAAGGCACCATCTAAATTGGTGGCCTAATAATTACTTCGTTGCCCGACTCGTCCTTTGTCTAGAATGTTGGAAATTCAGCTCTATTTGTAAATTTCTCAATCTAAGACTCACAAAAACAGTCTTAGGCTGCATCTGAGGTTTTGATCTGCTCTAGTAAAGCAACTCTTTAATTTATTTACCCCAATGTCCTTCTTACCTTGACAATCTTGGAGTGCGGCAGCAATATCCGTAGGACTAAAGAAGTCACTTATGCTCATCTTGGATTCTGCTAAAGGAAGGTATAGCAAAGCAGTATTACAAGGGAAAAAAAGCAGTATTTTCACTCAAGCAGTGTAAGAGAAATAAGAAGAAAGAGAAGAAACAACCTCTTAAAAATTGCCTTACAAATGGCATAACCATTATAATCATTATAACCAGTATAATCATTGATCAACCACTCTTGTTTTTATCCATCATATTCAAATAGTCCTCCCTCCCTCCCTCCCTTCCTGCCTTCCTTCCTTCCTCCCAGTATCAGATTAAGTACCGGAATTTTTCAGCTTTGTAGTTCGTCCAAGTCACAACGATCTATTCACAATTAAGAGTGGAGGCACTTTTGTGAGATGCTTTTTTTCATACGTGTCTCCTTTACACAATTCCTCGAAGGCAAATTGCAAACTCCATTTCACAGGGGCTGGTCTCTACTTTCTACTTACTTTCCCTTGTACGGATTCACAGAGCAGGGATGATGGAGCCCCAAAGCACAAATAATTTCTAGCCAGGCGGCACCTTTGGCAAACAGTCCTCTATCTAATTTATATGAGATTCAATGAATGACAATAGCTACTTGGGTTACCTTTTTGAGGATTAAGTGCTCCATTTGAGACTGTGCTCAGGTGTCGCGTTTAACTAATGAACTGGGTTTTGTCTTCCCCCGTCTATTTATACCCAAGGAGAATAGGACGGGGAGAACTCTAGAGACTCCCACATCTAATAACACAGAAAGAGAATGAGGATGGGTGGCAGGCCAATGTTTGTGCTTAGGCCAAGCATCAAAGCCCACTAAAGCTAGATGGGTCTGGAAAAGAGAAATTAGTGCTCAATGCTTTGAACAAGAAAGTATCAGAGTGGACAACTCCTGGAGGGAGGAGGGAGAGAGGGAGGGAGGGAGGGAGGAAGGAAGGAATCTATCTATTTTTATTGAAGAACCTAGGAAGAGAGAGCAGAAAGTTGACGTCTAGCTGTATGTGTTCAAAGACCCAAGGAAGGAAGGAGGGAAGGAAGGAAGGAATCTAGCTATATTTATTGAAGAACCTAGCAAGGGAGAACAGAAGGTTGTCATCTAGCTATAGGTATTCAAAAGAACTAAGGAAGGAAGGAAGGAGGAAGGAAGGAAGGAATCTAGCTGTATTTATTGAAGAAACTAGGAAGGGAGAAAAGAAGATTGACATCTACCTATATGTATTCAAAGACCCAAGGAAGGAAGAAAGGAAGGAAGGAAGGAAGGAAGGAAGGAAGGAAGGAAGGAAGGAAGGAAGGAAGGAAGGAAGGAGAGAGGGAGGGAGGGAAGGAGGGAAGGAATCTAGCTATATTTATTGAAGAACCTAGGAAGGGAGAACAGAAGGTTATCATCTAGCTATAGGTATTCAAAGAACTAAGGAAGGAAGGAAGGAGGAAGGAAGGAATCTAGCTGTATTTATTGAAGAGCCTAGGAAGGAAGAACAGAAGGTTGACATCTAGCTATATGTATAGGAAATGTATAGGAAAGGGATATGTATAGGAAAGGGAGTGAAGGCCAGCTGGGGAGGAGAGATGTGGCTCTCCTCAACCCTGCTCCCCCTTTTTCACCACCTCTACGGCGTGGCTTAGCCCCAGACCAGCCGGCTCGGGGCACTCCAGTGGGGAGCAGAGATTGAAACCGCGCACAATCGCAGATTTCGATCTGTTGCCGAAGAGACTCAAACCGGAAGTCTTCGAAATCTAGCTATATTTATTGAAGAGCCTAGGAAGGAAGAACAGAAGGTTGACCTCTAGCTATATGTATTCAAAGACCAAAGGAAGGAAGGAAGGAAGGAAGGAAGGAAGGAAGGAAGGAAGGAAGGAAGGAAGGAAGGAAGGAAGGAAGGAAGGGTGGGTTAGATATTTAGATATGCAGCTCTGAGTGGGTGATCCACAGTGGCAGGAAATTAAAGAGCCATCACTGGTTGTAGCCGCAGCACCTCCGCTGTAAAAGGAGCTGTTGTGGCTGCTGTTCTTTGTTCTGAGCCATGCAATAAACAGGAGTACAAAATATCGGAGCCTCCCGCGTGTTTCTCTCACCCACAATTTAACAGGAAGGAAGGAAGGAAGGAAGGAAGGAAGGAAGGAAGGAAGGAAGGAAGGAAGGAAGGAAGGAAGGAAGGAAGGAAGGTGATTCCCCATTGATAACATGAAGGGGTCTTACCCAATCAACTTGGATTCTGGCAGCAGAGGCAATAGCTGTGATACTACCATGTGGGCGTCTTTTAGAATGTGCACATATGTGGTGCAGGAGATCCTTTGGTCTTGTTGTGGGTTTGACTGACATGTGTCCTTCACAAGGTCCATGCAGAGATAATGAGGACACTAGGACACTATTTGAGCTCCTGCTCTGGCTGGGGTATGTATTTTGCTCTCCGTAGGAATGCTTGTCTTATTAATGTTCAGATAGTGCAGAAATCAGGGACTTCCAACTGTGAAATAACTTTTCATCCAATCTTGTCCTTCAGCAATGACCTGGGAAGAATGAAATGGTTCAAGAGAATTGACTAGTTCTGTAAGGAGCCCAGAAAAATCAAGAAAATAAGTGAAATGAATCCATTTTGTTTCATGTTAAGGCACCAGGCTAGAAAGCAGGAGACGGTGAGTTTTAGTCCTGCCTTAAGCATGAAAGCAGGCTGGGTAACTTTGGACCAACTACTAGGAGACAGTAAGTTCTAGTCCCACCTTAAGCATGGAAGCTGGCTGGGTGACTTTGGACCAATCACCAGGAGACGGTGAATTCTAGTTCTGCCTTAATCTTGAAACCTGGCTGGGTGACTTTGGACCAATCATCAGGAGATGGTGAATTCTAGTCCCACCTTAAACATGAAAGCTGGCTGGGTGACTTTGGACCAATCACCAGGAGATGGTGAGTTCTAGTCCCACCATAAACATGAAAGCTGGCTGGGTGACTTTGGACCAACCACTAGGAGACAGTGAATTCTAGTCCCACCTTAAACATGAAAGCTGGCTGGGTGACCTTGGACCAACCACTAGGAGACGGTGAGTTCTAGTCCTGCCTTAATCTTGAAACCTGGCTGGGTGACTTTGGTCCAATCACCAGGAGACAGTGAATTCTAGTCCCACCTTAAACATGAAAGCTGGCTAGGTGACTTTGGACCAATCACCAGGAGATGGTGAGTTCTAGTTCTGCCTTAAACATGAAAGCTGGCTGGATGACTTTGGACCAACCACTAGGAGACAGTGAATTCTAGTTCTGCCTTAGACATGAAAGCCAGCTGGGTGACTTTGGACCAATCACCAGAAGGCAGTGAATTCTAGTCCTTCCTTAATCACGAAATTCCGGCTTTGGACCAACCACCAGGAGATGATGAGATCTAATCCCACTTTAGGCATGAAAGCCAGCTGGGAGGGCCAGTCCCTCACTCTCAGCCTAACCCACCTCACAGGGTTGTTGTTTTGGGGAAAATAGGAGGATTTGTTGGGTATGTTCGCTACCTTGAGTTGTTTGTAAAAATAATAATGACAGGATATAAATAAACAAACAAAGAGAAGATTGGATGAAATCTCATCCCGGAGTTCCGGATAATGCTAATCCTATCTGAATGTGTCAGAATTGCATTTCAGAACTATCCTTCCACAGGCGACAATCTTTAGTTACTGGTGCATCTTTATTCATTGATGATAGCTTTCATCTCAAGCATTGCTTTCTGCCTCCCTTAATTAGAATAATGACATCATTGGGGTCAGCCGTACTAATGAGAGGGCAGTTTAATTACCTCTCTCCACAAACGGGCCCTGAAATAACAAAATAACAGAATAACTTGGAGGTCTTCTAGTCTAACCCGCCACCCAAGCAGGAGAATCTATACCAGTAGACTTCCTACTAAGGCCACTGAGATAGTTTCCTGTTTTGAAATATTAAAAGGAAACCAATGACTAGTGAATAATACACATTTTCTGGGGACAATTGGCGAGTCTCTCCCAAATTGAGACCATCGGTACGAAGTATGAAACCTATTAGGAAAATGTCCAAATTAGAGACATTTTTTTGGAGTAACCTTATCGTTCCGGCCGCTTGGAGAGAGATTAAGATTCTGCTCGATCTGCAATTGGAAACCAAATGGCTCTAAGCTGCCGTTTGATATTCTCCACCTGAGGATTGTCAAAACAGATCATCTAGAATCACCCTGGCAACTCCGTAACCGTATCTCACCAGGCTGGGGCCGTCGGTGATGTAATCCTGGGAGAGCCATCCCTTAAATTGCTGAATTATTTAGGTTTTCCTCCTTTCGCTCAACAGTAAGATAGCCCCTAAAGATTAAGGGAGGATTAACCATCTAGAAAACAGCTCTTAAGAATGGTTGGGAAAAGCCACAAGTGCCAGCCTCGGAAGCCATTTTTCTCTTGAGAGCTTCAAGGCTGCCACATTCAGTGCCTAGGAATTTGGTAGGAGGGATTTCATACAAGAACAGACACAACAACATTCCTTTCTCAGAGAGTCAAGGACAAGTTGCCCTGCACCTGGAGGGGAGTGACTGGAGGGATGTCTCCAGGTGGGGCGAAAGATTTGATTGGGCCATTTGATGGACTGATGGATGCAGGGGGTAGATCATTGATTTCTCTTTTGGGAAGGGAAAACATGGGACTCTCCGATTCGGGTTTTCCCAGATGTGCCAATATGACAACTCTAATAAAATGGACCTTGGAGGGAAATGTTGGTCTGGAGAGTTTATTGGTTTGGAGCTGGCTAGTTGGAACGCTGATAGCAAGTATTCAGCGGTGCACAACTGACACATCCATTCAAACACACTGTTGAAAATAATTGTCGCCCTACGCATGAAGTTTGTGGTAGGGTTGAAAGGAAAACTTGCTTAGAACAGCAGGACAGGCAAAAATAGTCCTCGGTTATGGATATGTGTTTAACTCTTGGCCCCATTAGAGGCACGGATGAGAGGACAGTTTTGAAAGAAGGGTAGATGTTTTCTTGAAGAGTCAACCACAGGCCCCAGACTTGATGATTGAACGAACTTATTTGCAAAATATGAGGACAGAGAACTCAAAAGTGTGTTTACGGTGTCCCGTGTGGCTCAGTTTTTAAAAAATCTTTTACTAAAGCCATATGCAGTGGGGAATGGGTGTGTTACAAGGCAAACCATCAATTTCTAACATTCCTCACTGTTTTCAAGAATGCCTCTTGAGTATTTCTAGCAATTGAAGCTGTTGGATAGCTTACAGGGCAGCCAGTAGCAATAGCACTTAGATTTATATACCGCTTTATAGTGCCTGACAGCCCTCTCTAAGCAGTTTACATAGTCAGCATTTTGCCCCTAACAATCTGAGCCCTCATTTTACCGTCCTTGGAAGGATAGAAGGTTGAGTCAATCTTGAGCCGGTCAGGATCGAACTTGTGGCAGTGGGCAGAATCAGCTTGCAATCATGCATTCCAACCACTGTGCCACCATGGCCCTTCGATGAGTTTCTTTTGGAGATGACTCCCTCAGTCAGGAGGGACTTTTTCCTGAGTCTGAGGACTAGAAGATGGGACGAAAGTGAAATAGAGACTTGGTGATGCAGGCTGTTAATCATCTAGCACTTAGTGCAAGCTGCCTGCAATTAATGCAGGTTCGAATCCCACCAGGCTCAAGGTTGACTCAGCCTTCCATCCTCTTGGGGTAAGCAAATTGAGGACCCAAGATTGTTGGGGGCAATAAGCTGACTTTGTAAAAATGCCGCTTGGGGGGGCCAAAAGCCCTAATAAGCAGGTATAAACAATGGAATGAAGGCTATTGCTAAGCACTTAGCATGGTGCTCCATAGACTGTAAGCCGCCCTGAGTCTCCAGAGAAGGGAGGCATATAAATGTAAATAAAAATAAAATTAAAAAAAAATAAATTATCCAACATTGCTAGCCAGTAGGGGACGCTGAACTGGCGTTTAAACCCATCCATCAAATCCGGTGGTTAAGGATCAAGTGCCAAAAGCTATGCATGCCATCAATATCTATTCTCATATCGTTGTTTTCTTTTTTTCTGGTTTATTCTGTTGTTCCACCACTTTATGTTTACGCTTCTTTTCATTTCTCCGTTTTTATCATTGTAAGCCGCCTAGAATAGCCGGCAAATAAATTGAACCAATGACAAATAGTCATTTTGCTATAGAAGTGGTACCCTGATTCTGTGTTTTTCCTTTTTTTTAAAGGAGAAAGGAACTGAAGCAAAATAGATGTGGAAAATATCCACATTGATTTTGCTTTTTTTAAAAAAAATAACATTATGTCATTACCATGGCTATGACTGGGACAATGCACTGTTTTTTCATTTTTTATTTTTGTCCTATCTGGATTTTGAATGTCTTCAGAGGATCAGGACTTAAAGTGAGACTTTGAATCATGTACAATTTCTTGCTATCAATCAGTCAGTCAGTCCAATGCATGTTGATATGACCCCTAATTTAGGCTCTGCTTTAGATACAGATGTTCTGAGCTTCTCTGATTTGCGATGGCACAGAGACCTCCAACCCACCCAGCAATGATATGTTTAAAACTCTGAATGAATTTTGAAACCAATCTCTCTCTCTCTCTCTCTCTCTCTCTCTCAAGTTATGGCATGTTCATTCATCATTTGAACCAGCCTTGTTCAATCTCGGCAACTCTGCGTGGACTCCAATTCCCACGGTTCCCAAGAAGGCATGTTGCCCTGAGAAATTCTGGGAGTTGAAGTCTGCACATCTTAAAAATTGCAAGGTTGAGAATGATGAAGGTATTGTGAAGAGAAGGACCAGGGGAGACATGAGAGCAGTCTTCCAATATTTGAGGGGCTGCCACAGAGAGGAGGAAGGGGTCAAGCTATTTTCCAAAGCACCCGAAGGCCAGACAAAGAATAATGGATGGAAACTGATCAAGGAGAGATTCAACCGGGAAATGAGGAGAAATTTTCTGACAGTGAGAACAATCAACCCATGGAACAAAAGTTGCCATCAGAAGATGTGGGAGCTTCATCACTGGAGGCTTTCAAGAAGAAATTGGACCGCCGACTATCAGAAACGGTGCTGGGTCTCCTGCTTGGGGGTAGACTAGATGACCTACAAGGTCCCTTCCAACTCTGTTAATCTGTTAAATCTGATGGATTGAAACCAAGCAAGGACAGGAGGAGTGTCACCATGGCAATTGCATCCAGCAAAGAAACAAGCTCAAAATCTGAGAATGATGAAGTCACTTTATATGGATGAATGGACAATTCCTTGGGTATGACTAGTAAGGGGTTTTGTGAACCTGGTTAGGTAAGGCAAAGACTTCTTATTTAACTGTTTTTCCAATACCATATCATGTACTAGGTTGGGAAGGAAGGCGGTCGCTTGGTTAACACTTGATGCAATTTCTTAGAAAGCTCCCCTCACTGAGTTGTCTTAAATAGACCCTACCAACAAAAGGAAATATCCAATTTCTTTTCCCTTGGGCTCCGACTTTGTCCTGCTTTTTGATGTAGAAAGCCCTTTTAATTATGAATTTTACAACAATGGACAATAATAAAGGTCGAACAGTGCATTGGGAGTTAACACAGTTCCCGAATAGTAAGAAACAACTTGCTGGCCACTGTCAATGCCGTTTCACTGTATAAAATGTATAAATAAATAGTTGACTTGCAATAAGAAAGGATGTTGTACAATACAATTGGCTTGGTCTTCCCTTGAATCGCTTTAACACTTTGTAACCAGGACTACAAACTCTGGAAAAGAAAAGGAAAAAGGAAAAGGGAAGGAAAGATTATATTATTTTGAATCTTGTCTCTGCACGTCCATAGAAAATGGGTTTCTAGATTATCTTGGATAGCAGATGCTAAAGAAAACAGTTTCTATCCATTTCAAGTCGCTGACTTGTTTTACTTATTAATCTATATCAATTTATTATATAGCCTTAGGAATTGATTCCAGGGATTGTCGCCGTATCAAGATGGCAGACATAACACTTTATTTTATTTATTTATTTGATTTGTCAATTGCTTACAAGATAATAGGTATAAGTATAAACATAGTTTAAATACATGGATACATATAAGAAAAAAAAAAAGAAACAATTATTTTTAAATTTTAAATAGCCTAATTTTCATATTTTAATTATTTATCTCTCGGTCTTTTTACAATCTGCAAGCCACCCTTATAAGGCGATGGGCAGCATATAAATGTAAATAAATAAAAAAAAATAAAAAATATTTGCCCTCCCTCTGGACAATTGATTGGTTGATTGATTAATTGGTTTCATATGCCAGTGTAATTATTTAGACTTTCAGCCGTTAGCTACAGAATTAACTCAACTTTGCTAAATAATTCTAAGCCTGCAGATGTTCGCTGTCAACTATCTGGGGGAATGATATTTGAATAACATGGCCATTGTGCTGGACATTGGAGAGAGGGGATCAATGAAATCTTCCTTACCTTCCACGCCAATTTTGCCGTCTCCATCGGTGTCACCTGCTTTCAGAAACTCTGAAGTCTCCTTATCAGTCAAGACTCTGGCTTTCCCATCAAAATTCTGCATGAACATTCTAAGGAATAGATAAACAAGAGGTGACTAACAAGGTGATTGGAGTGCATGGCAGTAGCACTAACACTAAGACTTATATACCGCCTTCATAGTACTGCATTTTAACCACTGTGCCCCCACAACGTCCTTCCTTCCTTCCTTCCTTCCTTCCTTCCTTCCTTCCTTCCTTCCTTCCTTCCTTCCTTCCTTCCTTCCTTCCTTCCTTCCTTCCTTCCTTCCTTCCTTCCTTCCCTCCCTCCCTCCCTCCCTCCCTCCTTCCTTCCTTCCTTTCCTTCCTTCCTTCCTTCCTTCCTTCCTTCCTTCCTTCGCAAGCAATAGCAGACTTACATACCATTTCATAGTGCTTTACAGCTCTCTCTAAGCAGATTATAGAGTCAATCTTTTGCCCCTCAACAATTTGGGTCTTCATTTTACCAGCCTCGAAAGGAACAAAACCTGAGTCAACCTTGACCTGGTCAGGATCAAACTCCTGGCAGGGGGCAGAGTCAGCCTGCAGTACTGCATTTAACCACTGTGCCCCCACAGCTAATCAGCAGTAGCTCTTAGACTTATATACCGCTTCACAGTGCTTGACGGCTCTCTCTAAGCAGTTTACAGAGTCAGCATCTTGTCCCCAACAATCTGTCTCCTCATTTTACTGACTTCGGAAGGATGGAAGGCTGAGTCATTATTAGATCTTTTTTTTTGCTAGATGTAAATGCCAGTCTCCAGTAAATAAATAATGCAAATCACAATTGTGTAACCGCAAGGTGCTGCAAACAGCTATACATATGATCATATAACTATGCGGGGGGTGGGGGGGGGCGGCGATGTCACAATTTCGAATCTGGATTGTAAGTCTCTTTTGGGGTGTCTTTCATAACACCCATCACTCAACGACCGGTTATTAAGAGAGGATGGGCTGTACAAAGGATTGATTATGCGTTTGCATTTGGAAATGGCCGCTTGGGACCTTAATCGGGGATCAAGGGAAGTTGCTTAAGTTTGACTCACTTCAGCTCTCCTTTCTCAATGTATCCACTCTTGTCTTGATCAATAACTTCAAATACTTTTGTTAGCTGATCCTTGGATTTGCACTGCAAACCAGATTTGGCAAAGAATGTCTTGCAGCTGAAGGAATCGGCAGCTACGGAAAAGGAAACCAAAAGAGGAAAAGAAAAAGAGGACAAAATATCAGGAGATGTAAGATGTTATCAGCGTAAAGGCTGGTCATAAATCATTTTCCTCACTGTCGTTGTAACTCGGAACGATTGCCCCCAAAAATGATGGTAAGTTTGAGGACTTCTTGTAAATCCAGCATCCCCTTTTTGCTGTCCCAATCATGTCAGTTGGGGGTGAAGTAGACATTTGAGGCACTGACCTCAATTGACTTTATGCTTGGACACCAATAAAAAAAATGTTTAGGGACAGATTAAATATCAGCCACCCAAAAAAAGCAGAGTGAATAGGAACTGACTTTTAAATCTAGATGTGCCCTGAACTTTTGGACCTTGGTTGCGTGGCCAGTTCTGACTCAAATTCTCTGCAGCTATGTTCTGGCATCAATCCCAGGCTGCAGGTTAGAGGCAGTTGGGTTTTCAAGCAGCCAGAATGTCCCGTTTCAAACCAAAAATTCCTCGTTTTTCAAAACCCAGGCGACGAGTTTAAGGAATTACGTTAGGCGGACAATATTTCCTGCAGAATTTTGTAGGGGTTTAGAATTTGTCTATGCCTGCTCTGTCTTTTTCTAATGGAAATCGGGACATAAACATCTTCCATTGTGTTCCCGAACAAGGGTGGCATTGTAATTTATCTCCTTCCTTCCTTCCTCCCTCCCTCCCTTCATTCATTCTTTCCTTCCTCTTTCCTTCCTTCCTTCCTTCCTCCCGCCCTCCCTCCCTTCATTCATTCTTTCCTTCCTCTTTCCTTCCTTCCTTTCTTCCTCCCTCCCTCTTTCCTCTTCCTTTCTTCCTCCCTCCATCTTTCCCCTTCCTTCTCTCCTTCCTTCCTCCCTCCCTCCCTCCCTCCCTCCCTCCCTCCCTCCTCCTCCTTCCTTCCTTGCTTCCTTCCTTCCATCCATCCATCCATCCATCCATCCATCCAGCCAGCCAGCCAGCCAGCCAGCCAGCCAGCCTCACTCCTTCCTTCCTCTCTCCCTCCCTCTCTCCTTCCTTCTTCCATCCATCCATCCGGCAACTGGGAAGTATGAAGTTAATATCCACTATATTTGAAAGGCATTAGCTTAGGAGATGTTTACACAGAGTGGACCGGTGAATGTCTCAGCTCCAGGATATCTATCACTCATCCCTGGAGAGCTTCTTTCAGATCCTTTGATCGCCTGAAGCTACTGCAGGAAGCGTAAAGCCTAGAGCAGCACATTCTCCAGAAGTGAACGATGGACAATCCTGCCTTCTCCCAGACGGCATCTTTGTACTATCCCTCCTCCCTTGGAAGAAGAATGTGTCAAACCCAAGAGCCTTCCAGCCTTTGAGCTCTCCAGCTTTAGGTTGGCATGTAAAGAACACAGTTTCCTTAAGAAGCTGTTGAGTTAGAAGCTTCAATCACACTGTGATCAACATGGCATCCTTACAACGTCTACTAACCTCATTGCTACAATCCGTTCTAACGGATCCTCCAGAGCAGGGGTCGCCCACCTTTTGGATCTCAGGGACCACCAAACGCATAATTTTAAATCCCGCGGACCAGAGACCCTGGGAAAATCCCCCCAAAAAAGTCTGCAGGAAAATTCCCCACCCCGTTTTCCTACCGATCGATCATTCTTTATTTGGGATCGCAAGGATACCGTCTCCAGCTCCGTTCTCGGGTGGGTGGGAGGGAGATAGAGACTTTTGGCTTCATGCAAGCAAAAAGCAGCAGAAGCAGCAGAAGTCTTTCTTTCTCTCCCCCAAACTCTGCCAGAAATGAGTCTTTGTGAGACTTGTCGTGCCAGCGCAGCCTCTTGGAGCAGGAGGCCTTGCAGGGTCCCAAAGACTCATTTCTGGTGGAGTTTGGGGGAGAGAAAGAAAGACTTTTGCTGCTTTCCTTGCATGCAGCCAAAAGCAGAAGAAGAAAGAAGCGGCCAGGCCAGGCGTGTGGGGCACGTGGGGCAAGTTCCCCCCCCTCCACCCTTTCCCCCCTCCCCTCACTACCTCGTATTGTTCACAATGCAAGCGACACAAGCCTTGTGTTCCCGCAGGCCATGTGGGCGGCACAGCCTTGTGTTCCCACGCAGCCTGGATTAATTGCTTTGGGTGGGTGGGGGGTGACATTTCTTTGCAGACCACCAAAATTTGCTTGTGGACCACCAGTGGTCCCTGGCCCACTGGTTAGCGACCACTGCTCCAGAGGTAGTTCGGTTCCATTTTTTCATACAGGGAAAACATCGTCTCTCTTCTTGCCTGAATTATGCGTGGGCTTTGCAGGGCCATATTTAGAGACAGGAAGGAATGTCTGGGGTCACATTTCAATACTAGGCAGAGTTCATAAGTGGGCGGATGGGTATCTAAACCCCTAGAAAAGTCCTTCATCCACTGTGCCAAATCAGAACATCATTTTAGGAGTTCAGGTTCTGGGATTTTAAAAGAGTTTCGTGAAACTTCTGGTTGATCCGTATTTTTTAAAGGAGTTTTGTGCTATTCCTACTTCTCGGAGAATTGTACCCTACTTGTTTCTGTATGCTTTGGGGTTTAATTTGTAATTTGGACAACCTAAAAAAGTCAGAAGGTTTTGTTTTTTTTCCCCAGCTTCATTATAAGGGGATTTTGATTATTTTTTGCACAGTGCTGATGCAATGGAATTCATCTGTATAATCCAGCTGCAGCTGATCACACACCAAAGTTGAGGAAATGCTTCAGATGTTTTGGCTGGCAATACTCCCTGCCCCATCAGCCCTGCTGACTGGGGATGATGGCCACTATAGTCCAGCACAGAGCAGCAGACGATGGGGAAATGCTAAATTGTCAACAGATCTAAGGTCAGCAGATTTAAGGGGCGGAAAATCCATCACCTCTGTCCAAGGTTAGAAAATAACTCGAAAATGCTTTACAATGACTGCTTTTTAGTTGCATAATCTGCACTTTCTTTAGGAATTTGTTAACATTAAAAAGAGGTGTGCTGGTTTAATATGTTAAATTTAAAAAGAACTGTTTTGTCTCTAAAATATTAACACTGTAAAACATTCAGAACCTAACAGCAAAAATACCAGATGGTTGTTTTTTTTCTAAAATCATCCAAGACATTTGGGAATTTTGGAGTGCTGATGGTGGGGGTGGGGGAAGGGGGGGGTCAGGATGAAAGTTGGAAAGTTTATGGCCTCTCCTCTCCAATATTTGAATCCACAAGTTTTTTTTCCCGATACACAAGTTTTTTTGTTTTTTTGTTTTAAATCTGTATATAGGTATATGTATATAGAAATTACCTTGGCAGCTTTGCAAAGCAGCTGCAATGTCAGCATCAGTCAGTATTCCAGAGAATGCCATTTCAGAGCTGGGAAGAGGTAAAGAAAAAAAAAAGTGAGAGAGAAGGAGTTTGAATTTCATTGCACACGAGTAACATTTTTGGACGAGACCCGCAAAACGCAGGAATCTTTGCAAGGAAGAACACTTGCAGAATCAAGGAAGCGAATTTGCAGCCTCCCAATGCATTTCTATAAGTAGAGTTAGAGGATAGATTAAGGTATAAAAAAGAGCCAAAAACTACCAAATAGAATGTCTTTCGTGAAATCTCCCTGCTTCTCTTTCTCTTCATCTCTATTGCTCTCTCTCTCCCTTTCTCTCTCTCTCTCTCTTTAATTCTATTTCTGTCTCTCTATTTCACTTTAGCTCTTTCTTTCTTCTTTCTTTTTCTTTCTCTCTCAATCTTTTTCGCTTTCTTTGCTCTTTCTCTTTTCCTTTCTCGTTCTCTCTCCTTTTTATCTCTTTCTTTTCATTTCTATTTATCTTTACTTACCTCTATTTCTTTCTTTTTCTTGCTCTCTCTCTTTATTTCTCTTTCTCTCCTTATTTCTCTTTATTTCTCTCTCTTTAGTTCTCTCTTTATTTCTCTTTCTCTCTCTCTTTCAGTCCCACTGAGATGGTCAAAGGTAGTTTCCACATCAGATTCCCAGTTTGTGCAATTTCAGGATCTTTGGCCTGGCCGAAAACCCACAACAAAACCCAACCGTTGGCTTCCTGTCTTGCAGATGCCAAATTCCTCCCATGCAGTTGTGCTTCTTAAAATCCTAAGACTTGCTCTGAACTGGAAGAACAACAGCAAAAATCATCATCATCATCATAGTAAGGATTCTTGGCTCAACTCACCTTGAGGCTGCTTTTCAAAGCAGGGAGAAGAGGGCAAGACAATGATCTAAGGAGTTCTCTTCCGTTGCAGTCTTGGCTGAAGCTCAGCCCTCGTCTTATATAGGCTTGAGTTAAGACCCCACAGCCTTTTACAGAAACCTTCAGACCACGTCATCGCTCAAATGACCGAGGAGATGAGACACTGTATCTGACAAGACCTGCTAGCTAATCAAATTGATATTTATATCTCACCGGAATGTACATTCGGCCTTAGACAATCTAAGAAGTTTTCAAGTTGCAGCATTTCCTTCTGAATTGCTGATTCTCGGCAGAAACAGAGGTTTTTCACAGCTGTGGTGGGCTTACATAAAAAAGGCCAGCAAGTCAACCCATAAACATTTTCTGGGAGGAAATATAGATATATATAGATATATATAGATATATAAAATCTTGGATTGGGGGTGCAATTCAATACTGGTTTATATAGGTAGTCCTCGACTTACACCAGTTCCTTGTTCAAAGTTAGTGACTTACGAATGTTTTTTTTTCCACACACACGCAACCGTTGCAGCATCTCCAAGGTTACTGATCAAATTTCAGATGCTTGGCAACGGATTCCTATTTATGACGGTTGCAAGCGTCCAAGGTGGAGGTGGTGGTGTCGTGTGATTCGCCTTCTGACGAGCAAAGTCAACGGGAAAACCAGATTCACTGAAGAACCACGTTGCTCACTTAACAACTGCACGGATTCACTTAAGCAACTGCGGCAAGAGACGGGGCGTTAAATGGGGCGAAACACACTTAGCAAACATTTCGCTTTTAGACACAGAAAATTTTGGGCTCAGTTGGGGTCGTAACTCGAGGACTACCCATCTTTGATCTTTTAATGATTTGCATTTGAGTTTTATTTACTTCTCGGAAGGTTTCGCTGGTGTTCTGTGAAATGAGCTTCTGGGAGCATTTTCCAGGGATCCTGGATCACGCTGGGAAGTGTCAGCCACTGGAACCGATCACGAAACGAAAAGAAATATTGAAGAGTCGAACGAAGAGCCAGAAATTGCAGGCTTAATCTGTCTGCTTTGTAAACAATGATTGGCCCCCTCTGTTGGGAATGTTGTTTGCTCTTTGATGAGGAAGAATGCAATCTTGGTTGTATAAACGGAGGCATAGAATCAAAATCACGTGAAGTATTGCTACCGCTTTATAAAGCTTTTTAGTAAGGAATATTCTGCATCCAGTTTTGGTCACCCCATTATCAAAAAAAGGATGTTGAGATTTTGGAAAAGGTGCAGAGAAGAGCAACTAAAAGGATTCAAGGCCTGGGGACTAAAACATATAAAGAAGAGTTGCAGGATTTGGATTAGGTTAGCTTAGAGAAAAGAAGGACTAGGGGGTGACATGTTAGCGGTATTCCAGTATTTGAGCGGCTGCCACAAAGAAGGGAGGGGGGTCAACTTATTCTCCAAAGCACTTGGAGGGCAGGACAAGAAGCAATGGATGGAAACTAATCAAGGAGAGAAGCGATTTGGAACTAAGGAGAAACTTCCTCTTAACAGTGAGGATAGTTAACCAGTGGAACGACTCGCCTCCAGAAGTTGTAGGTGCTTCATCACTGGAGGGTTTTACGCAAAGACCGGACAGTATAGGATCTCCTGTTTGAGCAGGGGGTTGGACTAGAAGACCTCTAAGGTCCCTTCCAGCTCTAGATGGGTTCTGAAAAAGACCACTAGGACTGATGGTATTATCTAATTTGCCTCCTGGACGCCATTCCGGTTAGAGAATGACCCTGCCCCGCGGATCAAATCTGTTACATATACTCTCTGATCTTAAAAGTTGCCTATTGAAATTTTTCCTCCAGGTTTTCAGTTGCTCCGCCGCTCTTCCGTGGCTCTCGGGCTCCTTCCAAAGATGGTGACCCTGACACAAAACGGGAACTCCGTAACGGCTTCCGCTTCTACTGTCTGTTGCGAGCCAGGTTTCCACGGGGATCCCAGATTCATAAGCTCCAGAAGAATGCTTAGCCCTCGGACAATTTAGACCCCCACGAATGTCATGAATTCGAGTCGGGATACTTTGTCTTCGCTGTCTCGTGGCTGCTTCCCCATTTGCAGCTTCTTCTGGCAGCAAGAAGAAGGGGGCACATGTTGGAGAGAGAGCTGGAGACGCACCAGAAATATGTCACTTGGAGAAGGAACTCCCTGTACGATATTTCACCAGGCTGGAGATCAGCCCATGACCGAGCGATGAGCTCTTTTAAACCCAGCAGCTGAACGCAATGAAGCTCATTGCAGAATACCTGATGCCACCAGACTTGAAATTCTAGACCTAGAAAACCTAGAACTACGCCGCCTTCGGTCCGATCTAAGTATAGTATATAAAATTATCTACTGCAATGGCCTACCTGTCAATGAATACTTCAGCTTCAACCATAACAACGCAAGAGCACACAACAGATACACAAACTCAAGGTGAACTGCACCCAACTTGATTGCAGGAAATACGACTTCAGCAATGGGCTCAATTGTGGAACGCTCGAGTTTCTCTGTTGCCTTTTTAATGGGAAGTATGTTTATAAATGTTGGTTTTGTTTTTACGTTGTTTCTCTCCTGCTTTAACTGCCAGCCGCCCATAATCATGTAAATGAAATGAATGGCTGTATAAATCTAAAAAATAAACGAACCATCATTTCACAGAAGCTTCTTGGAGAACCTTGATGGACTCATGTGTAGCTGAGCTATTTAGTTGTCAAGTGTAGGTGATTGAATGGCTTGGCGATGGGTGTCATTGTGCCAATAGGTGGCACTTCTACGGAAAATGCTTCTGATTTTTTTCTACAGAGGAATGACAGTCTCTTCTCACCACCTCATAATAATAATAAATGGGGCCTGGATCCATGTTCCTACAGAGATGTGGTCTCCTATTGAATGGACCTGTTCAAAGATGGCCATGTTTCAGTTTGGATTCTTCCACTGAGCAAACAATCTAGAACCACGGTGACCTGTTCTGACCCTGTTTCTATTCTTAACTAACTCTTCCAAAGTGGAAACTAGACTTCCTTAAGAGATCTTAGTCTCATGCCAAGAACTGCTTCTTGAGGACTCTTTGGGCTCCGTTCAATGAGGAAGTCTATATTCAATCTCCTCTGAGGTCATTCCTGGTATCTCCAGGTAGGACTGAGAAATTAAATGTGCCTCTGTTGAGTGAGACCAAATGACTTTCTAGAGCAATGATTTATCCAGAACAGCTGGTGATGAGAAGCCTGCAAAGATTAGAAGCACACCCAAATCTTCTTCCGTTGACGGAAGTTCCAGTTCCTAGAATTGGCAGCTTCCAAGATCTAAAGTAACGTAGGACCTTCCTACCTAGTGGGGTCATCGACAGCTTTCTCCTCCCTTCTAAATTGGTCAATCATGATGGTTACTACAAGTTCATTTTGCAACTGGAATTTGAACTCTGTGAGGATGTTTTATCATGGATGACCCATGTCCAACTCTTAGTTCAATGTTATGCCTTCCTGTAAGCCTCTCATACATACCGATATGGATATTTTTCATTCATTGACCTCCTCTTCTTCTTCTCCTGGCTGGCTTCTGGTTGGTCTGATCCAGAATTAGGGTCAGAGTTAGCACTCAAGAGACCTGAATTCCCAGTGCTACTCATAACATGGGGATGCGGTGGCTCAGTGGCTAAGACTCTGAGCTTGTCAGTCAGAAAGATCGACAGTTTGAATCCTTCACACCGTGCAACTGAGTGAGCTTCCGCTACTTGTCCCAGCTTCTGCCAACCTAGCAGTTCGAAAGCATGTAAAAATTTTATTTATTTTACTTTATTTATTTATTCATTCATTTATTTATTTGTCAAAAGTTTACAATATAACAGAAACAAGAATAAACATAAGCTTAAAAACAAGAAATAGGAACTAATAATTGGGGACAATAGGACAGGGATGGTAGGGACGATGGTGTGCTTATGCACGCCCCTTACAGACCTCTTAGGAATGGGGTGAGGTCAATAGAGGTTAGTTTGAGGGTAAAGGAGTGGGGGTTTGAGCAGGTGACAACAGAATCAGGTAGTGAGTTCCAGACATTGACCACTCTGTTGCTGAAGTCTCCCGCTTGGGCGGGGGTTGGACTAGATGACCTACAAGGTCCCTTCCAACTCTGATTATCTGTTATCTGAAATCGTACTTCCTGCAATCAAGTTTGGAGCGGTTTGCAATTAGTTTATATCTGTTGTGTGCTCTTGTGTTGTTGTTGTTAAAGCTGAAATATTCATTGACTGGTAAGACATTGTACCATATGATTTTATGTACTATGCTTAAAGTCCCATCTTAGTCGCCGTACTTCAAGGTTGTCTAAGCCTAGAATCTCAAGTCTGGTGGTGTAGAGTATTCTGTTGCAAACAGAGGAGTGTAATACTCTTCTAGTAAAATACTGGACTCGCTCAATTGTATTTATGTGTGATATACCTTTAGTCCTGCCGGCCACATGACCACGGAGACGTCTTCGGACAGCACTGGCTCTTCGGCTTTGTAACGGAGATGAGAGCCAGAAATGACTAGCACGGATGTGCGAGGGGAACCTACCTTTACTCATAACATAACTTCACCCTCAACACTCTCTTAGGAACTATATGGCTAGATAAAAGCCCAGATCAACCAATGATGTGGAAGAACAAACCATAACCAATCTATAGGCGATGTTTGCTATTTATCTCCACACGAGCGCCACCAAGAAGGTGGGCAAGACTTGACATATAAAGGCAGTGCTCGACTTACAACCACAATTAAGCCCAAAGTTGCTAAGCAACACACTTGCTAAGTGAGTTTCGCCCCATTTTATGACCTTTCTCCCCACAGCTGTTAAATGAATCACCGCACTTGTTAGTCACACCGTTATTTAAGCGAATCTGCCTTCCCCATTGACTTTGCTTATCAGAAGGTGGCATAACATGACCCCAGGATACTGCAACTGTCGTAAATACGAGTCAGTTGCCAAATGTCTGGATTCTGAGCAGGTGGCCATGGGGAGGCTACAATGGTTGTGTGAAAAACAGTCCCAAGTCATTTTTTTTCCAGAGCTCATTCTCGCTTCGAACAGTCACTAAACGAACGGTTGTAAGTTAACAGATAACAGATAATCAGAGTTGGAAGGGACCTTGTAGGTCATCTAGTCTAACCCCCCCACCCAAGCGGGAGACCCTACCCCATTTCTGACAAATGGCAGTCCAATCTCTTCTTGAAAGTCTCAAATGATGGCACTCCCACAACTTCTGAGGGCAACTTCTGTTCCATGGGTTGATTGTTCTCACCGTCAGAAAGTTTCTCCTTATTTCCAGGTTGAATCTCTCCTTGTTCAGTTTCCATCCATTATTCCTTGTCTGGCCTTTGGGTGCTTTGGAAAATAGCTTGACCCTCTCCTCCTCCCTGGGGCAGCCCCTCAAATATTGGAAGATGCTATCCTGTCTCCCCTGGTCCTTCTCTTCCCTAGACTAGCCAGGCCCAGTTCCTGTAACCGTTCTTCGTATGTTTTAGCCTCCAGTCCCCTAATCATCTTGGTTGCTCTTCTCTGCACTATCTAGTCAGATATCACAAACAGAACAGAATGAGAATTGGAAGGGACCTCGTAGGTCATCTAGTCCAACCCTCCTGCCCAAGCAGGAAACCCTACTCCATTTCTGACAGATGGTAGTCCAGTCTCTTCTTGAAAGCATCCAGGGATGAAGCTCCCACAACTTCTGTTCCATGGGTTGATTGTTCTCACTGTCAGAAAGTTTCTCCTTATTTCCAGGTTGAATCTCTCCTCGTTCAGTTTCCATCCATTATTCCTTCTCTGGCCTTCAGGTGCTTTGGAGATTAGCCTGACCCCTTCCTCTCTGTGGCAGCCCCTCAAATATTGGAAGACCCCTGATCCTGTCTCCCCTGGTCCTTCTCTTCCCTAGACTAGCCAAGCCCAGTTCCCGCAACTGTTCATTGTATGTTTTAGCCTCCAGTCCCCTCATCATCTTCCTTGCTCTTCTCTGTACTTTTTCTAGAGTCTCAACATCTTTTTTATAATGTGGTGAACAAAACTGGATGCAGGACTCTAGGTGTGGTTGTTGAGGACTACCTGTACAACGGAGCTCTTGGATAATTTGCAAGAGAGGATGTAGCGCAAACTCAAATATATCTCTGGCAGGGGATGCCCCAGAAATTCTCAAATGACGCAGCTGGGCATGCATTGTGGAAGAGGCACGCCTGCCAATTTGGCACTTATAAAAAGGCCGTGGAGGATCTGCCCGGAGCAATTAGGGCTGTGGATGTAATGAAATTTTAGAAAACGACTTGGGGGAAATTGATGCCGTCCTGATTCCTTCAACCAACACATCGTGGTACATGGTGTTTCTCCTGGGGTTAATATAACAGAATAACAGCATTGGAAGGGACCTTGGAGGTCTTCTAGTCAAGCCCTCTGCTCAGGCAGGAAGGAAACCCTATAGCATTTCAGGTAAATACTTATCTTCTTCTTAAAAAGATGGAGCACCTATATTAGCAGCTCCGGAGGCCTAGAGGTGGAATTCTCACCTCACAATCAGGAGACTGTGAGTTCGATCCTAGGTAGAAGCTAATATTTGGAATAGACTCTCCTGCTTGAGCAGGGGGTTGGACTAGATGATCTTCAAGGTCCCTTCCAACTCTGTTATTTTACGAAACCTACAACTTTCAGGAGGAAAAAGTCTTTCCACTGATTAATGGCTCTCCCTGTCAGGAAGTTTCTCCTTAGTTCTAGGTTGCTTCTCTCCTTGATGAGTTTCTATCCGTTGCTTCTTTTCCTGCCTTCAGGGGCTTTGGAGAATAGCTTTGACTCTCTCCCTCTTCTTTGTGGCAGCCCTGCAAATATTGGAAGACATCTGTCATGTCACCCCCTAGTCCTTCTTTTCATTAAACTTCAGTCAGTCATGCTGAAGTCCGCAGCCTCTTTTCTCTTCGGTTGGGCTTCGAGTTTTGCCCTCTTCTTTTAACGGCTGACAGAGTTCTGCAGGAATCTCAAAGTTTGTTTATCGTTGCTGCAAGGACAAAAATCAACCCAATGTACCTGCCTACATTTGTAAATAAAGCACAGCCATTGGGGATTTACATCCTAGATAAGATTTGGGACTTTCTTTGTGTGTGTTGTTGTTGCAAGGAAACCAAAGGTCTGTAGGGAGGCGTGCCTAAGCGCACCAACGTGCCTACCGTCCCTGTCCTATTGTTTCTTTTATTTTTTCTTACATGTATCCATGTATTCATAACTGTGTTTTTACTTATACCTATTATCTTGTAAGCAATTGACCAAAAATAAATAAATAAATAAAATAAAATAAATAACTGGCTGAAAATTCCATCCAAGCAGAGTGAGAGACAGTGCCCGTGTTTTAACATCGGGGAAACCAAGGCGAGACCGAAAGCTTTGAGGGTTGCAATAATTCGACAACGAGCCCGTTTGCCAAGGGGTTCGGGCAGAAAGCTCTGGAGAGTTCCTTCTCCGAGTTCATAGCCTTAGATTTGACACGGGGCTCAGCGTCAATTTTGGCTGTAATCGAGCTGCCCTCCTCCGCATTACGTGATCGGCTTGAAATTCAGGGCTATGCTAGCGTTGAAAGTTATATAAATGTCCCAAGATGCTTCAATGGGGCAGTTCTTTTCGAAAATAAAGAGAGAAAGGAAGGAAGGAAGGAAGGAAGGAAGGAAGGAAGGAAGGAAGGAAGGAAGAGGGAGGGAGGGAGGAAGAGAGGAAGGAAGGAAGGAAGGAAGGAAGGAAGGAAGGAAGGAAGGAAGGAAGGAAGAAATCTAGCTATATTTATTAAGAACCTAGGAAGGAAAGGAGGAAGGGAGAACAGAAGGTTGATATCTAGCTATATGTGTTGAAAGAACCAAAGGAAGGAGGGAGAGAAAAGGAAGGAAGATAAAAAGGAGGATGGAAGGAAGGAAGGAAGGAAGGAAGAAGAGATAAGGAAGATAAAAGGGAAGATGGAAGGAAGCAAGGAGAGGGAGATAAGTCAGGAAGGAAGGAAGGAAGGAAGGAAGGAAGGAAGGAAGGAAGGAAGGAAGGAAGGAAGGAAGGGGCAAGCAGACCAACTGTTACCCTCCTATACACCTTCCTCACCTGGTCTCCTGTTGACAGAGTTTGTTAAGATGACTGCAAATGCTGGCAAAGAGGAATCTGTTCTCGCTGATGTTTCTCCCGCAGCTGGAGAGTTGGGCTGGCTCCTTTTTCTTCTCCATAAGTATGGCAGCTGTGCCCATCCATTGGGCAGCCCCTGGAAAGTTGCAGCTGATCAGTTTCGCAAGGAGAAATCAGAGAGGGTCCCTCTTAAATCAGCATTTATGCCTGCAGCCAGAGCCAATTCTCTGCCAAAGTTATTGTTATGTTAGCTCAGGAATTCTGGCAGTTAAAGTCCACAAGTCTTAAACTTGCCAAGTTTGAAGACCTTTGATATATTGGGACAAAGTTTTGGGGGTGTACCCAGGGGTGGGATTCTACCAGTTTGCACCTATTCGCTAGAACTGGTTGTTAACATTTTAAGCAGATCGGAGAACCAGTTGTTAGAAGAAATTCCTGGCCTAATCCTGTAAGGAAGGCAGGAAGGAAACATTCTGGTGTTGCTTACAGAAACTGCCTCTCCATTAACCCTTATTACATTCTTGGCAGGATTAGACTTCCTGTCTCAGGAACCTCTCTGGATTATTTTTCCCTCCTTTGCTGATACTTTGCTTGTGTGGAGGGACCATTCAAAGTTACAATGGCACTGAAAAAAGTGACTTATGACCCTTTTTCACACTTACGACTGTTGCAGCATCCCCACAGTCATGAAAGGCCGGGTGAGGAGATGCGTGCCTCGATGTGAGTGATGTTGAGTTGGCCACGCCCAGCCAATAACATGACCACCAAGCCACGCCCATCACCTAAGCCACGCCCACAGAACTGGTTGTTAGAAAATTTGAATCCCACCCCTGGGTGTACCCATGATTCTTTAGTACCTTCTCCATTCACTTAGTCAACCATCTCATGGACCAAAGGTTAATGGAGCTCATTTGCTGCGTGTCCCAAAGATGCTCTTTCAAGAGGCAACTGGACTTCCTTGTTCTCTCTGAAGACATTTTGCTTCTCATCCAAGAACCTTCTTCTCAGAACCAAAGAAGCTTCTTGGGTGAGAATCAAGACATCTTCAAGGAAAGCAAGGAAGTCCAGTTGCCTCTTGGGAGTAACAACCATGACCTGGATGATCGAGAATCTCCATAACATTCCCTGGGTGGATGATGTGGTCTCCCATAGGAGGTCCACAGAGAGAAGATGGAGATCCTACCTCTGGATTTCGTGCATCAACCAGAGGACCGAGATGGTAAAGTCCACCCTACTGGTGTGACCTCATCCCACCTCATCCTGCCCAGGAGGGCATCCCCTTTTGGCTGCGGGAGGCAAGTATAAAATAAAAATAGACAGAAAAGCTACTGCCCTATTGAAGCATTTTCAAAAGAATGTGGTGGCCCAAAGAATTGGCAAGTGAGCCATGGCAGCTCCTACCATGTTTAACCTCTGGGGCTGGAATTTGTGTGTAATTTGGAGAGTCTCTCTCTCTCCCTCTCTCTCTCCCCTCCCTCCCTCCCTCTCCTTCCCTCTTTCTCTTCCTCAATCTCCTTCCTTCTCTCTCTTTCCCTCTCTCTCCCTCTCTCCCTCCCTCCCTTTCTCTCTCCCTCCCTCCCTCTCTCCCTCCCTCCCTCTTTCTCTCCGTCTCTCTCCTTCCCTCTCTCTCTTTTCCTCTCTCTCCCTCTCTCTCCTTCCCTCCCTCACTCTCTCTCCCTCCTTCCCTCCCTCCTGCTCTCTCCCTCTCTCTCCCTCCCTCCCTCTTCCTATCTCCCTCCCTCCCTCCCTCTCCCTCCCTCCCTCCCACTCTCTCTCTCCCTCTCTCTCTATCTCTCTCTCCCTCCCTTCTGCTCTCTCCCTCTCTCTCCCTCCCTCCCTCTCCCTATCTCCCTCCCTCTCCCTATCTCCCTCCCTCCCTCCCTCCCACTCTCTCCCTCCCTCTCTCTCTCTCTATCTCTCTCTCTCCAACAGATGGGTTGCTTTCGGTTTCATGCCTCCGTCTTCCTCGCCAGGTTGGACATTCAGCCACCCGAAGTCCTGGGTGGTGAGCAGAAGATGTTCAACGAAAGAGCCGTTCTGCAGCCCCGGTTTGGCCTGTCCCGATTTTCTCCCTGCCTCCCTTTCTCTCTCTCCACGAGATGCAGTAAATGCAAGCTTTGGGGTTGCCGAGGGAGGAGGAAAGAGAACGGGGAAAAGCATCGGACAAACCGAAAGAGCTGGAAGAGATGCCCAATTAGGGCCTTTGGAGGAGAAGACACAGGAGCTGCTGTGGAAGCACATTCCAGCCGGGTGTCTCCCTCCTCGCTCGAGCTCTGGCTAAGATTAGCCTATGCGCCAACCAGAGATGCCACCTGTTCATCTTGGGCTGAGGCAGCGCAGCGTTTCACAACACCCGCCCCGCCTCTGGCAGGGTCGGACAGAGAGATGCCCTGGTTCTTCTTCTCCTCCTCCTCCTCCTTCTCCTCCTCCTCCTTCTCTTCCTCTTCATTCTCTTTCTCCTTCTTCTCTTCCTCCTTCTCCTTCTCCTTCTCCTCCTCCTCTTCCTCCTTCTTCTCCTTCTCCTTCTTCTCTTCCTCCTCCTCCTTCTCCTTCTCCTCCTTCTATTCCTCCTTTTCCTCCTCCTCCTTCTCCTCCTCCTTCTCCTTCTCCTCCTTCTCTTCCTCCTCCTCCTTCTCCTCCTTCCTCCTTCCTCCTCTTTCTTCTTGTTCCACTCCCATTCCCCTTATGCCTCTGCCTGCTTCTTCTTTCTCCTCCTCCTCCTCCTCCTCTTGATTCATGTAATCTGCTGCAGTGGTGGGATTCAAATTTTTTTACTACCGGTTCAGTGGGCGTGGCTTGGTGGGCGTGGCAGGGAAAGGAGACTGTAAAATCTCCAGTCAGAGGTGAGATTGGCTGGTTTTCCGACCTACTCAAAATTTCTGCTACCGGTTCTCCAGAACTGGTCAGAACCTGCTGAATACCCACCTCTGATCTGCTGCAAATATTGATTCTTTGAGTTCGGTATTATTATTATTGTTGTTGCTGCTGCTATAATCTTATATTTTTTTCCCCAAGAGATCAAGGCATTATTCTTAGAACTCCTGCCCTTTGACTGGTCCAAAAACATCCAAGAACGTTTAGGCTCATGGATGGACTAAAACCTGCACCTTCCTAATTCTAATCCAGCATCTTCATAGTATCACGGGGCCGGTAGGAGATCTTCTAATCCAACTCACTGCCCAAAACAAGAGTCTTTATTCTATCCCAGATAAATAATTGTTCATTCTTTTCTTGCAAACCTTTAGCAATGGAGCACTCACAACTCCAGTCTTCACTGTTATACCCCCCTGGTTCTTGGATGAGGAAGGGGAACTCATCCTGGGTGCCCTTGAGAACTTCTTTGATAGAAGATGGTACTGAAACTAAGTTTAAAAACTTTGTAATCTACTATAAGAAGCTTTAAGGCAGTGGTTGCCAACCAGTGGGCTGGGAACCATTGGTGGTCTGTGAGAAAATTTTGGTGGTCCACAGAGAAATGTCACCCCCAAAGCAATTAATCCAGGCTGTGCAGGAACACAAGGCTGCACCGCCCACATGGCCCTTGGGAACACAAGGCTTGCATCGCTTGCATTGTGAACAACACGAGGTAGTGAGGGGAGGGGGGAAAGGGTGGAGGGGGGGAACTTGCCTGGCCACTGGGCTGCTTCTTTCCGCTTCTGCTTTTGGTTGCATGCAAGGAAAGCAGCAAAAGTCTTTCTTTCTCTCCCCCAAACTGTGCCAGAAACGAGTCTTTGGGACCCTGCAAGGCCTCCTGCTCCAAGAGGCTACGCCGGCAAAGACTCATTTCTGGCGGAATTTGGGGCAGAGAAAGAAAGACTTCTGCTGCTTTCCTTGTATGAAGCCAAAAGTCTCTTTCTCTCTCTCTTTCCTCCTGAGAACAGAGCTGGAGACGGTATCCTGCGATCCCAAATAAAGAATGATTGGTAGGAAAACGGGGTGGGGAATTTTCCTGCAGACTTTTTTGGGGGGGATTTTCCCAGGGTCTCTGGTCCGCGGGATTTAAAATTATGCGTTTGGTGGTCCCTGAGGTCCAAAAAGGTGGGCGATTCCTGCTCTAAGGCATGTGCTTTTCCCCTGAAGGACAGTCTTGAAACCTACAAAGATGTCTGAGTTGTGTGTCATCCTAAAGCAAAGTCTTGACAACTGAAAAATACTCCCAACCCCTTAAGCCAGGGTGAATTGGTCCGTTGGAAAATAAGCTACAAATCCTTCCATTTGGCAATTCTTTCTGGAGAATCAACCACAAGGTCATGAAAGAGAATGCATGATGATCTCATTTTGGCCAAAGCATAACTTTGTAGAAGTAATGTGTTTACTTTGCCCAACCTGGACCTACCCAGATATTATTTGTGTGTTGGCCCACCGTTGACCTGACCTTATCTGGCATGACGTGGTCAAAAATTTCAGGCAAGTTGTCTTTTTTCTCATGGCTGAGGTGATAAACCAACCGTGTGATTAAGCCCCACACCCTAACATGTGTAAACAATCCTTCCAACGGCTAATGATGGTCTATCTCAAAAGAATTCTCGTTCTTTCAAATGATCTACGGACAACTATCATCTAAAAACAAGGTTTGTAAATCATCTTGCCTTCTAGTTGCCATTTTGCATCTCACAGCTCATTTTGCATCTCTCGGATCATCTAATAAATTCAGAGTCCAAGCGAAATTCAAAAGAAAAGAACATGCAGATGTCTTTAAAAGAGCCAGACCCTGAATAAATTAATTCCATTTACATTCAAATCTAATTAAAAGCTAGGATAATTTAATATCACAAACATACAGTACATTCTGAACCAGAGGTGGGTATTCAGCAGGTTCTGACCAGTTCTGGAGAACCGGTAGTGGAATTTTTGGGTAGTTTGGAGAACCGGCAAATCCCACCTCTGACTGGCTCCGCCCCCATCTATTCTCCGCCTCCCAAGTCCCAGCTGATTGGCTGGGTCTTCTTTGGTTGCCCTGCACAGGAGAACAGAGCTGGAAAGCAGGTTAGTGGGGTGGGTGAGGAATGGGGATTTTGCAGTATCCTTCCCCTGCCATGCCCACCAAGCCACGCCCACCAAGCCATGCCACACTCACCAAGCCACGCCCACAGAACTGGTAGTAAAAAAATTGAATACTACCACTGCTCTGAACCTATTGAAAACTTTCTTCGATCACATTTAAAATTAAAAATTGTTGGAGGGAGCCCGTGAGCCATTCTCAAGGTTTTTACAACCGCATTCAGCTCTTAATTCTAAAGTGAAGATCTTTGAGCTATGAAGCCATGTTAGATATTACATTGCAAGGTCAGACAAAAGAGAGCTTAATTAACTCTTGAAGTAACTCAGCATTTGGTCTTAAGCTTCCCTTTTCTTGCAAGAAACAAGGTATACACATTGGGGCAGCCAAAATATGACTTTATTTATTTACGGGTGAGATAAATCGAGGGGGCGTGCATAAGTGCACTAGCATGTCTATTGTCCTTGTCGTTGTATTTTTGTTATCTTATTCTTGTTCTCGTCTTTGTTTGACAAATTCTAATGAAGAAATAAAATAAATAAAATATCTAAAGTTGCCAGGCTCCATAATGGTTTCAGACAGGGTACAATATATTTATTTTTTAAACAGCAACAGCAATGACCGCTTTTAACGGGGTGACCCCCAGATGGCCTTTTGTGGGTCTTTGGGCTGCCATCTAGTGGAAGTCCTTAGTATTACCCCCCCAGATAGGATAAACCTCTCCTCCCCTCTAAAAAAATGCAGAAAAAAACCTCAAAATTCTCCCCCTTCCTCTGCTGAGAGTTTTGCCTGGGAAGTGGAACCTGAAAAAGACCCTTTCCTGCATCCAGAGGAGCATTTCCGAATTGTGATCGCATGGAATGGGCTGAGCGCATCCATCTGCTAAAATTAAAAAGCTGATTGGCATTGTAGTATCACTCCTTTGCTCTGGCAGCTGCGAGAGAAAGAGGAACGCGAGAGTGGAGAGAAAGGAAAGAGAAAGAGAGGACAGAAAGAGAAAGATGTGGAGGGAGAGAGGAGGGAGAGAAGGGAGGGAGAAAAGAGAGAACTAGCGAGAGAAAGTAAAGAGAGATCAAGAAAAAGAGAGAGAAAGAGAGATAGAGAGAAAGAGAGAGAAAAAGGAGAGAGAGGGAGAAATGCAGAGGGATAGAGAGAGAAATAAATAGAGAGGCGAGAGAAACGAGAGAGCAACAGAAAGAGACTGAAAGAGAGATAAAGAGAGAAGAAAGAATAAAAGAGAGAAGATAAGATAGGAGAGAGAGAGAATTAAGGAAAGCGACAAAGCAAGGAAAGAAGAAAGAGAAAGAAAGAGGAGGAGAGAGGGAGAGAGAGAAGAGAAAGAGGAGAAGAGAGGAGAAAGAGAGAGAAAGAAAGAAAGGAAAGAGAGAAGAGAGGAGAGAGGGAAAAGAGAGAGAAAGAAAGAGAGAGAGAAGAATGAGAAGAAGGAGAGAAGAGAGAAAGAGAGAGAGAGAGAGAGAGAGAGCGGAGAGAAATGAGGAGGAAGAGAGAAAGAGAGAGGAAAAAGAGGAAAGAGAGAGAGAGAAAGAGAGAGAACAGAGAAAGAAAGAGAGAAAGAGAAGGAGAAGAGAGAGAAAGAGAAGAAAGAAAAGAGAGGAGAAAAGAAAGAGAGAGAGATGAGAGGGAGAAGAAAGAAAGAGAGAGAAAGAGAGAGAGAGAGAAAAGAGAGAGAAGAGAGAGAGAGAGAGAAAGAAAGAGAGAGAGAGAGAGGTTCAAAAAACATTTTCAGGAATTGCATTCGTGGCATTGAGTATGCATTAGTGAGACAAGCAATTCAGTCATTAAAATAACTCCTACATCCACTTCCCTGGGTTAAGGCTGGGTTGGAGCCTGGGACCCTTCCTGAGCTAGAATAGAACAGAGATGGGAGGGACCTTGGAGGTCCTCTAGTCCAGCCCCCTGCTCAAAGCAGGAGAACCTATATACAATCTATACTGTTTCAGATAAGTGACTCTTCTTAAAAACTTCCAGTGATGGAGCACCCACGATTTCTGAAGGCAAATTGTTCCACTGGTTAATCATCCTTACTGTTAGGAAGTTAATTCCAGGTTACTTCTCTCCTTGATGAGTTTCCATCCATTGTTCCTTGTCCTGCCTTCAGGTGCCTTGGAAAATAGCTTGACTCCCTCTTCTTTGGGGCGGCCCCTCAAATATTGGAAGACTGCTATCATGTCACACACCAATCATCCTTTTCATTAAACTAAACAAACCCAGTTCCTGCAACCGTTCTTCCTAGATTTTAGCCTCCAGTCCCCTAATCCTCTTCGTTGCTCTTCTGTGGAGTCTCAACATCTTAGTATCAACTCTGATATTGAATAAAAGAATAACAGAATTTGGAAGGGACCCTGGAGATCTTCTAGTCCTACTCAAGCAGGAAATTTTATATCCTTTCTGACAGATGGTTGGCGAATCTCTTATCCAAAACCTCCATTGTTAGAGCAGTATTGTGTTGTTGTTGTTATTATCTTTATATATAAAAGCAAAATACCACTCATGCATCATCACAAAATCTCCAGATCCATAAAGCCTACAAACTTACAAATTGGCACCTATGTTCTTCTTGGCTTCTAGGTGCTCACTAAGAAAGGATTTTTCAAAATGACCATCAGAGCATTAGTATTTCCTATATTATGATGATGATGATGATGATGATCTGATGCTAAGGAGTTCTACTCCCCCTCCCCACCTGAAAAGAAACCTCTTCCAAATGCAAAACACAAGCAGAGGAGTTCCAGTTTCAGTTTTAGTTTCACAGCAGCAACCAGCTTTAGTACAGAACAGTTGAGCTAAGCCACGCCCAGGCTCCTTGCTGTCTCCTTGCTCACACAGCAAATACTGTTTCAGTTTTCAAACAGCCCTCAACTCTCTCACACACTGACAGGATGCTAGCCAGATGAACACTGATGGATGCTGGTAGGCAGAGGCAGAATTTTCCCCCCCTTATTTTCCTCCCCAAAAACTAAGCCCAACCACATAGTTTCATAGCAAAGCACGGGTATCGAGCTAATTATGAATATATCTTTTTTTTGAATCCTTCACATGTCTGCTGACCGGCATTAATCCCCCTTTGCAAAAAAAAATAAATAGATTTTTAAACCTGCAACCATTCTCTCTTGCTCTTCTCTCTTCCCCTAATGTCTTTCAAAAGTAATTTTTAATTGCCCAACAGTGGCTATACCATACTGTGTTCACACAGCCTGCTTATTCCCAGCGTGTTTCACAGGGTTGATCGAACTGACTGGGAGTTTGCACGATGCCACAGATAAACAAACCCACTGCAATTTAAGATAGATGCTAAACTAAGATACAGGGATTATCCAGCCCCTTGAAATCATCTGGTGCTCTGTGTCATAAGCCTGTTTCTTTCTCTCTCTCTCTCTCTTTAAAAAAAACAAGCTAAATATATTTTTTCTTAAAGAAAGAGCGAAGAATATATGATAATCCTCAAGGATATTTAAGATTGATGAGAGATCAGTCTTAAGCAATATATTTTATTTTATTTCATTTATTACGTACATTTGCCGCTTTCTCGCGGCAACATTCCTGCTTCAAACCAGAAATGATACCAGCGTGCAATCCAACATCCCGTTGGGTTGTGAAAGACTTCCAAAAATTGAGAAGCCAGGTTGTTTTGCTCCTTCCATCTAATAATAAAAGATTATAAACCTGTTTTCTTCGTCATCCCTCTAAAGGTGATCTCAGGTGAGCTAGGGTAGAATTCTTCAGCAGCTGCAATGCCTTCTGGTGGAGCTTTAGAAAGCAACATGGAACAAGGGGCATCTCCTGTTTATCTGGGGCGGGGGTGTTTCATTTTTCCAAGGAATTTTATTTTTCCTTATGGCACTTATCGATTGGCTCTCTTCTTCCAACCTGCTTAAGCAGGTTTATTAATTAATCCCTGTTTGAAGTTTCTTCACATACAATGACTCACCCATTAATTATGCACCCATGCAATGTTTTTCACACCTAACTAATATTAAAGCCGAACCAATTTTGCAGGTTGGGCAAATATAATGTTGGAAGTTAGCACCCAGACCTCTCCTAGGAAAATGAAATATTTTAAGATATATTAAAAAGGCAGAATATTTCCCCTAAAGGAGAAGTAGAAACTCAGCCTCCCCCCACATCTTTGTGAATGGGCCACTAAGGCCTGGGCCAGTCTATTCTACATAACAAAGATCTACCTCCTTCAAGCAGAGCGATAATAAAAATTGCCCAAAGTCCTTTCATGACATCATCATCCAGCAAGGCTCAACCAAGCCTGGGACTCAGGACAGCCTACAGAGTTGCAGTTGTCCCTGCATGGCCCCATGGGAGTCTGACAACCAATCAGAATACAAGCTCAAATTCAAATCCCAAAAGAGGACATAAAACCCAGGGATTCTCAGCATTCCTGCCCTTTTTTTCACCCAGGAGCTCCAAGGCATGTGGTCCTGTCCACCATTAAACCATCTTTCCAAACAGCCTCCATGAATCCAGTGTCTTTTTCCCCACTTAGAACTGAACCCAGAAGGATATTTCTTCCAACAATAACTCTGAGATTCATAAGTGCCCATGTTGCGTGGGTATATCAAGTTAGTCAAGTTGAACTGCAAATAAGCACCCTTATTTTTGCTCCCCAACCCCAGGTTATGATCTTGCTTTACCTGAGACTAACTTGAATAACGTGGTGACTGCGCACGGCATCTAGCGCTGATGATGTTACCAAGATGGGTCATGAAATGTCTGCAAGAAAGCAACCAAGCTCAGAGAGCACCATTGTTATCATTGTTGTCGTTGTCCTCTTCTACTCCCCCCCTTCTCTTCCACTCCACAAAGCCCACTGCCTTCCAGCACTGATGATGTTACCTAGTTGGGTCATGAAATGTCTGCAAGAAAGCAACCAATCTCAGAGAGCACCAAGGGCCCTGCCCATTGCATCATGTACATGATGACCTCACGATGCAATGTGAAGCCATCGTGATGTCCTACAAACGCCAACAATGTTGGTCCTGGATCTAAGGTGGCACCCTGACTTCAGTTCCCATGATGACACTCTTAGTTGACTCAACCGCGGTTGACTTTAAAGAATCCCCTTTTAAAGCTCATCACCACCAACTAACCATACATGCCGGATGCACGCAACATATGCACAAGGCTGACATGAAGTTGACTACTTGGCAGAAGTTCTTGACTAAGTGGGTTCTAGATTGCCCAGGTTCTAAGCTGAGTCCTCTGTTCCTCCCAACACTGAAGGCTGAAAAAGTAGTTTCTGCTCCTGAAAAAAGCCAAACAATCTGAAAGGTTTGTCCTTAAGTCACCAAAAAGGATTTTGCTGAGGGCCTTTGAGCTATTTTCGGGGGATTCTGTTTACGTAAGATCTGCTGACTTGGAAGGAGAGAGAGAGAGAGAGAGAGGCTTTCCCAAAATGATCTCTTTCAAAGATCCCCTTGCCCTCCCCCTCTCCCGACCACAATTTTACCAAGTTTCACGCCACGACTTAATTTAAGCTCGTTTTTTTGCGGGGAACGGTTTAGCCCGAGTTCTACGGTTTCAGCCAGTAAGGAAATTCCATCTTGGTTTGTGCAGATCAGATATCTCTGCTTGACCCAAATCCCCCCATGGGGCCTGCTTTCGCACCATTCTTAAGGAATATCTCAAGCTTGCCTGGAAGAAGCTGTTTTGCAGCTTTGCGACGACAAAGTTACAAGCGTTGAGCGTTATTTTGTCCTAATTTGGGAATGCTCGGACACACCAAAAAAATGCTCTTCCCAGCCCTTCACTCTGCACCGTGTTGGGTTTTGTGCAGTTCCTACACAATGCTTCTGGCAGACTTCCTGATTAAGTGCCCCCAGGTACTTAAGAGTGGGTAGACTCTACTGAAGCCATTTACTCACTGTGGATTGCGTAAACCATCACTGGCTAACGGGTTGGTGCAGTCCATGATGCTAAATTGTAAATTTATGCATTATAAATTTATAAATTATAAGGGCTTCTAAATTATAATTTATAAATTATAAAGCCTCCTAAATTATATTTATAAATTATAAAGCCTTCTAAATTATATTTATAATTTATGAATTATAAAGCCCTAATAAGGCCACACTTGGGATATTCTGCATCCAGATTTGGTCACCACATTACAAAAAAAAAAATGTTGAGACTTTGGAAAAGGTGCCAAGAAGAGCAACTAGGATGATTAAACATACGAAGAACAGTTGCAGGATTTGGGTATGTCCAGTCTAGATAAAGGAAGGGCTAGAGGGGAGATGGAAGCAATATTCCAGTATTTGAGGGGCTGCCAACAAAGAAGAGGGGGTTAATTTGTTTTCCCAAGCATTAGGGGCAGAAGTGGGATTCAAATTTTTAAACAACCGGTTCTGTGGGTGTGGCTTAGTTGGTGGGCATGGCTTGGTGGTCATATTATTGGCTGGGCGTGGTCAACTCAATATCACTCACATCGAGGCACGCATCTCCTCGCCTGGCCTCTCATGACTGTGGGGATGCTGCAACAGTCGTAAGTGTGAAAAAGGGTCATAAGTCACTTTTTTCAGTGCCATTGTAACTTTGAATGGTCCCTCCACACAAGCAAAGTACCAGCAAAGGAGAGGAAAAAAAAAACTCCAGAGAAGTTCCCGAAACAGGAAGTCTAGTCCTGCCAAGACTGTAATAAGGGTTGACGGAGAGGCAGTTTCTGTAAGCAACACCAGAATGTTTCCTTCCTGCCTTCCTTACAGGATTAGGCCAGTCATTTCTTCTTGGCTCATCAGAAGGCTGCAAAAAAGGGGGAATCGCGTGACCCCTCGACTCTACAATGGATCACATGATCCTGGGACTACCACAGAGGTCGTCGCTGTGAAGAATGGTCCTGGTTTTTTTACCGGGGCCATTGTAACTTCGAACGGCCACTAAGCGAAGCCGTTGTAAGCCGAGGACTGCCTGTCAGGATGGCCGAAAACCGTTTCCCTTGGAGCTTCGGGGGACAAGGGCATAAGGACGCACTGAGGGATGCGGCAACCACTCCCGGGTGATGCGACACCCAACCACGAAGAGCGTTTGATGAAATATCCGGGCTTCTCTAAAGAAGCCTAAATCCTTTGAGAGCAGCCTGCAGATCTCGGATGGAGCTATAAGGTTACCGGCTTGCCAAGGCGCTGCAACGCTGACGCGCCGCTTTAGGCATAGCGCTAGATTAGGGCTATATTTAACCCAAAAAAGCTGCAATTCAGTGCTGGGGGGGGGTTTCCTCCTCCCCTAGGAGAGTAAAAGATGCAAACTCCACTCTTTTGATCGGGGCATCGAAGGTCACATCATGAAACCTCGCTGGTTTTCCTGCTTCACTGATTGGAGATGTCCCTTAAATATATTGTAGTTTATGCCATCTTTATGTACTCTTTATGCACACTGAGAGCTTATGCACCAGAGACAAATTCCCTGCGTGTCCAATCACCTTTGACCAATAAAGCTCTTCTCTTCTCTTCTCTTCTCTTCTCTTCTCTTCTCTTCTCTTCTCTTCTCTTCTCTTCTCTTCTCTTCTCTTCTCTTCTCTTCTCTTCTCCTCTCCTCTCCTCTCCTCTCTTCCCTTCCCTTCCTTCTATTCCCCTCCCCCTCCCCTCTACTCCTACTCTGGTCTTACTCCACTCCATGTACTGGTGTTCTATTCTGTTCCGATCCTATTCTATTTTTTCATACCATCATTTTATTCTGTCCTGTCCTGTCCTGTCCTGTTCTGCTCTATTCTATTCTATCTATTCTATTCTATTCTATTCTATTCTATTCTATTCTTAATAGATTCTATTCTATTCTTAATAGATTCTGTTCTGCTCTATTCTATTCATAATTCTATTCTATTCTTAATAGATTCTATTCTATTCTTAATAGATTCTGTTCTGCTTTATTCTATTCTAATTTCTTCATTCCATCATTTTGTTCTGTTCTGTTCTGTTCTGTTCTGTCCTATCCTATCCTATCTTACTTTTTCATACCATCATTCTGTTCTGTTCTATTCTATTCTATTCTATTCTATTCTATTCTATTCTATTCTATTCTAATTATTTCTTCATTCCATCATTTTGTCCTGTCCTGTCCTGTCCTGTCCTGTCCTATCCTATCCTATCCTATCCTATCCTATCCTATCCTATCCTATCCTATCCTATCCTACCCTATTTCTTCATTCAATCATTTTGTTCTGTTCTCTTCTCTTGTATTTTATATTTGTCTAGTATGTCTCTTCTACCCACCCACCCCCATGTTTGGGAATTAGCCTCACAGATTTAGGAGGGAACTTAAGAGGCCATCTAGTTGGATGCTCTGCTCCGTGCAGGATATCTGGGGTGGTTTGGCCATTGTGAGAGGCAAGAGGCCGGGGCTAAGACGGACCTTTGACTGTCCAGCGAGACAATTTGTGTGTCCTCCTGGCTAGATGAAGCGCGACCTACACGTGGGATTTCTATCTTTCACTGCAGCGTCATCTCGCCAGGGGTGTAAAGACTTTTGGCTTCCCACAATCCCGTCGGATCTCGAGCAAATCCCTTAAACCTCTCTGCTTCTTCAGAGGTCCAGGCAACCCGGAAGATTTCTTTTTAAAAAATAAAATAAAATAAAGTTTATTTAAGTTTCATATATTTAAAATATTAAAAAACAAACAAACAGTATAAACAAATATATATACATATGTACATTTTGCAGCAGGTATTGAGCCTTGGTTACACTTTTCTTTTCTTTTTTTCTTTTACCCCATAACGTGGATGTGATCTACCCTGTTACAACAAGTTCCTCATTCTTTTAATGTTTTAGTTTCACAGAAGACTTTATGATTAAACGCATGTCCTTCGTAGTTTCGTAACTTACGCAGTTGTCCAATGTTGCTTTTCCTTTAACCATTCATACCAACAATTCCAAGCTTTCTAGCATTCACTACCTTGGTTTGTTTTTTAGTAATTTAGTTAGGCCAGGGGTAGGGAACCTTGGCTCTTTTATCACTGATGGACTTCAACTCCCAGAATCCCTGAGTGAGCCATAAAAGTTTCCCCATCCCTGGCCTACTGGTTTTTCAGTTGTGAGGGAAATCAATTTTTGACTGGAATGGGACTGTTTAATATACAAATGTAGGACATATAAAGAATATTGATCATTCAAGTCAAAAATTAGGACATTTGTATATTGAACAATCCCATTCAAATCAAAAATTGATTTCCCCCACAACTGAAAAACCAGTAGGCCAGGGATGGGGAACCTTTTATGGCTCACTCAGGGATTCTGGGAGTTGAAGTCCATAAGTGATAAAAGAGCCAAGGTTCCCTACCCCTGGCTTAGTGCAAGGGCCCTCAAACTGGGCAAGTTTAAGACGTGTGGACTTCAACTCCCAGAATTCCTGAGTGAGCCATAAAAGGTTCCCCATCCCTGGCCTACTGGTTTTTCAGTTGTGGGGGAAATCAATTTTTGACTGGAATGGGATTGTTTGATATACAAATGTAGGACATATAAAGAATATATAAAGAATATGTCCTACATTTGTATATTAAACAGTCCCATTCCAGTCAAAAATTGATTTCCCCCACAACTGAAAAACCAGTAGGCCAGGGATGGGGAACCTTTTATGGCTCACTCAGGGATTCTGGGAGTTGAAGTCCATCAGTGATAAAAGAGCCAAGGTTCCCTACCCCTGGGTTAGGCTATCCATCTCTGCACACTCGTGGATTTTTTTTTTTTAATGACCGCCTCCTCTGAAGGGACAATAGACACTTTCCGATTTTGTGCGTTGCTTATTCTGGCTGCCGTTATAATGTGCAGATGAGGAAGATTTCTAATGTCCGGTTCTTCCAAGTAACGGCCCAGGGCTTGAGCTGGGGGTTTGCAAGGGTCGGGAGAGCACTTTGACCCCCCTCATCTAGCTAGATATTTGTGCAGTCGGAGACCCCCACCCCCAAAAATCCCACTCTGGCT
>CM042842.1:5810996-6070438 GCA_023653725.1 Bungarus multicinctus | reverse complement strand
GGATGCAGGTGGAGGAAGGATTAGCCACACACAACCGTGGCCACGCTCCACCCAGCCAACGGGCAGGGAACAATGTTACTAAAGTTTGAAGCCCACCCCTGAATACGCCATAGCAGCGGTGGGGATTCACCGAGTAGTTAGACCAGTGGTGAAGCACCGGGTTAGGGAATTGAGTTGAGTGGTTCGGAGAAGCGGCAAATACCACCTTTCGACTGGAGAACTTTTTACAGGCTCCTCCCCTGCCCCGACCACCAAGCCACGCCAAAACCACAGAGAGCGGGTGGAAAAAAAGAATTGAATCCCACCAAGGAGGAGACACATCTAATACTTATATCACCCCCCACACCTACAAGGATAGCACTACATATTCGTTCCCTCCCTCTCTTCCCCTTCTCTCTCCCCTCTTTTTTTTCCTTCTCCCTACCTCCGTCTCTTTTTTTCTTCCTCTTCCCTCCCTTACTCACCTCTATTTCTTCCCCTCCTCCTTCGCTCTCTTTTCCTCTCTCTCTCTCCCTCTCCTTCCCTCTCCCTCCCTTCCTCTCTCTCCTCTCTCTTCTCTCTCCTCTCCCTCTCCTTTCCTCTCTCACTCCTCTCTCCCTCCCTTCCTCTTCCTCCCTCTCTCTCTTCCTCTCTCTCCCTCCCTCCCTCTCCCTCTTCCTCTCTCTCCCTCCCTCCTTCCCTCTCCCTCCCTCTCTCCCTCCCTTCCTCTCCTCCTCTCTCCTCTCTCCCTCCTTCCTTCCCTCTCCCTCCCTCTCTCCCTCCCTTCCTCTCCCTCCCTCTCTTTCCTCTCTCTCTCCCTCCCTTCCTCTCCCTCCCTCTCTCTCTTCCTCTCTCTCCCTCCCTCTCTTTCCCTCTCTCTCTCCCTCCCTTCCTCTGTCTCTCCCTCCCTTCCTCTCCTTCCCTCTCTTCCTCTCCCTCCCTCTCTCTCTTCCTCTCTCTCCCTCCCTCCTTCCCTCTCCCTCCCTCTCTCCCTCCCTTCCTCTCCCTCCCTCTCTTCCTCTCTCTCCCTCCCTTCCTCTCCCTCCCTCTCTCTTCCTCTCTCTCCCTCCCTCTCTTCCTCCCTCCCTCCCTCTCTTCCTCTGTCTCTCCCTCCCTTCCTCTCCTTCCCTCTCTTCCTCCCTCCCTTGCTTCCTCTCTCCCTCCCTCTCTTCCTTTCTCCCTCCCTCTCTTCCTCTCTCTCCCTCCCTCCCTCTCTTTCACTCTCCCTCCCTCTCTTCCTCTCTCCCTCCCTCACTCTCTCCCCCCCTCCCATATCTACCTATCATCTATTTACTATATATAGTGTGTATACATATTCACACGCAGATCCACACACCATACACTTAACGACACGCACAACTCTAGGTCTATTATTTGTGCCTGTGTACCCGCAGGTAGCCAACTCTGCACAGACGCATTTGGGCCAGGCTAAATTTGTCCGGGTGTTGGGTTCCCCTTGGCCCGGGTTGCATAATGGTAAGGGGAGGACCTGGACGGGCTCCAGACACCACGGGAGGGAGGGAGGGAGGGAGGGAGGCGTGGGACCGGCCTGGCTCCCCTGGGTCCTTCTCCCCCTCTACCCCCCTCATGACTGGGTGTTTGTGGAGATCAGCAAGATCCCCCAGCCCCTAGACAAGGGGTCCCTGGATCCGGTGCCCCCACATTCTTGGGGGATGATGTCATTCCTGGAGGCAGCTGGAGTCCTGGGACGTTCAAGGAAGCACCGGCCGGGCTGTCTCTGACTTCGGGACTTATATGGGGCAGGGAGAAGGCTGCTCACCGCTGCCCGTAGGATCCAGGCTTCCCAACTCACCTATATCTTTCTTGGTTTACTTAGCGTATTTTATTTTGATTTGATTTGTCAGTCGCTTACAAGATAATAGGAATAAGTATAAACAGGAGTGAGAATACAGGAAATAGGTACGAATAAATGGGGACAATAGGACAGGGACGGTAGGCAGGATGGTGCACTTATGCACGCCCCTTACAGACCTCTTAGAAATGGGGTATTCTCTCCCTTCCTTTCTCTCCTCCCTCCCTTCTTTTCTCTCCTTCCTTCCTTCCTTCCTTCCTTCCTTCCTTCCTTCCTTCCTTCCTTCCTTCCTTCCTTCCTTCCTTCCTTCCTTCCTTCCTTCCTTCTCCTTCCCTGTTCTCCTTCCTTCCCCCTTCCTTCCTTCCTTCTTTCCTTCCTTCTTTTATTTTTTATTTTATTTATTTATTTGATTTGTCAATCGCTTACAAGATAATAGGAATAAGTATAAACATGAGTAAGAATACAGGAAATAGGTATGAATAAATGGGGACAATAGGACAGGGACGGTAGGCATGATGGTGCGCTTATGCACGCCCCTTACAGACTCTTAGGAATTGGGTGAGGTCAATAGTGGATAGTTTGAGGTGAACGTTTTTGGGGTTAGAGGATGTAACAACAGAGTCAGGTAGTGCATTCCAGGCATTGACCCCTCTGTTGCTGAAGTCGTACTTTCTGCAATCAAGTTTGGAGCAGTTTACTTTGAGTTTGTATCTGTTGTGTGTTCTTCTATGTTGCAGTTGAAGCTGAAGTAGTCATTGATTAGTCCCTTCCTTCCTCTTTCCATCTCTTCCTCCCTCCCTCCCTTCTTTCCTTATCCCCATCTCTATTTCCTTCCTCTTCTCTCTATCTCTCCTTCCTTTTCTCCCTCCCTCCTCTCCACTTAGGAGAGCATCAATGGGATCCCCAAATGCCACGGGGATGAGGGTGACACCCCACCCTCCTAATAGCCAACCTACTTCCACAGCCCCGGAGATGCCCGTTGCTCCAATTATCTGCCTTGTAACAGGAGAAGGGACAGCCCTTCGGGATGGGGCGAGGACGTGGGAAAGAATCTACAGGCCACACAGGTGGCATTTGAAGATTTAGAGCCCTTACTCGGATTCCACAGATGCTGCTGGCATTTACAGGGAAGCCCAGAGAAATTTGAAGAACGTCAACATCGTAGAGACGGTCAACACCAAGGTTAGTTCCAGGAATATTCATTGAAGGAGAACAAACAATGAATGGTGTGTTATGCCTGAGAACAAACCAGTCTTCCTTCAGCTTCCATCCAAGGTTACACTCCTGTAAAGTTGTCAAGGATGTGCCCAGCTGGTTCTCTTAGACAGAGAAGGTCCATCCATGGACCACACGGATGCTCCTTTTCTATTGCCTCTCCATGTCGATGAGGGCAGAGATGCCCAATCCTGGTTTCTTCCAGAACGATGGGCATTGTTGGCTTGAGCACGTGTTCAGGGTTCCTTCGCTCTGTAGAAGGACCTACTCTCTCCTCTTGAAGACTCTTCACTGGGGAGGGACACCATGGCCCAGCTTAGTCCTCTTGCAACAGGGCACCATCTAGTGGCGATCTGGGGAATCGTTTTGAGAAGTTCTCATGAAGTTTTTTAGAAAGGTCCCACTAATTTGCAGCTGGCAAAAATACTCTAATAATAACAATAACAACAATAACAACAATAACAACAATAACAACAATAACAACAATAACAACAATAACAATAACAATAACAATAACAATAATAATAATAATAATAATAATAATAATAATAATAATAATAATAATAATAATAATAATGTATTTATATACCGCTCCTCTCTCGAAGGGCTCGGAGCAGTGCACAGCCATACAATTAAAACATTAAATATATAAAAGTTAAAACTAAATTAAATTAAAGGCCCTGGCTGTAATCAATTAAGACCCTTCCCTAAAACCCTAAAATTTAATATAAAAAGTAAAACACCCAAATCTAAAATCAGCCCAAGCCGGCCTGGTCAAAGAGCCAGGTTTTCAGGGCACGCCTGAAGGTCCCCAGGTCCGTGGCTGTACTTAACTCCGGAGGCAACCCATTCCAGAGGGCAGACGCCCCCACAGAGTAGGCCCTGTTCCTCGGGGTCACCAGCCGGCACATAGATGCCGACGGGACCCGCAAGAGACCCTCCCTGTGAGAGCGCACCGGTCAGTGAGAGGAAAATGGCAGAATGTGGTCTTGTAAATATCCTGGTCCGATGCCATGGAGCGCTTTAAAAGTTAACACTAAAATCTTAAAGCGCACCCGAGAGGCCACTGGCAACCAATGCAGCTCATGCAAGAGGGGTCTCCCTTCTGTGCGGGATGGCCCAGGGAAGTTTGCCAGCCCACCAGATATCGTGACATATCATCAACCTGTCTCGATCGAGGCGGCAGAACCTACACAAGAAAAAGAAGTTGCTTTCCATTTTGCCCAATAATTTTCTTGACCGAGCCCCGTTTCCCATCTAAATGTTAACCCAAACCAATCTTGCTTAGCTTCCAAACCCAGATAAGGTGGGTTATTTATATTTACTCGCCAGCTCTCTTCTCTATAATTTCTGCTGCCTTCTCTTACATTTCAAAATGATCTCCTGGGTTTGCATGGCATAATGAAAAAAAAACCTCAGCTAGCCAGATCGCTAGGCGCCTTAAGGAAACAAACCAATGGACAAAAATCCAGAACATATATCAACATCCAGATAAGCAGGGATTAACACCAGACAAACGATCAAGCAGAAAACAATACCCTAATTAAGGAACTACCAAGGAAAAAACTACACCCTCACCGACATTGGCAGGACAAGCTATTGTACATAAACTGCGTGTGGGGGGAACAAACCTTCCACCCCTTCACACTGATACTGTTATCTAGTTGGGTCCTGCAATGTCTGCAAGAGACCAGCCAAGCTCAGAGAGCACCAAGGACCCTATTGAAAATCTGGAAGTACACCCCTCTTAAAAAACTTGGTCAAGGTTGAAAAACGTTGTCTTAGAAGGAGGAAGGATCTCTCACGTGGTAAGATATTACTGTGCCAATGGGGCATCACGTGCATGATGATGTCACGACAAAGATGGCATCATTGTGGCTTCTAGCATACACTCATGCTTCTACGGCAGTTAATCAGACCGGGCACTGACTCAGAGGTGGTATTCAGCCGGTTCTGACCCGTTCTGGAGAACCGGTAACAGAAATTTTGAATAGTTTGGAGAACCGGCAAATCCCACCTTTGACTGGCCCCACCAACTCCATCTCTTCTCTGTCTCCCATTGAGTCCCAGCAGATCGGCTGGGTCTCCTTTGGTTGCCTTGCACAGGAGAACGGAGCTGGAAAGCAGGTTAGTGGGGTGGGGAGGGAAGGGGGATTTTGCAGTATCCTTCCCCTGCCACGCCCACCAAGCCACACCACACCCACCAAGCCACGCCCACAGAACCGGTAGTAAAAAAATTTTGAATCCAACCATTGCACTGACCCATCCTTAGATAAAAAGCCAATTCTGAGGCAGGTGAAATAATTGGAGAACTAAATTATATGAACCTTTTCCTAGCCATCAAAGGTCATTATTTTAATTAATTCCACCCTCTCTCTCTCTCTGCTAAAATGTCTGCCTCGTGGCCCTGGAGCATTGCTGAGGAATAAAAGCAATTCAACAGACTAAGGCAGGGCCAAAATTTCATTCTTCTGCTGATAATCAGTGCAATTTATTCCTGCATAAAATTAAAAGAAACAGTTGCGCCTTCAGACAAAGCATCCATACAGGTAATCCTCGACTTAGGATCGCCATTGAATGCAAAATTTCTATTGCTAAGCGAAACATTGGTCCAGTCAATTTTGCTCCATTTTACAACCTGTCTTGCCACAGTTGTTAAGTGAATCAGATAACAGATAACCAGAGTTGAAAGGGACCTTTTAGATCATCTAGTCCAACCCCCTGCCTAAGCAAGAGACTTTACACCATTTCTGACAGATGGCAGCCCAGTCTCTTCTTGAAAGCCTCCAGGGATGAAGGTCCCACAACTTCCGAGGGCAACTTCTGTTCCATGGGTGGATTGTTCTCCCTGTCAGGAAATTCCTTCTTCTTTCCAGATTGAATCTTTCCTTGTTTAGTTTCCATCCATTATTCCTTGTCTGGCCTTCGGGTGCTTTGGAAAATAGCTTGACCCCCTCCTCTCTGTGGCAGCCCCTCAAATATTGGAAGACTGCTACCATGTCTCCCCTGGTCCTTCTCTTCCCTAGACTAGCCAGGCCCAGTTCCTGCAACCGTTCTTCATATGCCTTAGCCTCCAGTCCCCTAATCACCCTGGTTGCTCTTCTCTGCACTCTTTCCAGAGTCTCAACATCTTTTTTATAGTGTGGTGACCAAAACTGGATGCAGTACTCTAGGTGTGGCCTTACTAAGGCTTTAGAGTGATCTTAGTACCTCACTTGATCTCGATTGAATCCCTCTGTTAACGCAACGTATTATTGCGTTGGCTTTTTTGGCTGCTGCTGCACACTGCTGGCTCATATCCAGCTGGTTGTCCACTAAAAATATTGGCTTATGACCATTTTTCACACTTTATGACCATTGCTGCATCCCCACTGGTCACGTGATTTACATTCAGATGCAACAGACTCACATTTATGATGGTTGCAGTGTGTCCCTCGGTCATGAGATCCATTTTGTGACCATTTCTGACAAGCCAAGTCATCACTGGCAGCCAGATTCACTTAACAACCGTGTCACCCACTTATCGCAAACGGGGCAAGAAAAGTCGTAAAATGGGACAAAACTCATTTCACAACTTTCTCACTTAGCGACATATATTTTGGGCTCCATGGTGGTCATTAAGTCAAGGACTGCCTGCGGTAATAGTAGCAGAACACCAGCACAATCAAAAGTGACTTGTATTATTAATATTAACAGTGCATTAAAATATAATGTTGAACTTAAAACTTTTAAGGATTAAGAATTGCAGGGATTTTGAGATATAATCCTGGGATTGACTGACTGGTTAACATTTGGTCTGATTAAGTAGTTTTGGTTATTTTGGGATATTGAAAGTATGGTGGAATAATGAGTAATTTTTAAAATATTAGATGTAAGTGACTTAATAGGGGATGGTGAAAAGAAATGTTATTTATGTTTAAATGAAGTAATGGAAAAAACGAGAAAGAACTATCAAGAGAGGATAGTATTGTTGAAGTTGGAAGATTAGGATTATATATACTTATTTGTATTGTCATTGTTAGCATTGTTTAAAAAAGGATATTGGCCCAGTCAATGCACTGTCCACAAAATATGTATGGTGTGAAAGGAAAACTGTAAATAAAACATTTTTTAAAAAAAAATGTGGGAGACAAAAACAGATTTAAACTGGTGTTTTAACCCGTAGAAAGCTTTTCAAACAAGTCACTTTCTTATTGAAATACAGGAATTCTTATTTTTTGTTTCCCTTCGTAGCAAAAATTGGGTTATCTAACCCAAACAGCTGCAAGTTTCTTAATTATGCACCGCTATTGTCACCAGCAAGCTTACGCAAATTGCTTGGCGTGGGAAGTGTTGGGGGAAAAAAATCTTTTTTTAGAGGATGTTAATTGGATCACGAACAAGAGGTGGGATGTTTTTTTCTCTCTTTTCTCTCTCTCTCTTTCTGCTTGGTTTTTTTTTTAAAAAGTATTTCTCCTTTTGTAGAGAGCCTGGCATAGTCTACCTGAAATACAGAGAAGGAAAGGGGAAAAATGCTATGGAGTTTCCAAGGAAAATGCCTATTAAACTGCTAAGGACTCGTTCAGTCCTTGAGGACAGTTAGTCCTTGGCTTACGACCAAAATTGAGCCCAAAATGTATATTGTTAAGTAAGACATTTGTTAAGTGACTTCTGCCCCATGTTGTGACTTGTCTTGCCGCCTTTGTTAAGGGAAGCACTGCAGTCGCTAAAATTATTAACCCGGTTGTTAAGTGAGTCCACTGATTCTGCTTGTCGGAAGGTCATAAAATGGAATGACATAACTCTGGGACATTGCAACCCTCATAACTTTGGGTCAGTTGCCAAGCGTCCGAAGTTTGATTATTGAGTCTGTCATGTGCATCTCTATAACTGTCTGGTTTGGTTCTGCAACCCAACAGGACACAGATTTCAGGGGATAATTAGGACTGCAGAAAAAACAATTACTACCCACCTGCCTTCAATCGAGGACCTGTATCCTGCAGGAGTCAAAAAGAGGGCTGTGAAAATATCTACAGACCCCTCACATCCCGGACATAAACTGTTTCAATTCCTTTCCTCAAAATGACGCTATAGAGCACTGCACATCAGAACAACTAGACACAAGGAGAGTTTTTCCCTGAATGCCATCACTCTGCTAAACAAATAATTCCCTCAACACTGTCCAACTATTTACAAAGTCTGCACTACTATTACTGTTAATCTTATCACTCCTTATCACCCATCCCCTCCCATGTGACTGTAGGACTGTAACTTTATCGTTTGTATCCTTACGATTTATATTGACTGTTTCCTAGTATGATTGATTGCTTATTGTACCCTGTCACTATTATTAAGTGTTGTACCTGATGATTCTTGACTCTTGACGAATGTATCTTTTCTTTTATGGACACTGAGACCATTTGCACCAAAAACAAATTCCATGTGTGTCCAATCACATTTGGCCAATAAAGAATTCTATTCTATTCTATTCTATTCTATTCTATTCTATTCTATTCTATTCTATTCTATTCTATTCTATTCTATTCTATTCTATTCTATTCTTCTAATTCTGTTCTATTCTCTATTCTCTTCTCTTCTATTTTCTATTATATTCTATATTCTATTCTATTTTCTATTTATTTTCTATTCTATTCTATTCCTATTCTATCATGTGACCGAGGAGATGCCGCAGTGGTCGTAAGTGCGAAAAACAGTCCTAAGTCACTTTTTTCAGTGCCATTGTAACTTTGAGCGGTCATTAAACAAAACTGTTGTAAGTCAAGGACTATCTGTAAATAAAGATTTTGGAGCTTCACAGCAACGGGTTCAAACCACTTCCTAGGATGTTTACCACACAAATACCAAGGATTATGGTCATTTGCTCTTTTATAATAAGATGGCTCTGTTCAGAAACCAGTTTAATTTGTGCTGCTGTATAATTTGAACAAGTTTAATTTGCATTTAGCTGGGTTTGGCTGGTCTTGGAAAGGTACGCAGGCTTGTGCCTCCAGCTGATTTCACAAAGAGAAAACTATTTTTCCCCCCAAAATTAAATCCATTATAGTACAGCTTTTGTAAGAGTTTTTTTTTTCCTCCTGGGCAAATATATGCAGAATTAGCCAAATGAATACTGTGCTCAAGAATCATATTCACAGACTAATATTTAAGTAGAATAGAATAGAGCTGGAAGGGATCTTGAAGGTCTTCTAGTCCAGCCCCCTTTTTCAAGCAGGAGAACCTATAATATTTCAGAGGTGACTGTTTACTCTCTTCTTAAAAACCTCCAGTTTCTGAAGGCAAATTGTTCCACTGGTTAATTGTCCTCCCTGTTAGGAAGTTTCTCCTTAATTCCAGGTTGCTTCTCTCTTTGATTAGTTTCCAACCATTGTTTCTTGTCCTGCCCTTCTGGTGCATTTGGATAATAATTTGACCCCCTCTTCTTTGCCTCTCAAATACTACAATACCACTATTATGTCACCCCTAATTCTTCATTTCTTTAGACTATCCAGACCCAAAACCTGCAGCAAGTCTTCATATAGTTTGTCTCTTGCTTGCTCTTTTCGTTATTTTATTATTTAATTTAATTTATCATTTATTAGTCAGGTTGCCCCAAGATAGAAATTTGGACAGTGGCTGTGAGTCCAAGAACACTAGTCATTCACTTTACCCTTAACTCCAAACTCTTGCAGGCACCAGTTAAGATAAGGAGAAAGAGTTAAATGATAAGAATGGGTGTTCGCATTTTCCCCTGTATCCTTCCCACGTCCTTTCCAGTCTGCAAATCTCCCTTGACTTATCAGTTGCTTTATTTATGTCTTTAAATCAAGCTATTAAGAGAATAGCCGTAGAATAAAGTGCAGAAATAAAACATCATACACAACCTTGAGCATGCGCAGAGTGCATTTGGTTTGAATTTAGGACAAAATCTCAAAAAGCCTTTTTTTTTTTTCGTTCCAGGCCCGCCCTCGCTCTTATCCGATTGGTGGCGCCTCCTGCCAATTATAAATCTCAGCCGCCAACTGTATACGGTCCCCACCCTCCTTGGAGTGAAGATGGGGGGGGAGGGAAAGGTGCGACATTTTAATTGCTCGCTTCTCCTGCCAATCTGGGCAATCAAAGCCCGCCTCTTGCAGCTTCACCTTCTTTCCCCCCACCACCCCCACGCGCTGCTGTCTTAACGCGGAGGAGGCGGGCTCACGCCTCCGGTTGGCTGCGACGCGGCTGTCACTCCACGGCGGACTCCCTCCCCCGCTGCTCTGGGGCGCCCCCGCCTCCTCGGGGAGCGGATCTCGCGCCAATTGGCGCGCCGGCCAGCCAATCCGTCTCCGGCGGCCAATCCCCGCGTCGCCCTCTCTCAGGTAACCCGGAAGATGGCGGCGGCGGCGGCGGCGGGGACGAGGCGAGGCGCCGTTGCCGGCGGTGCCGCGTGAGGGAAACGGCGGCGTCTCCAGCGGGCCTCCCTCCTCGGCTTTCTCCTCCTGCTGCTTCTGCTTCTGCTGCTGCTGCTTTGCGCCGTCGTTTTCCGGCGGGAACCCATGCCGGCCCCTCCGAGGAGCCCCGCGGGCTGAAGCGAGACAGGCCCGGCCGCGCTGAGGACTCGGCTGGAGCCTCCTCTGAGGTGGCGGAGGGATGTCGGGCCGGTTGCTGCTCCCCGGGCTCGGCTGGGGCGGCCTCGGACTCCTCTGTTTGTGGCTGGGCGGCGGGCAGGCGGCTCCGCTGCCTCCGGCAGGGCCAGGTGAGAATCGATCTGGAAGGGACCTTGGGAGATCTTCTAGTCCAACCCCTAAAGCCGGGAAGGGCGGAAAGACCCCCTCCTCAGGGAGAGAGGCAGGGCGGGGGAGGGGCAGCACGTTTGAGGAGGGGCGGGGATTGGGTTGCCCCCCCCCCGCAGCCATGACCCCCCTTTCTCCCCCCCCCGCTCAGCCTGGCCTACCTGGCCGGGTTGTTGTGAGCCCTCAAAGGCCAGGGGGGAGTGAGGGGGAGGGTCTGAAGCCCCTGCAAGGAAACGGGGGGGGGCGGATTTCAGTCGAGGGGGTGGGTGACATCAGCAGCTTTTCTTTGAATTCGGTTTTTTAGTCCCCAGTTTACCCTTATTTATATTTATTTATTATAAGACAAATCTCTTCTATGTCCAATCACACTTGGCCAACAAAGAATATTCTATTCTATATTCTATTCCTGTTCTCTTCTATTCTTTCCATTATTCTATTCTATTCCTTACTTTATTCTATATTCTATTCCTTATTCTACTCTATTCCTTATTCTATATTCTATTCCTTATTCTAGTCTATTTCTTATTCTATTCTATATTCTATTCTATTCCTAATTCTAGTCTATATTCTATTCTATTCCTTATTCTAGTCTATATTCTATTCTATTCCTTATTCTATTCTATATTCTATTCTGTTCCTTATTCTACTCTATTCCTTATTCTATATTCTATTCTATTCCTTATTCTATTCTATCCTCTCTTCTCTATTCTATCTCTGTGGGATTCGTGGATTCATCCATTCTGGGCCTGGGGAGGGGGGGGAAAATGACCCCAGAGGGGGATGGAGACCTTCAAAGGGGCTTGTTTGATTGATGGTTGTCGCGGGGTTGGGTGTGTGTGTGTCGGTGTGTGTGTATGTGGGGTGGTGGTGGTGGTGTTATTGCTTGTATTATTTTTATATTGGGATTATATACGGTCATCCAGAGGGAGTTTTTATGGTGTGTAACCTGCCCACGGTCACTGAAGGTGACTGAACGGCCAGAGAAATCCAGTCAATAAGTCCAGCCAATCAATAAATCCAAATCAATAAATATAGCCCTATAAATCCAATAAATAAATATTATTGCCATATAAATCCAAGAAAGGGAAAGGGGAGAGGGAGGGAGGGAGGGAGAAAGGAAGGAAAGAAGGAAGGAGAAAGAAAGAAAGATATAGCTCATTTGAGGGTGGGGTGTTTTTTCTTCCACTAGTTGCCATTCCTATTATGGTCCTCCTCCTTCTCCACCAGCTTGGAACCCTGCACTGACCCTTTCCCCAAGGCTCCAGCATTCATCCTCCCCACTGTTAAGTGCTGCCCTGGTAGGCCAATATCTCTGGAGAGGGCTGGAATGCAATAATAATTATAATTAATAATAATAATCTGGCTTGGTTGGATTAGTTTCATTTCAAGATCCACTGCTGCTTGTTCTGCCTTCAGGTGCTTTAGGAAATAGGTTGACCGACTCTTCCTTGTGGCAGCCCCTCAAATATTGGACCGCTGCCATCATGTTGAAGCATTTCTGTTTAAACATCTGGACTGAAGGAGACTTCACTGTCTCCTGAGGCAGCCTAGTTCATGGTTGAACATCTCATAGGCTTAGGAAATTCTTCTGATCTAAAATCATAGGGAAAGGTCTCTGGTGATCATCAAGTCCCACCCCTGCCCTTTGCTTAACAAGTATCTGGCTAGTCTCTGTTTAAACACCTGTATTTCCCAAGGTAGTCTTTTCCATTATGAAATAGCTGACTGTCATGACATTCTTCCAGATGTTCAACTTTCTGTTTTAAGTCCTTGGCCTCTTAACCTGCTTTCATGTCCTCCCTGATCCATTCGTCTGATCCTTTTCTTATGGCACTTCTTCATCATTAATATCCATTTGCTGACCACAATCAGTGATTACAATTCTTTATTTGTATCTTCCATTGGGGTGCATCCTAGAAAGCACACAGCTTGTAAGGGGCTTTGGTAGAAAAACCTAATATGGAAACAGCAAAGAATGTAGGCGTAATATTTCTCTATCTCTCTTTCTATCTCTCCCATGTTGTATATTTGCAGATATGTGTGTTGATGTGAGAAAGAAAGAATCTCACCTTACTCAGAAGGGGGAGGGAAGTGAGGATAAAAGAAAGATTGTTCAGTTCTGCTGTTATAAATTACACTCCGCATATTTTCTAAACAAACCTGAGTTTTGGGTAGAAACATCACAACCTTAAGATTCTTTCTGCATTTTGACCTGCTTTTATGTGTTTGTGTGTTGATGTCTAAAAATTACCCAGTTAACAAAAATGCTTCATGCCAATAGTGATGGTATGCTTTAGTTTGTGAAAAGAGCTATGTTAAGCAGGTTAATTTTTAAAATGCCATGAAACTCTTGACCTCTGCGAATACAAGAGAGATAATATAGGTACTTATAGGCTATCGTCTTCAAATCTTCCCTTACACATGCGTAAAGGCTTTTCTTCCCTGGAGCAAGCCTATTGTGTAGGCAAAGGACACAAATATTTAGTAGCACAGCATAAAAAAGGAACTAGAATGGATAAGAATCACTATCTTATCACTATCCTGTCTTGATTCCATTTGTTCCCAGGTATTTAAGAACCCCACAAATCATTCAGTGTCTTTTTGTGTCTAAACGTAGATATTCAGTCTGTGACAAGTTGTGACAAATAACCAGACATGACCTTTCTGAATGTGTTCATTCTTTTTAGAAACAAAGTATTGGTTATTAACATGCCTTTTAGATTTCAAACATTTTATGAAATGGTTCCCCATAGTGATTCAGATGCTAACTAGTCTTAAGGGAAGTAATACAATTGAATCTGTTAGCTTGATTAATTGAGTCATCTTTGTTCTATTAATCTCTAATCTCTGTAAATCTCAGGTCTCCAATAAATTATAATTGCCCTGAGGAGATTATTGTTGTTGTCTGAAGTTTGGTAGAAATCAAAAGTAAGCTTATCCTAATATTTTCCCATCTATCTTTTGTTGCAACTGATGCAACCTTTCGTCTTCCATATTTTTCCTTCGAATGTGGAAACTATTAGAATGCGGTTCATGAAGTATAAATTCAGCAGGGGCAAAAGGGGATTTTAAAATAACCAGATGTCAAAATTTGAAAGAGTTCCTGGTATTGTTGTGAGGAGCTTTCAAAATATAGAGTATGCATATAGTGTAAATATATTGTATTTTGGTTTGTAATGGTGGACATGGGAGCCACGATGTGCAATACCTGAAGTGTATCTTTTCGTTCTCGCGCTTTCACAATTTTTGTGTTGAAACAGGAACTGTGGCTACCTTAAAACTGACTGGTGTACCTACCCCTTGATAAATTTCCTTCTGCTTTTAAAGTAGAGCATTTGTAACAAAATTCCCACATGGTTGGTTCTTTGGTTCTGTGCACCCTTGCTAGATGCCAGCTCCGTTACGTAACAGCTTTCAAAGTAAATAACAGAATAACAGAACAGACTAAGAGTAGAGCTGGAAGGGACCTGGGAGGCCTTCTAGTCCAACCCCCTGCTCAGGCAGGAAGCCCTATGCCATTTCCGACAAATGGTTGTCCAATCTCTCAAAAAATTCCAGTGTTAGAATAGATAGGTTTCAAGAGTAATCGTCCTTAATATATAAAGGTTTACAGCCTTACATTTCCATTATTTAAACTGAGACACGTGCTGTAGTCCTCTTCAGAACTGGATGATGAAATGCATAAACCAGCAAAACGCTGAAGGAAGAATTTAAGCAGACTTTTTTGTCAGTTTTGGTGCCATGTCCCTTGGCTATGCTATTAATAAAAAAGCTAAGGAAATTTGTTCTTCCTAGTAACTGATTTATCAGAGTCTTGTCCTTGCAATCTCAGAATTGAATGAAGATATCTGATTTTTTTTTTTTTTTTAGAAAGCCAGTGAATGTGTGGTCAAAGTGTACATTCAGGTGTGAAAGCAAAGCACCTTTGACCTTTGATCTCATGTCATGAGATGCAAGTTTTACATTTGGCAAGGAATTAATTATTGCTTTAAAATGTAAAGATAGATCTTTGTTTTGCTTTCCAAGTATACCTATTTGGTGGTCTGAATCAGTGTTTCTCAACCTTGGCAATTTTAAGATCTGCAGAATTCAACTCCCAGAGTTCCCCAGCCAGCCAGTCTGACTGGGGAATTCTGGGACTTGGAAGTTCACATATGCCAAGTTTGAAAGACACTGATATAAGATGAAGCTACTGCAATTGTGTTGTCCTTCTTAAGCCTTCTCAAAGTGGTGAAATCCAGATGTTTTGACCAACTTCACAGAGTGACAATTAAAGCACCCACATCTGCCAAACATAAGATTAGCAAGCTTGCCTGACTCTGTGTAGATCTTGTGTATAGATTGAACATTGTGAGCACAAAATACACATACTGTGGTAGGAGTAACTTTGCCCCTTCAATTGAAAGTCCTAAAATTTGGGGTACTTTTAGTTCAACTCCAGGTCTTTACGGAATTACAATGACGCACCTTTTCTTTCTGAGCTGTTCCAACTGTTGTTTTCAGATATATTTTTCCTCCTCTTTTATTGTGCTTTCTTTGGGGGTTTGGTCTTCAGTACGCAGACAGTTTCTTCCTGCTTTCTGTACACAAGGATTTTGTTTCTTGTTACTCCAGTTTTGTTACATACCTCCCTGGGTTCTCACTGCTCTGCATCATTGAACTTACCAGATGCCTTTTTGGTTAAGTTTTAGTGTGATCTTCATGGTTCAGAGTTCTCTCTTTTCTTAAAACATTTTACAGTTCTGTTATTCCCCATGCCAGGGACAACGTTTGAAATGGAAAATGCAACTTCCAGTAAAATGAAGTGTTGTTGCCGTTGTAAGAATGAATAAGAAGGCCCTCCTTTAGTACTTAGTATTTATTTGATTTGTCAATCGCTTACAAGATACAGGTATAAGAATAAATATAGTTTTGAATACATGAGATAGATACTTCTAGGAGAAAAAAAACAATAGGACAGGGACGGTAGGCGCGAGGAAGTGGGTGAGGTCAATAGTAGACAGTCTAAGGTTAAAGTTTTTGGGGTTGGGGGAAGAAACCACAGAGTCAGGTAGACTATTCCAAATATTGACCACTCTGTTGCTGAAGTCGTATTTTCTGCAGTCAATTAAATGTGCGATTAACCTTGAGTTTGTATCTGTTGTGTGTTCTTGTATTATTATGGTTGAAGCTGAAGTATTCATTTGCAGGTAGGACATTGCAATGTATGATTTTATATACTATACTTAGATCGGACCGGAGGCAGCGTAGTTCTAGGTTTTCTAGGTCTAGAGTTTCAAATCTGGTGGCATAAGGTATTCTGCAATGAGTAGAGGAGCGGAGAACTCTTCTTGTGAAATATTTCTAGACTTTTTCAATTGTGTTAATATCACTTTGTTTAACCCTAATCATTAAATGCCTGTCCAAACAGTGAATCTTATAGAGTTAGCTGAAAACAGCAAGTCTTAATTTTTGAATTAAATCAGGAAAGGAATATACTGTATATAACCAGCCACAAATCTTTTGATGGATTAGCACCTATCTTTTGCTTCATAGGTTATGTACAAATTACACTGCAGGTATCTATCCTATACCCAACAGGAACAAATATCTCCTTCCTCCTCCCTTTCTTGGCTACTACTTGGGACCTGCTTATTTTTCCTATCTTCTTTCCTTTTGTCCTTGGCAGCTGTTGTTGAAGGGCTGGTAAAAGGTTCAGTCACAGTGCACGGAAAAATAATTGACCAGATTTCCTGCCCGTTTCATGGGAATCTAGAAACGCAGAAGTGAAAACTCATCTCCAGCTTTTCGGAGATTGGCATAGCTGCCTTTTGCGGTTTCCTTGTGGTTAACGATTAGAAACATTTAACTGTCCTGCAGATAATAGGTTGCTTATATTAGCCTAGAAGATAGTTGAGAAGCATCCTCCACGGATTTGCTATTTTGAGTTTGCTATATTACTGAGAGATTTAGAATTCAAGATTATCTGGAGCATGGAAAGGGGATAGGGAGGTTTGCCTGATTGCCCCTGAGATTATGACAGGAGTTAAGCAGACCAGGAATTGTGTCTGTGGCTTCTTCGGGATTATTTTGCAGGAGTTGTCTGTTTTAAAAAAGGGAGCTGTCTTTGGTACCATGTTAATCAGTGATTTGGCTATCCTGACTTTATGCAGATTGGCTCCGATTCTGTTTGGGTCATTGATGCAATAATCATGTTCATTTGGGAAAGTGAGTTGATTTGATAAAATAGTTTTTGTGATGAGCAAAATCTTTCCAGCAGTGTGGAATATGTCTTGGTTATTCCAGGAGAGGTCAAAAAGCTGCTTTAGAGCTGGGATTGATTTGCATTTGAAGTTTAGTTTCCAGACTTGAATCTTTGTGAAACTGGGGTACTTCCTCGTTCAAGGGTGGGAGATAGGCAATCTGAAGCCTCAACACATCTGAAACATACCAGGTTATAAAAGCTGTTATAAGATTTTGAGGGCATGTATGTCTGTGTGTGTTTTTTAAAATATAATAAATCTGGTGGTTGATGAGCAAATTCCCATGGCCTGAATAACCTAGACTTGACTGGCTGATCACCTTCAATATTAGAGGCTCTGATTGGAATTAACACATTTTTTTACATGTGCTGCTTTCTGAGTGGAAAGCAGGATGAATAACTGCGATTATTTTGTTTGTTAAAGGAAAGGCAAGGTGACTTAGCAACTTCACATTGGGTGTGATATAATTGTGGCACACGCTTTCCCTGTTCTTCTAGCTGGTTAATTTCCGGCTTTGCTTGTTCTCCTACAAATAGGCCTCAAATAACCATTTGTTTAACTTCTAATTGTACAGTTGCATGATGATCATACGTTGTGCCTGTGTACAGAGCTCCTTCCCTCTTTCAGGCGCCACTTTTCAAATTATTATTTTGTCTCTGCGTAAGAGTAGCATTGGCACTGTATTAAAACTTACCTGGCTAATTTTAAAAGAAGTATTTCCAAGATGAAGACTCAGAATAATTCTTAGAGATAGAGAAGAATGTTCATTTTGGATACGTCCAGGTTGAAATGGCATTGGCAATCCATAAAAAGTATTGCATGTAACAATCCGTTTTTCAGAGGGTGCATTATTTGCTAAAAGTGAATTCATCCATTAATAGGAAAAAAGCATATATTTCTAACCAATGAAAAGCCCAAGAAAAGAAGCCCAAGAGGAATTTGGAGCTGGGACACCATCACTTAAAAAAAAAAAGGAGTGGGTATCATAGGTAGGCCTCCTGGGGTGACTGCCTCGTACAACAACCACTCACAGTTATGACGTTGATGAAAAAAAAGTATTTTGTGACTAATCTTCAAGTTGACAATCTTCATAAAGCAAAGAAGCTGAAGTGAGATAATAAACAAACTCACTGTTTCACTTAGCGGCTAGTTCTCTTTAAGTCTAATTTGCCAGTCCCCAGTTGTGGTTGCTAAATGAGGATGATCTATGACAGACAGTTCATCTCACTTAAGTATGTTGAAAGAGAAAACCCTTAGCTAGGCCTTGGATCTTAGGAATTAAATTGGAAATTGCCATCCAGTCTTTTAAGGACCCTGGCGCTTTAATGTCCCAAAAATGATTTTTCAGGAGGCAACTGGACTTTCTTCTTGTTGTTGTTTGTTTTGAAGACATTTTGCTTCTTATCCAAGAAGCTTCTTCAGCTCTGACCGGATGGGTGGGGAATGGAAGGATTTATATTCCTTGCAGACAGTTGGTCAGAGAGAAACGTCTTCAGAGAAAAAACCCAGAAAGCCCAGATGCCTCCTACAAAAGCACCTTTGTGACAACGGTGACCTGTATGACTAAGAATCTCCATAGCCTTCTGGCACCTTAATGTTTAGCTCCACGAAGATCCAAGCCACCATGATGAAGGAAGTCTTCAAGAACCGCCCCTTTGATGTCTCCTTTTTTTGAGTCAAACTCCGTAAGCCAACTCTCAACAAGCGAGGGCAAGCATCCTCATGGCTTCCTGTCCAAGCAGTCTGGATAAAATTGCAGCAGGAACGTCTTTCTATCAGTAGCCAGAGAGGTAACCAAGATGAAGAAAGCAGGCCCTTCTCAGGTTCAGGCACGCTCGCTTAAAAATTCATTTACATTCATGACTTTGCTTATGTTTCGGGATGACTTCTAGCGCCGCATGAGGCATGCCTGTATAAGCATGTCTCTCAGAGGTCCTCAAGGCCAATACAGTATGCAGATGAAGTAGAGGTTAAAGACTTGCTCTTTGATCTTTTGGGGGGTGATCTCCAACTAAACCCCTACAGAAGGGAGCTGTATGCCCTTGTTCTCTCCTAGTTTTCAGGAGAGCATCTTAGCAACTCTCTCCGCTGCGATTATTCATTAGTTCAATTCTTCTGCTTTTGAGACTCCCACCTCCCTGCTGTCGAATCAGGACTGTAGTTTTATTCTCGATGAGATTTCTTTCCCAGCATGGTGTGTGTGTGTGTGTGTCTCTGTACAGATAATCCTCCACATATGACCACAATTGAGTCCCAGATTCCTGCTGCTAAGCGAAACATTCATTAGGTGAATTTTGCCTCCATTTTACGACCTTTCTTGCCATAGTTGTTAAGTGAATCCCTGAAGTTTTTAAATTAATATCACGGTGGTTAAGTAAATCTGGTTTCTCCGTTGACGTTGCTTGTCAGAAGGTCCCAAATGGGGATCACGTGAAATTTGAGTCAGTTGGCCAAGCGGCTGAATTTTGATCACGTGACCACAGGGGATGCCGCAAGGGTCGTAAGTGTGAAAAACAGTCATAAGTCACTTTTTTCAGCACCGTTGTAACTTTGAACGGTCACTAAATGAACTGCTATAAATCGAGGACTGCCTGTATGTTGTGAGCCTTTATGGCCAGCCTAAAGTGTAGATTTTTTTTTAAATTGCTATAATAAAATGTTGAACTGGTTTTTGAAGAAAAATACATAAACTTCGGACAACTGCATTGGCATTTATTATAGGTAGTCCTTGACTTACAACAGTTCACTTAGTGACAGTTCAAAGTTACAACACCACTGTAAAAACGGATTTGCAACCATTTTTCACACTTAACGACCTCTGAGGCATCCCCATGGTGATTTTCATTTCAGATTCTTGGCAACTGACTCACATTTATGACGGTTGCAGTGCCTCGGGGTCACGTGATCCCCTTTTGCAACCTTCTGACAAGCAAAGTCAGTGGAGAAGTCAGATCCACTTAACGACCGTCTGACTAATTTTAATAATTGCCGTGATTCGCTTAACAAATGTGGCAAGAAAAGGTTGTAAAATGGGGCAAACTCAACAAATTTCTCAGCAATCTACATTCTGGGCTTCGTTGTGGTTGTAACATTATTTTTATGTACATTATTTTTTTTTAGGTTGCTATTGTTTTTAGGAGATGCTGTATGTATCACAAGGCTCCACTGCTCATTTTGTTGCATTTTCAAAACACTGTTTTTCACCAAAATACAATTTTGATTCTTCCAAGATGGAAACAAGGCTATTACTGAACTATTTATTTATTTATTGCCCAATGTATCTGGCTGATAGTTATTTAAAAACTGGAATGTAACCTCAGAAATTAAGACTTACAGCTTGATTTAGAGTCATTTCATCCCGCTCAGTCTCCTCTATCTTCTGTATAATTTCTTTTAGAGATTCTTATTGATCATAGGTACTACTCAAAGACTTTGACCTATTGGAGTGGGATTAAAATTCTGTAGCAAAATATGAATACATTTTTATACTTAATCGTATTCATCTCACAGTGCTCCTGTTACATTTCAAAATAGCTTTTGTTCTAATCAAAACAAATTATAATAGTTAGCTAACAGCTTGGCAAAGAAGCTTTAGGCAGTAATTTAAAAATAATTGCCAATGCATGCCATCAGTGGATCCCTCCAAGACATAATAATTAAGAACCTTTTAATCTGTGCATGTGTCGTATGTGGAAGACTTATAACTTCTGTTAGTTGAGAGAAAGACGTAATAATCTTGGGCAAAATCCCATCTTCATCTAACTTTTGGTTTAAGGTGTGTCCAGTCAGATGCTGCTAGACAGACGTTGACAGAGAAATCTGTCTTTTCCCAACCTCTGAACAGCTAGAAGACATCCTGCTACTGGATGTGGAGATCCTGTTGTGGTTATGCCACATGTCTAATTTAGATAATTTGAAAGCCGTTCATGTGTAATAACTTGCTTCTAGTGCAAGATATTCTATGGTGGATTTAAAGCATATTTTATGCCCAGGACAACAAACAAACAATAAAGATATCCACGCAAAATTTGGTCTGCAAGCGATAATCTAGTTGACGGGCTGCAAGAAGGAACAATGAAGAAATCCAAGTGCTAATTATTATGTTAAATTAGAAGTGTGCGTAGGAAGGGGAATTGTCACAAATCAAAAGCCGTAAATTGAGGTTCACTGATCTTTAAAACCTGATTGCTTATTATTTATGCTGTCTTCCTTACAAAAGATTCCTTAAATATGCCAGCAAGCGGGGATTTATTACCAAAGTAAATTATGAGAAATGTTTAAATTATTTCCCCCTAAAGCCTGCGGTGTTTGCTGTGCTATATAGTGTCCTAAACTGCATTAATGTTAAGTCCCATTTATTTTCCAGGAGAAGAGACAGCCTTTGAAATTTCCTACTCCTTGGTGGTTCTTTCTGCCGGCGGCCTCTTAGTTTTAATACTACTGCTTGTAAACTGTATCTCCTGCTGTAAAGATCAAGAGATTAACTTCAAGGTGAGTAATATCAAGAACTCCTTTTGTTCATTGTACAGATAGTCCTGAACCACAAATTGATTGAGCCCAAAAATTTCTGTTCCTAAGCAAGACACTTATTAAGGGAGTGAGTTTTGCCTTGTTTTACAACCTTCCTTGTCACGGATATTAAGCGAACCATTGCTATTGTTAAATTAGTAACACGCTTATTCAGTGAATCTGGCTTTCCCCATTGACTTTTCTCATCAGAAGGTCGCAAGGGACCACGTGACTCTGGGGGGGGGGATATTGCAACCGTTGTAAATGTGAGTCGGTTGCCAAGTATTTTTTTCAGTGCTGTTGTAACTTTGAACGGTCATTCAGTGAACCGGTGTACATTCACGTAGGGGGAAAAAGCGAAGCAAAATCTTTTTGACAGCCATACCCCATATACCGCTTAAGCTATGAATGTATTTTTAGTGTTAACTTATGGTTGGTTTGAAGTTATTTTCGTGCTACAGTGAGACGTGCTTTGCATCTCGATGCTGTGGTTTAGCAGTTCATTGCTATTCTTGTACCTTAAAATATGTAAGAACCTTTGGAAATTATATGGCCGTTAAAAATCATCCTTTTGGCAAAAGAAACACATTTATCTTATCTCAGATAAATGTGTTTCATGGTGATTTTGATCCTGTTTCTATTGTGCTCTGCTGTAAGCCCCCCAGAGTTATTTGACACAGGACTGTCAACCAATACATTTCATAATAAATAAAAAATAAACAAATGTATTGAAATTATAAGATCTACTGTCCCTGCAAATATAGGTCCTGACATGAGGAGTCCTTGGTGCTCTCTGAGCTTGGTTGTTTTCTTGCAGATGTTTCATTACCCAAACCAAATAACATTATCAGTTCCAGAAGGGACACAGAGAGCAAACCCCACTTTCTTGTAGCACTGATGATGTTACCTAGTTTGGGTAATGAAACGCCTACAAGAAAACAGCCAAGCTCAGAGAGCATCAAGGACCCCTCATGTCAACCCTGAGCTACGAATATTCTTCTTTATAGATACTAACCTCACAAAGGATAAGGTATCTCTAGATGGCTGAACATCTGTTTCCAGTAGTCCTAACTAGTGAGGGAGGTTAACAGCTGATGTTTATCAGCATCTGGTAGACCACTGTATTCAAGAAATACATCATGTGTTGAATGAAACACTCTACATCAAGGTTCTCAGCCTTCGCAGTCTTAAAATGTGTGAACTTCAGGGCTGGCTGGAAAATTCTGGGAGCTGAAGTCTACATGTCTTAAAATTGCTGAGGTTGAGAAACACTGCCCTGAGCTAACCCCAAAGTTGACTAATCTTTTTCTTAACAAAAGAATAATGTATATTCTTCTATAAAACATGGCATTATAGCATTAGTAATTGGCTTAGGAGCGTTTGATGTCTGAGATCTATGAAGTGTTGCAACCAAGACTTACAAACTGGGTTTGGCTTGTCGTATGCAGATCAAGTTCTTTGTATAGGGCGTGTCTCTGTTAGTCTGCCAATCTCTCTGTCTTCTTAGGAATTTGAAGACAATTTTGATGATGAACTGGACTTCACCCCACCCGCAGAAGACACCCCAACAATTCAGTCTCCAGCGGAAGTATTTACCCTTATGGTGCCCAGTCTTTCTCTCCCAGCTCCATCCCAATTCCAACTTCCAACAGGTATGAACATCATCCCAATCCGATAATTGCCCTTCCTCTCCTGTCCCCTCCGGTATTCCATCACGGCATCCGTTGGTTCTCCGATATTTTTTCTTGCTATTCTAGGCACCGATTCCCTTTTGGGTATGATCGAGAGAGGGAGACATGCTTATTTTTGAGGTTTTGAGGCTGTTGTGCCCCAGCACATGGTCTTGTTATAGTCACTGGCGCGGATACAGTTTGAAGGACGACTTGGTCAAACAGTTAGTTAAACACTGTGGATGTCTAATACTTAAACATTGTGGATGTGCCTTTGAAGAAATCTCATTTAACTTGAAAGGATGGTCATTAAATCTGTCTGAGTTCAGTGTTGTTTTTACCCTCCAGTATACCCTGTTGGGTGGTAGAGATAGAAGTGGAAGTAGCTTTTTTTTCTAAGCCTGAATGAGATCAGGTTTGGCGGATAGGAAATTTGCCTCTGTTTTGTTTGGGATTGTATACCTTGATGAAAGTCACAGTGAGGAGGTGTGCCTCAGCTACTGAAATCACTTGATCTCTCCTGGAAATGTTCATGAAGCTGGACACCATGTTCATAACTACACAAAGGGCATATGGAATGGTGGGCAGGTATTTCTAACGCAAGAAAAAGAAGCTGAGAACCATTGTCTTTGCATTTGCAAAACATGCAAGGATAGCTAAAGTAGCGGTGTAGGACCCCAACAGGCCATTGTGCTACACCATAATATAGAATATTTGTTTAAGCATTATATAACTACAATTGTTATGTTAACTGTTTACTTAGAATTTAGAGTTTAATGTGCTACATCAAGTCAGTCTCAGTAAATTAGGATAGGATAGAATAGAATAGAATAGGGAACGGAACAGAACATATAGAGTTGGAAGGGACCTTGGAGGTCTTCTAGTCCAACCCCCTGTTGAGGCAGAAAACCCTACACCACATCAGACAAATGGTTATCCAACATCTTTTTAAAAGCTTCCATGTTGGAGCATTTACAACTTCTGTTGGCTAGTTGTCCCACTGGTTAATTGTGAAGTTTCTCCTCAGTTCCAGGTTGCTTCTCTCCATGGTGAGTTTCCATTTACTCTTCTTGTCCTGCCTTCAGGTGCCTTGGAAAATAGCTTGACTCCCTCTTTTCCTACTCGGTGGAATCAGAATGGTTTGATTCAGAATGTCATTGATAGAGCTGCTTACTGTACACGGAAGGAATACAAATATTGGGTTGTATCCAGTGGCCTCCTTTCACTGGCAGATGCTGTTACCTCAACAGAACACTTTCTAATCTCACTACATATCTCAGAGCAGATGTTGGAAGGGAGACATGGAGAATGCCAGGAAGTCTGTTCACCCAACTTTCAGTGTGGCTTCAAATTACTGGATAGGGTAGGATAGGACACGACAAGACAAATATGGTTTTGTCCTGCTGTATTGTAATGCAAAAGTTATATTAGATTTCTCTGAAAAAAATGTTTTATCTAGCCAAATAAAATTTTAATGCTTCTTTTAATGTGTTTTCTTTCTTTCTATCTATCTATCACAGAAGACCTGAAATCTCAGGTTGCTCGTCAGAATCTAAATTATATCCAAGAAATAGGAAATGGCTGTTTTGGAAAGGTAAGAAATCTGTGCCCTGAATGTTACAATGCTTCTGTTCATTTATCTGTCACTTAAAATATTTTTAGTGGTAAAAGTGAGCCCACAGCAACAAATCTCTTGAATCAGTTTTGAAGTATAAGCTGGCCATCTTCGCCATAAGAAGCTTTAGAGCAGGGATGCCCAAGCGTGGCAACCTTTAAAACCTGTGGACTTCAACTCCCAGAATTCCCCAGCCAGCCATGCATGTCAGGATTGTTCTTCTCTTTGAAGTGGAACTGAGATTTGATTCTTTTGCTTTTCAGGTTCTGCTGGGGGAAGTTTACACCGGCACTAGTGTAACCAGAGTCATCGTGAAGGAGTTAAAAGCCAGTGCCAATCCCAAGGAGCAGGAGCGGTTTTTGAGACACGGGGAGCCATATTTGTGAGTAGCCCTTTGGGCCTTTGCTAAGGATACATTTGGAGCGAGTAGGACTGCGGCAATGAACTTGGCCTCCCCAACCTGGCACTTTGCTCATTCCCAAAATCTCAAGCCAGGTTTAATTGTAGGAAGGTGAGCCAAGGGTTCTGGTTAGTTAACATTTGGGAATAGGAGGACGTATAGATTTATTTTATTTATTTATTTATCACATTTTTATACCGCTCCCCCTCCCAAAAAGGGACTCGGGGCGGTGTACAGCCTACTAAGAAACACATAATGAATATACTAAATACAATTAAAAATATATTAAACACGTTGGTCCGGCTGTGTCCCTTCTAGTTTAAAATTTAACAAGATAAAATCAGGGAATCGATTAAAAGTTAAAATATAAAATTGATTACTAAAACCCAGTTAAAATTTAAAACCAGAACCCAATTACTGGGCCAGGCCGGCCTGTCTAAAAAAAAGGGTTTTCACTGCGCGCCGGAAGGTCAGGATATCCGTCATAGCCTGTATCTCCGGGGGGAGATCATTCCATAGGGAGGGAGCTCCCACAGAGAAAGCCCGAATCCTCGGGGCCGTCAACCGACAACGGCCGGGCAGCGGTACCCCAAGGAGGGCAACCCTGTGGGAGCATACTGGGCGGCGGGAGGTTGACGATGGCAGTAGGCGGTCCCGTAAGTACCCAGATGTTTGCTAACAGCATTTGCATCTGCAAAATGTTTCATTGTGTTCAGTTTCAAAATGTTTTCCAATACATCAGCGGACTGAGAATAATACTCCTTTCTCTTCCCACCCCCCAAGTTTCAATGTCACGAGCCACAGATACAAAGAAATCATTCCTGATCTTAATTTTTCTTTTCTGGGCTTTTCTTTACAGTATCCTTCAGCATCCCAATATTCTCCGCTGTACCGGCCAATATGTGGAAGCCATTCCTTATCTGTTGGTATTTGAATTTTGTGACCTGGTGAGTAAATGAAACCTCAGTTCGAGATCCATGTGGGTTTGATGTCTGTGTTGCTGGTGGTTCCCTTAGAAATTCTGCAAATTTGAGGAAGGTCCTTTTTTGCTTTTCTTCCCCTGGAGCTGGGGAAGGAAGCACCATTAGGTGAGAGGAATGCCCAGATGACCTGTTGCTCTTGTCCATGGCTTCATCTGAACCCTGGCTTGCATTTCAGGTAGCTAGACTAAACAAGACAAGTCGATAATAGAAACAATTAACTGGTCTGATAAAATACTGTAGAATAAAGGTCAGTTGGAGTTCTGCTAAGGTAGAGATTATTTTGCAAGGCAGATTGGTCTTCTAACTTCTTTTTAATGTTTCAATACATTTGCATGCAAACAATAAACATTATTCAGCGACATGATAGAGCCGTTGCATTTCCTAGCAAAGCTACTTCCATTCCAGATTCATCTCTCTCTCTCTCCCCCCCCCCCTTTCTCACACACACACACACCTCTGTCTGAAATAAACAAATCTAGGTCGCTCTGCCCTCTTTATGCTAATTCTGTAATAATTTCTTGCATCTCTGGAGATATTCAGTACTAATTATTTTTCATTTAATTTCCTGGCCTCTGAGGGAGGGTGACAGAGATTGTGTAAAATAAACTGGCATTATCTTTTTTTTTTTTTTTAATCCCCTTCTGGTGAAAAATGCATACTGCTTGGAGATAGTTTATTTGCAAAATACAGTTCTGATAATTCAGCTCGTTCACAAGAAGCTTTGGCGTATTAAACCTAAAAGAAAGCACTTTTTTAATGTTAAATAGCAGCAGAAACCACAGTGATTCTGGACTTTGATTCTGCGCCCGTGATTCATACAAGGACTTTGCTTCTCAGGACATAATGGGATGCAATAAACTTTGCATACAAAGGGACTGGAGTCCCATAAGCATGCCTGCCCTTTTAATGATGGCCATTGGAAGAAATTGCTGTGGTGCTGTCTGTTTCAGTCAAATCCAAGCTTGCCTTGGAAGCAGAAGAACATAATATACAGCAGCTGTGAAAACACTTTGCTCGTTGCACATATGTGAGATGAGTGTAGCTTTTGAAGTGAGAAAAAGAGTGGGAGGTGACGGTAGTGTTAATTGTCATTTGTGCCCCTCACCCCTGCGAACACATACATTTATAGCTGCAACCACACGCAAGAACATTCGTAAAATGAGGTGGTAAAATATTCTTCTGACTTAAGCAGATGAGTCCTGGTTACTTGGCTATACAATCATATTCCCACGTGGCAGTTGGTGTTGGCCTTGTAGAGTGGTTGAAACAGAATTTCAGAGTGGTAAACCCAGCCTGCTTTGTCAGCATTGTTGGGGATGTTCTAATTTATCTGGGTTTAATTAGTTTATCTAGATATCTGATGATGATGATGATGATGTTATTCATTCAGTTGTGTCGGACTCTGGGGTGATTCTATGGATCAGGTCTCACCACATCTTCCAGTCTTGCACTGCTTCTTTGAGTTGTCACCATGTTCTTTGATGGCCTGTTTTCCTTTTACCTCTAACTCCTCTTCCAAACATTACTGTTTTCCCCAGTGAATTCCCGTATACGACATGGCCAAAATAAGTGAGATGCAGTTTGGTGATTTTGCTTTAATGCAACACCAGGCGTTTTCAATTCAATGTATAGAATGTGAAGGACGTGTGTTTCCGTTTATTTTCATAGTCAGAATGTACAGGGAAGATGGTATTTAATTTCGTTGTACAGGTGTAATGACAATAAAGTAAACTAAACTTTCTAGAGACGTGTCTGGTGTTAATGAGCCAAGGTGGCAGAGTAGTTAGAATGCAGTATTGCAGGCTAATTCTGCTGACTGTCGAGTGCCAGCAGTTTAGCAGTTCGAATCTCACCAGGCTCAAGGTTGACTCAGCCTTCCATCCTTCCAAGGTGGGTCAAACGAGGAGCCAGATTGTTGGGGGCAAGAGGCTGACTCTGTAAACTGCTTAGAGAGGGTTGTGAAGCACTGTGAAACGATATATAAGTCTATTGCTCCTTCCTTCCTTCCTTCCTTCCTTCCTTCCTTCCTTCCTTCCTTCCTTCCTTCCTTCCTTCCTTCCTTCCTTCCTCCTCCCTCCCTCCCTCCCTCCCTCCCTCCCTCCCTCCCTTGCATGCAGTATTACAAGGCTGACTCTGCCCACTGGCAGAAGTTTAATCCTGACTGGCTCCAGGATGATTCAGCATTCTGTCCTTCCGGGGTCAATAAAATGAGGACCCAGATTGTTGGGGACAAAGAGGCTGATTCTGTGAATGCTTAGAGAGGACTGGAAAGCTCTGTGAAGCGGAATATAAGTCTAAAGTGCTATTGCTACTGCCATGCACCCCAATCACCTTGTTAGTCACCTCTTGTTTAGCAATTCCTAAATTAGAATTTCTGGTCTTTTCTAAATGAGCAATTGCTCTCTCCTCTCCTTTTGTCTAGGATGATTGTATAAATAAGCTTACACGGTCCCACTTCATCTATAATTAACTGAGGGTGTTTTGTTTCCTGGTCTGTCATTCAGGTTACCCCGGGTTAAAAATAGGGTAGTAACTAGTTTAATAGCAGTAATAAATTAGCTGGTGATATGTGGCCAATCGGCACACTAAATTCCTTGTTGATAGAATGACGAATGACGGGCAGAGATTTGTATTATAAAGTGGTGCTGCTGTTCCTATTGCCAGGTTTGCTTGCTTGGCAAGCCAGTCTGGCTTGTGGAGGAAGTTTCTGATTTTAGTAACCCCGGTACGGAAGGCGGAAAATCAGCTTTTTGGTCTGTGCCGGTGTCCTGTTTTCTATTACTACCGATGAGAGAAAGAAAAAAAAAATAGAGAAATATAAAGATGTTCAAATAAAAGATCAAGCAAAAAAGGGAAAAAAAGGAAATTGTAACGGTGCCCGTTTTGGCTGAGCAGTTCGTGCCATCTCAAAAGATCTGAAAAGCACGGCCCTATAACTTCACATCGTCGCTCAATGAAATATGAGGCTAAATGAAATGCCTTCCCGAGATGCCCCGAGGAGACCTTGACCCGGAAGATGCCATGCATGGACTTGTCAAAAATTAGAAAGATGTCACTTCAAGCCTTCCGTAGCTAATTAACAAGGATCGCTGGCCTCCCAGGGGACGCCAGTATCCGAAGCAAATACATCCTTGCCCTGCCTGCCTGCCTGCCTGCCTCTCTGTTGGCTAATGAGAAAGAAAGCCTGTAATTAAATTGAAAAAGAGGGATGTCCCTGCCTGCTGTGCCTTGAGCGGTAATGTCTTAAGGCTATGCCTTTCACCCGGCATTCACCTTTAGCAAATCAGACCGTCTGCTCTCTCAACATACGGAGGCACATTACAGGGCCCGGCAAAGCTTCAAATTCAGTCTCCAGCAATTGCTTCGGAAGGTGCAAGAACGCACTCGTCTGTAGCCCCTTAAAGCAGTTGTCCCAAAGGTGCTTTTCCAAAAGGTCAAGTGGACTTCCTTCATTTTTTTTTTTTCCCCTTGAAGACGTTTCACTTCTCGTCCAAGGAGCTTCTTTGGCTCTGACTGAATGGTGGAACTGAAGAAGCTTGTTGGATGAGAAGCAAAACGACTTAAAGGAAAAAAAAAATGAAGAAAGTCCACTTCACCTTTTAGGAAACGCGCCTCCGGGACAAACCATGACCTTGGATGACTGACCATCTCCGTTGACTTTAAAGCAATTGAGTCTTTTCCTGGAATTGCGTAGGCGCTTGCTTGGAGGGGTTGCAGAGAAGCGCTTCGTTCATGCTCCGAAGCCCCTTTTGCGAGCCACATCTTTGTGTGATTCTTAGTTTCTGCAGCTTGTAGGGGGAAAAAAAAACCTGCTGTACATTTTGATTTTCATGCATTTCGAGTCAAGGCCTCTAAGAAAAGTAACTGGTTTTTAAAAACTGAATAAATGGACTTTAGATTTCACAACACGATGATCCTTAATTTGCAAATCCGTAGCAATTCCTCTTTTTTTTTTTCTCGTTCCCTTCTGGAAAATTGTCTTTTTTTTATCTAGTGTTGCACTGCCCCCTAGTTAGTTCCGTTCAATGTTTCTTTCTCTTTTCTAGCCAGCCTAATGTCTTACTAAATGTCTTTTTGGCTCCTAGGAAATACTTTAATGTTATTCTGAACCTTGTAACGTTTTTAAGTCTTCAGACAATTAAAATATTATTTGAAGTGCTTTTGTGGCTGCAACATGCTGTTTGTGTGTCTGTGTTGAAACTTATTTCTCCGGAACAAATTCTGATTTCATCATGGGTGTTATAACATGTTTCTGAATCTAATATACCCATTTCAAAAGATTCCAGAAAACTTGAACTATTATTGTGGAACTGGCAAACACTGCAAAAGCCCCAATATAAGCTTTCTTTGCCCAGCAATCACAACTGCTACCTTTCCAACTGATAATTTTTCCTCTCTTAACTCCTAATTCTTTTTCCTTTTTCCTTCCAAAGAAAAGTGGTGGATATACTTTTTCATCTTCCTATAATCTTAAGCCACGTGGTTCATATCTAATTGTGCAGTTTAACTGCTGGATGGCTTGAAACCAGCATGTTTTTGTGTGTCTTTTGCATGGTACCTTAAGGGACTTGAAATTTAATGACAGTGCTCTCTTAAGTACCAGTTTATTTATAACTACTGCTAGTGATGTTGTTGATGGGCAGGTACTAAACTATGTGTTTAGTTGCTGTTTTCTTAAATACCTGTTAACTGCCATTGGCAGGAGAGGCTGTTTATAACCATTCTCAAATTGGTTTTACAGGGTGACGTAAAAACCTATCTTTGCAATGAGCAGGATAACATTAAAGGAGACTCTCAAATAATGCTGCTACAGAGGATGGCCTGTGAGATTGTGGCGGGACTTGTCACAATGCACAAACACAATTTTGTGCATGGGTGAGTCTTTAAAACCCTGAATGCCATCGTAGACTTACATAGACTTAATGAAGTCTGGTGTCATGGAGAGCTGGGGAATTCTGGGAGTTGAAGTCCAGGCTTCTTAGAATTGCTAAGATTGGGAAACATTGCTCCAGATGGTGCTGTTTGCTAAGATTGACCTGAGATCTCTGACTCAAAGGATACTGAAAGTCCATTTGCAACACAAAGCTGATCCTTCAGGTTTAAAATAGTGAGGCAAATATAACTGTTGAATGGCTTGTTGCTATGGCACTTCAGAACCAAGCTGAATTTAAAGCTGAAATTTAGCCTTGTGATCTCAAAGATAGGCTTAGTAGCATTAGTTACGTTCTTGAATTTTCTCGTTTCATCTTGTGTTGAACTTTTGCTTTTTTCTCATTGCAATATTCTGGGTTTTTTTTTTTTCTTTTAACAGAGATTTAGCTTTAAGGAATTGCTTCCTCACATCTGATTTAAATGTAAAAATTGGAGATTATGGAATAGGATTCAGTAGGTACAAGGTAAGTCAACACACTTAGAAGTGCTCAGATTAAAAACCTGATTTCCATTTTTATTTAAAACCTTGTTACTCAGTTGTTGGGATATTTCATGTAGTAGCCAATACATTTATATGTGTATTGATACTGATTTGCAAATGGTTATTAGAAATTGCCATGCTGCTCTAAAGTACCCCCATTCTTCTCTTCCTAACTGACTTTGCTGACGTTGGTGTATCTTTTGGGTCCATGTTGACTCAGGGCAATGTTAAGGAGGGTGTGCAAATATATCCCCTCCCCCTTTCTAATCCTGTCTGGATGCAGCTTAACGAGGCTGGTGCATTTTCCTTCAGGGGAGAAAGATTTTTTTTATTGCTTAATCTCTGAAGACCATATTTCAGAAAATGCTACAAGAATACGGTATGCCCAGTAACATTTTTCTGACCAATAGAAGAGAATGTGTGTAGCTCAGGGTTGAACTGTGGGGTCCTTGGTGTTGTGTGAGCTTGGTTGTTTTCTTGCAGATGTTTCATGACCCAGCTAGGGAACATCATCAGTGCTAGAAGGGAGACAGAGAGCAAACCCCACTCCTTTTTAGCACTGATGATGTTACCTAGTTGGGTCATGAAAGGTCTGCAAGAAAACAACCAAGCTCAAGAGAGCATCACGGATCCCACAGTCCTCCTCCTCCTTCACTCTGCAAATAAATAAATTTGATAAATAAATAAATCCCACTCCCTTCTAGTACTGATGATGTTACCTAGTTGGGTCATGAAACATCTGCAAGAAAACAACCAAGCCCAGAGAGCACGAAGGAACCCACATTTTCCTTCTGATTTTTAAAAACTGTTTATAATATTCTTTCAGTTTTGCAAAAAAGCCAGGAAAGGAAGGATTTCTAATTTCCAATAGTGGAAAAGTCTCTTGTCTAATAGATCCAAGGGCGGGTTCACCTAAACAAATTGAAAGGCATTTGATATGGCCTTCCCTTAAGACGTGGCTTTTGAATGTCTAGGAAGATTACATCGAAACGGATGAAAATAAATTCGTACCCCTCCGGTGGACAGCTCCAGAACTGGTGACCAGCTTTCAGGACCGGCTGTTAACAGCAGAACAGACGAAGTACAGCAACGTTTGGTAAGAAAATGCCAAAAGGGAGAGGCGGGGAGGAAGTGTGGCTGCATAGATCCCAAAATCAACTAGATGATTCCATAACTTGATGTTCATGAAACCCCAATAGCTCTAACCTTTGTCACACTTAATTTGACGATGAAAAAATTGCCCGAATTCTAAATACCGGTAAACCAAACTAAACTGCCACCGTAAACAAAATCCCTCCTCATAAGGGCATCGTTTTCATCCAGTCCTATAAATTAAGTCTCCCACCCCAGCTGTATTTTAAAACTTAAGACCCTCTACGCTGCAGTGTTTTTTGTGATACGGAGAGGCACAACATGAGTCAGCTCCTAATATTTCTTCCAGCTTTCTCTCAGGTAGTAAATCCCCTGAAAATCTGAACCGAGAGAGTCAAAAAAGCCAGCATCCCATTAGCCCTCTTGTGAACTGACATCTTACTGAAGTCTCCTCTGTTGGCAGGGCCCTGGGAGTGACCCTGTGGGAGCTTTTCAGTGGTGCCACGAAGCCTTATTCGGAGCTCTCCGACGAGGAGGTTTTGACGCAAGTCATCAAAGAAAAACAGACCAAGCTATCGCAACCACCCCTCGAGCAGCCCTCTTCTGATCGATGGTAAAAGCACCACGTTTTGGGCTTTCACACAAGCTCTGTCATACAATAAGAGTTTCAGAGTGGTTCAGAAAGCTTCAGGCAGTTTCTTAGCCTACAAAGGATGGGTGGATGGATGGAGGAGAGGAAAAAAGGGAAGGGAAGGGAAGAAGAATGGGGAAGAGAAGAAGGAAGGGAAAAAGAAGAAAGGGGAAAGGAAAGGAGGAAGGAGAAAGGGTGGGAGGGAGGAAAGGGAAGGAGAAAGAGATAGAAGAGGGGAAGGAGAAAGAGTGGGAGGGAGGGAAGGAAGGAGGAAGGAGAAAGAGAGATGGAAGAGGGGAAGGAGAAAGAGTGGGAGGGAGGGAAGGAAGGAGGAAGGAGAAAGAGGGAAGAGGGGAAGGAGAAAGGGTGGGAGGAGGAAAGGGAAGGAGAATGAGGAAAGAAAGGAAAGGAGAATGGGGGAAGAGAAGGAGAAAGGAAAGGAAAGGAGGAAGCTGAGATCAAGGCCATTTGTGGAATGTCCCTCCCAGAGTTCAAATTGCTCTCCGATTTGTAATTTTGAAAATTAAAGAATAAAACTTTGCCAGATAACATCACTTTGAAAAGCAAGGTTACTTTAGAAAACTCTTGCAAGAACTCTTGACCTGAAATAGTATCCTTCCCTTGTTACAAACAGTATATTTGAAATCTCATCCTCCCAGGTATGAAGTCCTGCAGTTCTGCTGGCTGTCTCCGGAAAAGCGAGCCACAGCCGAGGAAGTCCATAAGCTTTTAGTCTATCTCTGCATGCAAAGCCAAAGGGATTCTGTCATTGATCCGGAACAGTGGGACGACCTCAAGCCGAACATTTCAAACCGAGAACCGTTGGGGAGTTCCGCTTTCCCGATCCTGGATCATTTCACCGGCAGCCGATTTGGCCGCGAGATGGAAGAGGTTCTCACCGTAACCGAAACAAGCCGAGGACTCAACTTTGAATACATCTGGGAGGCAGCCAAACACGACCACTTTGAATGTAACCAGCCAAACCCCGTCGACACGAAGACTTACACAAACATCTTCTTCCCGGTGGAGATGTTTGAGAACACGCTGACCGACCAAGGGCCTGGAGCTCAGGTTGAAAGTGGACAGGAAGTTCCCTTACTGGTGCCTGGAGAACTTCCTGTGTTCAATGCCCGTAAACCTTCAATGGGAAGTGATTATTACATCCAGTTGGAAGAAAAAACTGGAGGCCTTGGGAGCATCAACTTTGATCACCAGGTTGATGAGTTGACAACAGAAGTGGACAACCCTGAAGTTCTGAAAGACAAAAATTGTCACGTGGTGGTTCTGGAACACTTTGCCGCTGAATCCAGTACAGATGGGGATATTTTCTGTAATAGTACAGATCCCAAGGAAGAGAATTTACACTGTGTTGGTCTGGTTAGCCCTTCCCAAAATGGTGGTATCACCAAAAATGAACAGTTGGCGAATGGGGTCAATAGACTTGATTTAGCTGACATAAATGATATCCATCTGCAGCTGGAAGCAATTGCACGCACGGATCTTGGGGAATCTACCCATGGCTTGCCCAAGAAGGAAATCTTCCCGCCCACTTCTCAAAATGAAGTGGATTACTTGCAAGAAGGTGCCTCCCAGGAATCTGAACTTAGCCAACTGACTTTAGAGGAGCTATCTGATAACTTCCTTTTCCTTCAGGAGAAGAATTTATTAAAGGGGACAACGAGGAACGAATGTGGTGGCGATCTCCGTAGAGACCAAACAGATAAACCAGACCCACCAAGTACGAACTCTTTGGCAGTTGAATATAACATGAGTGGAAAAGTTCATGACACTAAAAAGGACCTTCTTGGGCCTACAGGGACACTTTATGGTTCCCCTGGGGTTGATAAGCATCTCCTGTTCTCCTTTTCCAGCCTGGAGAAAAACCCTCCTAGTAGAGAAGTTGGAGATAACTCTACCCACAATGCTTCTCTCCTTGGAATGGAACAAGTCTCCCAACTCGGTTCAACAGATACCCATTCCACACATGTCAAAAACCAGGCCCATGGCATCAGCTCCTGCCATGGTGTCTCCCTCAATGCTCAAGAAGAAAGAGAAGAAAACAAACAGGAACTTCAACGCAGCAGTAACTCCTGGGAGTTGACCCACCATTTAAACTCCGAGAAACCCGAGCGAGATAACGCCTACGTTCTGAAGGAAAAGGATAGAACTTTTCAAGGTGAAAGGTACAACCCAGAGGGCCGCCTTCCCACAGATCGCATCAGCCATGATAGCCTACTAGAAGACAGTTCCTCAGGTTCAACCCCAAGCCTGGGGCAACTGGTAGACACGCCAGACTCGTTTGAGACATTAGACATTCACGAAGTTTTGGAATCCTTCGAACCAGAGAGTCCCCGGAAATGTTTACCCCCCGATAAACCCGCCGATAGCGGCTACGAAACGGAAAACCTAGAATCTCCTGAATGGACTTCCCACCTGGTTGGCAGCAATTCTAGTGAATCAGCTGGGGAGCTGGTGCAGGAGAACCCCACGATCATCGTGTCAGCGGATGTAAATTCTTACACCGACCCGGCAAACATGGGCAATTTTGAAACCACTCCTCAGACAGCTTTGGAGGGCATCCATAATTCATACAGAGATTCGGCCTATTTCTCCGACAACGATTCGGAGATAGATAAGAAATCCGAGGTCACGAATCTATCGAAAAAACCAACAGTATTAGCCATGGACCACACCAATTCCTTTGAAATGGACAATGCTGAGAATACAAAAACTCCTTCCAGGGGCAGTGAAATAGCTAATTATCAGTTCATCGGGGACTTGGCCTCACAGCTGGAGGTGGAAGGAGGAGGAGAAGACCACGGGTCTGACAAAACAAAGCAGGAGTGGCCTCATAAAGCCGAAGATACAACTTCATCACCCCTCATCCCTGACCTAGAACATACCGACGAAGATGACATCTATGAGGATTTCCCCAAAAGTGTATCTTGCACGGGCACCAGTACGGCAGATTTTTTCCCCCAGGGCGATCTGAAGCTCACGCCCGCCTTGTACGGTGCTCCCGAACTCCTTGAAAAACCCACCTTGGGTCAGCTTGAAGGCCATAAGTTGAAAGAACCAGACATCGAAGGAAAGTACCTGGGGAAGCTTGGCGTTTCCGGGATGCTGGATCTCTCCTTAGACGAAGAGGACGCCGACGAGGAAGATGGGAACAGCGACGATTCGGAGGACGACCTGAAGAGTTTCCACCTCCATGGGCTTAGCTCGGACAGCGACGAGGACATTACGGTGCACCCCGTGCCGGAGATCATCAGCAACGGAAGTGACGGGAGGCATCTGAGAAGCTTGCTGAAACAGACAAAGCAACCCCAGGAGAACCACTCGACCGAAGCCTTTCAGAAGAATGGCAAAAAAGCAGTAACGTTCTTCAACGACGTCACCTTGTATCTTTTTGATCAGGTATATTCCTTTTTAAAAAAAAAAAAAAATTCTTGGATTTTTGGGACTTCTTTCCAAAAAAAGGTGGTTTCCTTCCCTGCCTAGGTAAGGCAGAAGGAAGCATATGTCCTAAGTAAAGAAAGACAGGTGAGACTTTACCCTGGCAGGCAGCCATTGTCTGTTCCTACAGCAGTTGGTTGTCGAGGGACATACTGGGCATCACATTATTAGCCTGGCTTGGCGTGACACCCAAGTCCAGCCAGTGTTCATGTCCCTCAAAGGTGACAGTGAGAAGGAGCAGAGAGGTCAGAACAATGGTTTTTTTTCCTACCAGTTCTAAGAGCCGCGCGCAGGGCTCAAAGATCGCCTGTTAGGCCTCCAACATGCACCCCCATTCAAATCACAAATCTCTAGCCGCATCTCTCAAGAGTAAAAAAGATGGATTTATTAGGAGTTGACAAATCGGCGCTTCCTGGTTGCAGCTGACTTTGACATCTCATTCATTTCTTGACCCTGGCCTTCCCCGCACCCCCTGGATGTATATTCTCCAATGGGACACATCCATAGCCAAGAGTCACCAATCATGCTCTCCAATCATAATCTTGCGTGTCAACAGCTTCGGCTGCCAAGGCAATTATCTGAGGCATTTTAAGGAATGCACTGCTTTTCCCCACTCCCTTCCTGCTGGCAACTAAAAAGATTCCGCCCTCTGTATCAACGCTGGTGAGCTGTGCTGGGTTTTTTTTAGCTCAGCTGAGGCGCGGCCATCCGCTCTGCTTTTGTGCATCAGCTCAGCTAAAAAAACAAGGGAATAGAGGAAAGTGGGCGGGGCCAACCAGAGGTGGTATTTGCTGGTTCTCCCAACTGCTCAAAATTTTTGCTCCCGGTACGCCAGAACTGGGCTGAACCGGCTGAGTACCACCTCTGGATCAAAGCAGCAGCAAAATCTCATCTTGGAGAAGGATTTCAGTATTTTCTACAAAAAAAAAGAGAGAGAGAGATTTGTTTTCAGACGGTTGTTTCTCAACTTTGCAACTTAGGACATGTGGAATTGCAATTCTCAGAATTCCCCAGCCAGCAATGGGGAATTCTGGGAGTTGAAGTCCATACGCCTTAAAGTTGCTAAGGTTGAGGAAAAACACAGGCAGATTAACAAGAGTTGAATGGGGCCTTATAGGCCATCTAGTCCAACCCCCACCCACCCACCCAAGCAGGGGAGCCTTACATGATTTCTGACCAATGGCAGTCCAGTCCCTTCTTGAAAGTTTCCAGTGATGAAGCTCCCACAATTTCCAAAGGCGCTTCAAAAAAACCATGTCTAGCTGGCTGACAGAATTATACCGGTAGTCCTTGACTTCTGACCACAATTAAGCCCAACATTTCTGTTGTTCAGTGAGTTTTGCCTCATTTTACCGCCTTTCTTGCCACCGTTGTTAAGCGAATCACTGCACTTATTAAATTAGTAAGACACTCATTCAGAGGAATCTGGCTTCCCCATTGACTTTGCTGGTTAGGAGGTCACAAAACATGATCACATGACCCGGGGGCACTGCAACCGTCGTAAGTACATGCCAGTTGCCAAGCGCCTGGATTTTGATCATGTGACCATGGGGATGCTGCCACGGCTGGGTGGAAAAGGGTCAAAAGGTCACCTTTTTCAGTGCCGTTGTAACTTCGAACGGTCACTAAACCAGCTGTTGTACGTCAAGGAGTCCCTGTAAGAAGCTAGCTGCATTTCTCGTGATCCTTTTTTCGTTTTTTTAGGAAACACCAACCAAAGAACTCGGAAAGCGTATTGCCGAATCCAACTCTAATCACACTCCTGCCCTGGCTGCCAGTTTTGGTTACTTGAATAAATTCACCAGTTCAGAAAGTTCTACGGATGAAGAAGGTATGCATTCTCTCTGTATTGGTCATGAGCACAAAAATAGGTTCCCCTATGAGAAAACCTAAGTTGTGGAATTGCCAGCTCACCCTGTCCCTCTTAACCTCCGCAAAAGCTTTATTTTCCAGTTAAATTTCTCCAGACGTCCATTTTCTAGGCAAGTCAATCTCGTTTTTATCCCATCCATGCTTGCCTCCTTAGCTGACAATTCCAAAATCCGTCATCTTCTAGGATGGTGACACAAATAATGTTCGCTTACTTTGTACACAGAAGGCTAAATGGTGGTTGGGAAGCTGTTTATCGGGGCATTTTTAAAAACCATGTTGCCAGTAAAGGAGACTTTGTAGCTCGGGGTTGACCTGAAGGAGTCCTTGGGGCTCTCTGAGCTTGGTGGTTCTGTTGTAGACGTTTCATGACCCAACTAGGGAACATCATCAGGGCTGGAAGGGGTGGGGGGCTTGCGGAGAGGAGAAAGAGGAAGGCTTTGAGGTCCTTGGTGCTCTCTGAGCTTGGTGGTTCTGTTGTAGACGTTTCATGACCCAACTAGGGAACATCATCAGGGCTGGAAGGGGTGGGGGGCTTGTGAAGAGGAGAAAGAGGAAGGCTTTGAGGTCCTTGGTGCTCTCTGAGCTTGGTGGTTCTGTTGTAGACGTTTCATGACCCAACTAGGGAACATCATCAGGGCTGGAAGGGGTGGGGGGCTTGCGGAGAGGAGAAAGAGGAAGGCTTTGAGGTCCTTGATGCTCTCTGAGCTTGGTGGTTCTGTTGTAGACGTTTCATGACCCAACTAGGGAACATCATCAGGGCTGGAAGGGGTGGGGGGCTTGCGGAGAGGAGAAAGAGGAAGGCTTTGAGGTCCTTGGTGCTCTCTGAGCTTGGTGGTTCTGTTGTAGACGTTTCATGACCCAACTAGGGAACATCATCAGGGCTGGAAGGGGTGGGGGGCTTGCGGAGAGGAGAAAAAGGAAGGCTTTGAGGTCCTTGGTGCTCTCTGAGCTTGGTGGTTCTGTTGTAGACGTTTCATGACCCAACTAGGGAACATCATCAGGGCTGGAAGGGGTGGGGGGCTTGTGAAGAGGAGAAAGAGGAAGGCTTTGAGGTCCTTGGTGCTCTCTGAGCTTGGTGGTTCTGTTGTAGACGTTTCATGACCCAACTAGGGAACATCATCAGGGCTGGAAGGGGTGGGGGGCTTGTGGAGAGGAGAAAGAGGAAGGCTTTGAGGTCCTTGATGCTCTCTGAGCTTGGTGGTTCTGTTGTAGACGTTTCATGACCCAACTAGGGAACATCATCAGGGCTGGAAGGGGTGGGGGGCTTGTGAAGAGGAGAAAGAGGAAGGCTTTGAGGTCCTTGGTGCTCTCTGAGCTTGGTGGTTCTGTTGTAGACGTTTCATGACCCAACTAGGGAACATCATCAGGGCTCGAAGGGGTGGGGGGCTTGCGGAGAGGAGAAAAAGGAAGGCTTTGAGGTCCTTGGTGCTCTCTGAGCTTGGTGGGTCTGTTGTAGATGTTTCATGACCCAACTAGGGAACATCATCAGGGCTAGAAGGGGTGGGGGGCTTGTAGAGAGGAGAAAGAGGAAGGCTTTGGGTCCTTAATGCTCTCTGAGCTTGGTGGTTCTGTTGTAGACGTTTCATGACCCAACTAGGGAACATCATCAGGGCTGGAAGGGGTGGGGGGCTTGTGGAGAGGAGAAAGAGGAAGGCTTTGAGGTCCTTAATGCTCTCTGAGCTTGGTGGTTCTGTTGTAGACGTTTCATGACCCAACTAGGGAACATCATCAGGGCTGGAAGGGGTGGGGGGCTTGCGGAGAGGAGAAAGAGGAAGGCTTTGAGGTCCTTAATGCTCTCTGAGCTTGGTGGGTCTGTTGTAGATGTTTCATGACCCAACTAGGGAACATCATCAGGGCTAGAAGGGGTGGGGGGCTTGTAGAGAGGAGAAAGAGGAAGGCTTTGGGTCCTTAATGCTCTCTGAGCTTGGTGGTTCTGTTGTAGACGTTTCATGACCCAACTAGGGAACATCATCAGGGCTGGAAGGGGTGGGGGGCTTGTGGAGAGGAGAAAGAGGAAGGCTTTGAGGTCCTTAATGCTCTCTGAGCTTGGTGGTTCTGTTGTAGACGTTTCATGACCCAACTAGGGAACATCATCAGGGCTAGAACTACGCTGTTGATTCGAAGTATCATCGAGCGAGAAGAAACCGTCGGATTCTGTACGTTTTAATGGTCACCGGATGTCGCTCTTCTTTGTCTGAAACGTCCCTCCAATCTGCTTCTTCCAGGAGGTTTTGAGTGGGACGACGACTTCCCTTCTCCTGGGCCCTCCGTGGTCTTGAAGGCCGCAAGCACTCTCATCAGCTCCAAGTCTTCTTCCCTTCAGACCTCCAAGTACCTCTCGCCGCCGCCGCCCCCCCGAAGCCCTGAGCAGGACTGGTTCCGCCCATCCCCTTACTCCAGGTTCTCCATCTCCCCGGCAAACATTGCAAACTTCTCGCTCACTCACCTGACCGACTCCGACATCGAACAGGGAGGTGAGTATTTCCTTCCGGCCCCATGGCTTGGCCCCTCTGACAAGCAGAAGTCCCAAAGGTGCTTTTTAAAGAAGGCAGCTGGATTTTTTGCTTTTTTCCCCTGGAGGCATTTCCCTTCTCGTCCAAGAAGCTTCTTCAGTTCTGAGAAGACGGTTCTTCTCAGAACTGAAGAAGCTTCTCAGGTGAGAAGCGGAACGTCTTCAGGGGAAAACAATTAAGTCCAGCTGCCTTCTTTAAAAAGCACCTTTGGGGCGAGCATGACCTGGATGACCGAGAATCTTTATAGACATTACAAGCAGAAGCTTTCTGTAGGTTTTATGGAGGCCAGACTCGAACTTCTCGTTGATGGTGGCCCTCCTCCTTTGAAAAGGTTCTCCTAGATTTTTGGACTCTTCCTCTGAAAGGCAGCAGGCTAGGAGAAAGATAAGAGAATAGGGAAAGGGGGAGGGGGAGGAGGAGGAGGAGGCAGCTAATAGGACACCAGGTTGCTGTCCTGCTAATCTTCTGGAAGAATAAAACCCCAAGCCAGATGCCTTCATCAGAAAGAGTCCATTTCACATATATAATGTATGGCAGGTCAGTTGGGTTGCAAAATAGATGTGTAAGCTTATAAAAGTTGGATCAGCTTTGCAAGGGGGGAAAGCGATTATTGTTGCAATAGATTTGCCAGTGTTCAGCTAGGGGACATAATATATAGGTTTTCATTCTTTTTTTTATTTATTTACATTTTTTCAGTGTAATTTTTTTTCCTTTTGCGTTTTATTTATTTTTTAGTAAAATAACATTGTTAAAAAAAGAGAGCCCTGGCCTGCATTTAAAACACCAGTCTCTATTTGCTCTTAGTTTTAACTCTTACCAGCCCAAGTTAGTGCAGCAAAGACGTTTAGAACTGGGATCCAGGCATGATCTTGAAAACTAGTTTTCTACACATCGATAAAGCAGATTAAATGAGCAGGTTCTTCATTGGCTCATTTTCTTTCTTTCTTTCTTTCTTTCTTTCTTTCTTTCTTTCTTTCTTTCTTTCTTCTTTCTTTCTTTCTTTCTTTCTTTCTTTCTTTCTTTCTTTCTTTCTCTCTCTCTCTCTCTCTCTCTCTCTCTTTCTTTCTTTCTTTCTTTCTTTCTTTCTTTCTTTCTTTCTCCCCCCTTCCTCCCTCCCTCTTTCTTCCTTCCCTTTCTCCTTTTTTCTTTCCCTTTCTCCCTCCTTCCCCTTCTTTCTTTTGTTTTCTTTTTCCTTTTTCTTTTTTCTCTCCCTCCCTCTTTCTTGCTTTCTTCCTTCCCCTTTTTCTTTCTTTTCCCCCTTCCCCTTCCTCCCTCCCTCCCTTCTTTTTCCCCTCTCCTTTCTTTCTTTCTTTCTCTCTCTCTCTCTCTCTCCCTTCCTTCCTTCCTTCGTTCCTTCCTTCCTTCCTTCCTTCAAAGTCCACTAAAATAGCTAAATGGAGGACACTCGTGTCTCCTTGTTTGGTCTTGTTGACCTTAATCAAAACAAGGAGATATGTCTCCAGTTGTGTATTTTCTCTAGTGCTGCCTCTTGAGAGAGAGAGAGAGAGAGAGACAGTAACATGGGCCAGTTGCACAGAGCCATTTTGTATTTGGAATCAATATATTTACATTTCTTTCCCTTTTAGCGCCTGCGTAGCTCTGATGCCAAGTAAATGGAGGGAAGAAATACAGGAGGGATGAATGTGTTTTAAGCATCATGTTCTTAAAAAATGGGGTGGGAATAGCTGTTCTGTTTTAAAAGCAGGATGCTTCCTTTTGCACTGGTATCTGTTTTTCAGAGTGATATTTTTGTATTTATTGCTGTTGGGGGTTCGGGGCGGGGAGAGAAAAAATTGTGGCTCTTGACACGTGGACACTTGTTTATGAAATATTCACATTTTATTCAATATTCAAGCAAAAGTGGGACCTATTTTCCCTTCCCAACACTGAAGGACACAGTTGGGGTTTTCTTCTCTCTGCTGAGGAACGAGAAGTAAAGAATATACGTGTTTACCTAAATCAAAATTCACCCACGCCAAGAATCGAAACCCAACGAAATGTAGAAATGGACAATAAAGTCAAATCGGATGTTGAACTGTGCACATTTCATTTCTGTGTTTCATTTTCTTTCTCTCTCTCTCTCTCTCTCTCTCTCTCTCTCTCTCCCTCCCTCCCTCCCTCCCTCCCTCCCTTTAAAATCACAGAACTGGGATACATATATATATATATGTATGTGCATATATGTGTGTATATATGTGTGTGTGTGTCAGGTCTTGGCGTGTTCGGGTCTTTTCCATGTAAGATTGAGAGTATCTTGGTAAGATACTCTCAATCTTACACAGGAAAAAACCCGAACACGCCAAGACCTGCATACTTGTACCTGTGAAAATCTACGAAAACAAATGTGTGTGTGTGTATATGTGTGTGTTTGTGTGTGTGTGTTTTCGTAGATTTTCACAGGTACAGGTATGCAGGTCTTGATGTGTTCGGGTCTTTTCCCATGTAAAATTGAGACTATCTGGGCCAGATATCTTACACGGAAAAAGACCCAAACACACCAAGACCTGCACATACATACATATATACACACACACAGACACACACTCATATAATTGTGTAAATGGCCTGACACTCAGTCCGCGCTCCGATTCCCTCAAGAAACACTGTTTGCGCTTGACCAAAATGCTGATTAGATAAGCCACGTTGCTTGCTTTAGCTGGTAACTCAACGGGCAGCTTCCTTTGATGTCCCCCCAGCGGTGACATTGAAGTGTGTGATGTAGACAGTTGTGCTTGGGAGGCCTGCAGGTGTGTCCACTTTTGTGGATTTTGTAATAGGGGGTGGAGAACACTGCCTTGTACATCAGAATGTCCCTTGCAAAGAAGGGGGGAGGGGGAGACTTGATTCTAACCCTTGGGAGAAACTGTTACAACATCCGGGTACCTGCCACACACACCTTTTGCGCAGGTAATTTTGAAGATTCTCTGACTTTTCATTTCGATTCAGTTAGCCTGCTAGAAATTGCCACAACAAATTAGGCCTAAACAAATCTGCAGAGTTTAAGGCAATGTTTCTCAACCGTGGCCACTTTAAGATGCGTTCCATTCTGGGAGTTGAAGTCCACGCATCTTAAAGTGGCCAAGGTTGAGAAACACTAACTTAAAGGGTCTTTCCACAAGCAGACGCTTCCAAGTTATTTGTAATTGTAATAACTTTGTTTCTTCAACAGGGAGCAGTGAAGATGGAGAAAAAGATTAAGAACTGAAGCTTCCCTCGCTCTGTTCTCGTGATTGTGGGCAATACCTCCGCTTTGGAGTAAGAGCCATTTAAAAGAGAGAAAAAAAGAGTCGGGAGCAGAATTTGGAATGGATGTATTTCACAGCCTACTATTTTTGAAAAGCGGTGCATTTGACATTTCCTCTTTAATATATGTATATCAAAAACAGACCTCCCTATGTTAGCTCTCTCCCAGTACTTGAAATAATCCTCCAGATGATTTGTACCACAAGTGATGTTCTGGTTTATATATAGGATTGTAATATACTTTCTTTTTTGAGGGGGGTAGAGCCATGTATTATCTGTACGGACGTGTAAAATTGTATATAGTTGAGCTGCAGATACACTACATTCCTTGATCAGGCTGAGAGCTGTTGTGTAGCAAGCCATATTTTGCAGGTTTCACTCATTGCTTAGCTGTAGGTGTGCTAGTTGTGTTCTTGGCAAGTCCCTTTGCATTGTACAAAAGCATTCTGGACCAGTGGGAATTGTAGTACTGGCATATTTAAATTGGTTTTATTTTATTTCTGTGTCTCAGAACTTGAGTTGTCCCGTTATTGTTTCCCTTTTAAAGGATTTCTGCCACTTTTACATGCTGCTCGTGTTTCTGAAAGGGTCACTCACTTGGAGATAGACAGGAAGATAATTCTCACTTGCAATTAATGGGGGGCAGTGGGTTGACTTATTTTTGTTTGTGGTTGGCTAAAAATGGTGATGGTGAACTGGTGTTGGGTTTTTCCTTGGTTTTTCGAAGGGCAAATTGTCTGGGTTTTTGTTGGATGTGTGTATGTGTGTGTGTCCAAATGATCTTTTTGGTTACTGGACAACTTCTAGGTTGACATTGTCCATGTCAACTGTTGACATTGTCCGTGTCAAACTGTTGACATTGTCCATGTCAACTTTTAAGGATCCGTCCACGGTTCTGTTCACAGTCTGATAGAAGATTGTTTCCCTTCTGCCATCAGTGATCTTTCTTTTGAAGTCAAGTATCTGTAGAAGAAGAAGAAGAAGCTTTAATAAATTTGGGCTCGTTGGGTCTTAAGCATGGATGACAACAATCTTCAGTAGGTCATTGGCTATTCCATGACTGAGGTAAATAAAGTTTTCTCACGCATGAGTTCTGAAACTTAATTGTCACAAGGTCTTTCAGGATGCAAGCTGCAACCCATGGGCTAAGAGGCAGCATTTCATTCAACCGAGAGGTTCTGCCTCTGCTTAAAGGATCTTTTCTAAGCTCCAGTCAACTTTGTATGGACGTATCCTGAACGTTCCCAAAATAGGAGAAGACCCTGATGATGACAAGCACAGCTTTAGTTACACCTGATGTGGGCAAGCAGCTTTGTTTCTCAGTAGAACAGTTCTCTCTTTGTCTTAAAACATATTCTCATTCTAAAAAGAAGCACATTGTGCTGTTTGGTATAATTTGCACCCATAGTTTGGTAGGAGGAGAACATACTTGCTTCCCATCGTCCTACAAAACGAGCTGCTGAAAAGATGAGTTTTTGAGAAGAACTAGATAGAATGAAAAAAAAAATGCCATGGGAAGGATTGGAAAGAAACACGCATGCTTTTAACCCTTTGCCTGTCTTAGTTTTTGGAACCTATGTGAAGGGTAAAAACGGTCATGCGTGAAACATGGCAGGGAGTGGTAGAGTGTTGACGTGTAAGCATCTTAAGAACTCCCCCAAAAACCCAATAGCACTTTGAGAAATGCTTTTACTTCCTGGGTTTAGCTTCAGCACTTGCCAACATGCCTTAGATCAGGGGTCTCCAACCTTGGCAACTTTAAGATTTGTGGACTTCGGAGTTGAAGTCCACAAGTCTTAAAGTTGCCAAGGTTGGAGACTCCTGCCTTAGAGAGCTCTGCTCTTGACATGGTGGTCCTTCGACAGATCCAACCTCTCCAGGCCCTGAATTCCCCCTTAACTGACAGCCTTGGCTCTGGCCTTCTCCACCCTTTGAGGAACTTGCAGTCTGAAGTGAGACCTCTTCTGTAAGATGATGCTACGTAGGGAACTCAAAAGTGAGCCTTTTCAACTCTGTGATGGGTCCCAGAGCTGCCTTGCCTTTGTGTGGTAGGACTTTGGATGTTGTTTGTGGCAGCTGTGCCCAGGGACACCCTTCAAACACATTAGATCAACACCCTTCGCTGCAGAAGGCCCCTTAATGGTGAACACCATTTGGTAAAGTTGAGTGAAGCGGGCGTTAGCAGTACTCCCTTCATTTTGGAGTCTTGCAATTGAGCATTGGACTCAGCCTTGGCCCAAACACACATTCTGCATCACAGGGTTTTCTCCAGATTCTTGGAGCTTCTTCCTGTTGCTTTGCACCTCACCTCACTCCACTTCACTTTAATCCCAAGTCTAAACTTTAACACGGATTGCAAATGCCTATATTTGGATAAGCCCGGGGCAACTGTTTCATTGGAAAGGTAGTGTTCCAGGTATACCGTGCCAGAAATCCTTTCCTTGTGGTTGAAATAATACATGCACCTCTTTAGAGTGCATGAGCCTTTAAAATTAAAGTATGGAAATCCCACATTAGCTTTTTTTTTTTTAAAGCTGAGGTGGTATCCTCAACTTCCCAAATCCATTCCAGCTTGTCCAAGTTTCTTATTAGATCCCTGAAAGATCGACTTACATATCATCATGGCCAGATTATGTCTTTTCCTTGAGTTGAGGCTCCTGAATTATTATTATTATTGTTGTTATTATTATTTTGCACTGTAATTTCCCTGATGATCTGGTCATGTTTGGAGAATTGGAGCAGGTTCAAGTTTGGTGTATTTGGGTAGAAGAAGCAGTTCCGTTTTCTGCAGGACATCAAAGTTAGCAGATGTCCAGAAGTGACCGCCAGAGTCCTCCTGTTTGGTCAACCAGGGTTGTCCTCCTATTCTGGTCTTAAAGAGTTGTTCCTTCTGTCCTCTTCCTCACCTTCAGCCTGTGACCTGTTCCTTTGAACGACTGAAACAACTTAGCAGAAATCCCCTGCGGGTCTACATATCTACGTGCGCGTTCGTTGTACCAGTGTGGTGATGATTTGACCAAGGAAACTTTCAGTTGGGTCATCCAACCCATGGTGGAGCTTTTGAAGGCAGCTGAGCCTCGCCAGATGTTTTCAGCAGCCCCAACCATCCTCTTCTCCTAGTTTCTGAGGTTCTGCAGGATAACTAAGAGGTTATTCAGAGAGCAGGCGCGGGTGGAGGCTGTTTGCACTACAATGTAGGTGGGCTGAGGAGCCCAGAAGCATTGCAACCAGGTTTTTTAGTTGGAGTAACTTGAAAAGAAGATACGTCAGGCCTGAGTGTCTTGACACAGTTTTCTTACATAGGAGAATGCCTTGTTTACGGTAGAGCTGCTATTAGAACGATCCCTTAAGAACGCAATGTCAGAAAGGCTCATAAGCTCCCAAGATAAACCTGTCTGTCAACCTTTGTTGGGGTTGGCGGGGGGTGGGTGGGGGAAATGGACCAGTAGTAGTAATATTTGTAGTTAGGCTTTTAATGGCTAAATCCTTTCCGAGTTCCGTCCTTTATAAATGAAACGCTGCTGCCTTTTTTTTCTTTTTGAGAAGAAGGGAAACGAAAGTTTTCTTTTTTTAAATAAAAAATGAAACTAATGAAAGCTGCCTGTGTGTACATTTTAAACACTGTTTTAGATTAATTTGTATGCAGATTTTGTTTTTCCTTGTTTGAGACGGAGACACACAGAGAGAGAGAGAGACAACTCTGGGGGTTTTGGTAGAGAAAAACAATTGGCTAACATTTTACAGGGGGCAAAGGCGCTATTTAGGTTGGAAGCAGAAATGTAGACTGCTTTGGAAGGAATAGCCTGAATAATAAAAACAGAGGGAGCGAATACCCTCAGCGTTAAATCTGTTATAAAATACTCACTTCTGAAGAAAAAGAAAAGAAAATTAAAATGTCTTTCAGGAAATATGCTAGAGGAGAAACATTTGATGAAGAGCAGGTAACAAAACGTTCTGTCCCACAGCCTGGTTTTTATCTTATTTTATTATTATTATTACTCAGTTAAAACTTGAATGGATTTAAGACGTCCGGTTCTGTTTAGCCATTTGTCTGAACTGGCACAGTGGTGGGTATAATGCTAAAGCCGTTTCAATTCTGTGTATATACGACGTTTTATTCTATTTGTACATCAGGAAATTTATGTAACAAAAATCATAGGGGAGAAATTTTCCGATTGGAGTTTATTACAGCTATGAGGTTCGTGGCAATATGCTAGCTAATTAAATTCCAGGTCGAATTTATCTTTAAACTGTGTGTAAATTTTAAAACTGTTAAGATTTCTACTGTATATTGATCATGCATAGTGTGATCCAAGGCTGCTTGTAATTTAAAGAACCTTATTTAATATTCAAAATAAAAATAAAGCTATATATTTATAAGCCTGGAATCTGATGTTCCTTCTGTTTTGATGCACGTGACATTGATTGATTGATTGATTGGTTATGTGTCATCAGGTCTCCTTCCTAGCGACCACATAGATAGATTTTTCTCCCTAAAAGCTGCCATTTAAAGAGGTCAAAATATCCCCGTAGACTGTATTGTCTTCTTCAACTTTGGCTTCTTGGCCTGAGAAGATCTGTGATAACTTTGTTCTACAATAATGTTTGCCAAAGTTTAAAAAAGCATAAAGTTTGGAGGTTGAATAAATGAATTCTTAAGTAGATATGAAATCTGATATTGGCCAGAGTGTATGCGTGTGTGTGTGTGTGTGTGGTTGTGTGTCTGTGTGTGCTGGGGGGGGGGGTGGAATCAGAAAGAAGCAACTAGGTGAACCAGTTTGTAGCTTGGCCTGCACCCAAAGAGAACATTAAAGTACAGTCCTCCCTTTCTTTCCATCTCTTTAATTTTTCCCTTGGATCTTCCATAGTTCTTCTTATTCGAGCCAGAGGGCTTTTCCCACCACAGAAATCTATGGATCAGAACCTCAGCTTTTGAGGATCAAATGTCACACTCCTGGTTTCGGCTGTGTCCCGGATTAGCCCTCGCCCCCAACCACAGCTGCCCCACCTGAGGGTCCCAGAGTTGTAAACGAATGCATCTAGGAATGGCAAGCAGCTTAAAGAAGGCTGAGGAACTTCAGAAGTGATGGTTGCGTTTGGTGGCCACGTCCCCTTTCCATGCTCAAAAGAAACCGTGCGCAACCGGAGACAGACACCAAAAGCTGCAGTTGACTGAAGGGCTTGAGACCTCCAACGTTGGCCGTCGGCACCCCCAACTTTCTGTCTTGCACCATTCCTGAAGAAGAACACCCCAAAGTTCTGGGCCTCAGTCCTAGAATCCAAGTTGAACTGCAACCCCACACAGGAAAAACTGCTCGTAATCTTGCCGTTCTTGGCTTATTTGCAATAGACTTGGCCATGCCAGACTCCGCCTCCTTACCTGTTAGTGCATTAAAGTGACGTGTCCTAGCCCAGGTGAACAGCCTGTAACAGGTGGGGATGGGCAGACGGCTTTGCTTCCTGGGAGATGATGGTCACCGTCTCCTCCTGAGGCCGGGTCTGCGTCTTTCATGATCCATGCCAGGTTGGAACGGTTGAAGGATGCTGTTGGCACCTGCTCCAGGTAGGCATGGAATCATTTCTGGGCTCTTCAATTCAGAGCCATCCTGGGCAAAAAAATTGGGAATTGAAAGAAAGGGTTGTCAAATTGATGGGTGGCTCTCGCACGGTGGTCTACAAAACTCTGCAAGGCCGGCAGCCAATCTCTCTTGAAATGTCTCTTAAAATCCTCTTTCCCTAAATGGAAAAGTTGGGAAACTTTTCTTTGCCTGGTTAACTTAACAAAAACAGAGTTGGAAGGAGACCTTGGAGGTCTTCTAGTCCAACCCCTCCTAAGGCAGGAAACCTTATATCATTTCATACAAACCTTTGTCCAATCTCTTCTTAAAAACTTCCAATGTTGGAACATCCATAATTCCCGGAGACAAGTAGTTCCACTGCTTTAATTATTCTCCCTGTCAGGAAATTTCTCAGTTCAAAGTTTCTTCTCTCCTCGATTAGGTTCCATCCATTGCTTCTTGTCCTGCCTTCAGGGGCTTGACCCCCTCTTCTCTGTGGCAGCCCATTAGATTTTGGTACACCGCTATTTTGTCCTTTTCATTCACCGTTTTCTGGGTCTCAAAATATAAGGAAAGCACACCAAGGAACCAATTTCTGAACCTCTCTCAAAAACCCCCAAAAAAGGGAATACTGAGATCTTTAACCCTAGATGAGAAAGTCACCCCAGTGTGAATATTATTCAAGGACCAGTTCACTTACCTGGGCACAGACCTAGGTTGCCCAACCCAGAGATGTGCAAATTGTTAGCAGCAGATAATTATTATTACTAGGGATATTTACAGCGTCGTAAAAAAGGGAGAACACAGACCATTTGGATCTGTGATAGCTTCTTTCTCTCCTTTGCTGTGTTTTCTATGGGTCCATTTAGAAAAAGCATTGAAATTTTGGGTGCAAAAGATAAAAACATAGAATTTGAGGTCTTTTAGTCCAACCCTTTGCTCCAGGCTGGAGTTCTTACACCACCCCAATCAAAGGGTTTATTACAATGGACGAGCCCATGTCTTAGGCCCACGTAGAAGAATCCTGTGTCGAACCTTTTGCACCAACAAAAGGTGAGCTGCAATGGAAAATAATAAATAATAATAATAATAATAATAATGCTGGCTTAATTCGATGTCTCTCTCCCCTCCCCTGTTCCATCCAAAGGACCGAGAAGTTACATGACGTCCAAATTCCCTTCCCTTCCCCTCCTCCTTTTTCTTGGATGTGAACACCTGATTAACCTTTGTTGCAAGGACAAGTGATTAGATTGTTCTGTATCGTACATTGTACATTGCTTTACCTTACAACAACACTTGGCTGGGGAGGGGAGGGGAGGGGAGGGAGGGAAGGTTGTGTGTTGCTCCGTGAACACCAGAGGTTGTGCGTTGCCCCGTGAACACCCGTGGGCTGTGGGTTTCACTCAAAAAAGCCTTTTTTTTTTTTCATTCAACTTGTTTCCATCCGAGATTTTTTAATTTGGGTCTTTGAACCTGGGGAGTTTTCTCAGCTCTGCAAGCCTCTTTGAATCCCATCCAAGAATTTGCAAATTTTGGCTGCCTTGGCTAAATTACCCTGATAAAAGTTCTATATCTAAGGTATTTCGCCCTTCGAAAGCAGGGCGGTAGGAGCAACGAGAAGTTTTTAAAGGTAGATCCAGCCTTGAAATATATGTATTGGAAAAGCTTGCAAGAAAATGGGCTTGGTGGACGGCCTGCCACACAAACGTCCTCTCTTCATTTGGGAATAATAACTTCTGAGTGGCCTTTCTTTGCAATGGAGTCAAAGCAGGGATTGTGTTCTCTTTAAAGCAGGGGTCTCCAACCGTGGCAACTTTTAAGCCTGGAGGACTTCAACTCCCAGAATTCCCCAGCCAGCAAAGGGAATTCTGGGAGTTGAAGTCCTCCAGGCTTAAAGTTGCCAAGGTTGGAGACCCCTGCCTTAAAGGGTTTCTTCCCCACAATGCCCAAGAGAGTAAAACAATTATAAAGGATGGTGATAGGAGTTCAGTTCAACAAAATGTGTGGCCCACGCCTTATTGATCGTATTAACCCATAAAAGATGTTAGTATTACTAGAGACTCCCTTTTCTTACGACCCTGTAGTCCCTTAATTCGGGGTAGAATCGGGGTAGAATTCGGGGTAGAATTCGGGGTAGAATCGGGGTGACTGGATGGAGCTGGGCATTTACTAGCCAGGTGCCCTTCCTGACACCTATGCAGAGTTAGCAGCAGATAATTATTATTACTAGGGACTACATGGTCGTAAAAAAGGGAGAACACAGACTATTTGGATCTGTGAATGCTTCTTTCTCTCCTTTTACTGTGGTGTGTGCATGTCCATTTAGAAATAACATGGAAATTTTGGGTGCAAAAGATAAACATAGAATTTGAAGTCTTCTAATGACTAGTCCAACCCTTTGCTCCAGATCTCTTAAAGTCACCAAGGTTGGGAAATACTGTTGTAGATCTTCTGTAGAACTTCTGTAGAAGTTCAAAGTATCTCAGAAGCTGATCCTTCTGTGCGATTTTAATATGTGAGAGAAGAAGATTTGATGAAGAGGTTTTCACGCTATCTATAACTGCCCCTTAAGAATAAATGGAAATATGTAGTCAGACAAGGTGGTTAGGTGAATTGCCACTTTTAAACACAAGAAGACTTGTATCTTCTTGTGTTTAAACTATCGGAGAACTCCTTGAAATTCCTTGTAAAATCAAAATATAGCTTGAGTATGGAAACGTTCTAGGTGGATATTATTTTTTTCACCTCTAAAGAATTTTTCATTAAAGAAATCTCTCAAAAGTGATCTAGTCTTTTTTTTTATTATTATACACAGGATTCCCCAACTTCCATGGATCCTGGCATGTCTAGATCAAGAGCCAGTTGAGCTGACAGCTGAGGAAGATGAAGATGTAACTAGATAGACCCTCCAGTTGATGTCTTTGTTCAAAAAAGAATCCATCCTTGGGTTGACGTTGGGTGTTCCTTCTGCTAGGAGATGAAAATCTAGTTCCTAGATCTTTGGTTCCACTAACCATGAAGGCCAAGAGCAAAGGAACCAAGCGTCGGAATGCAGTCAGTGAAGAGACTTTAAGCCAAGAATCTACCCAGAGCCGAGATGATCTTCTGAAATATTCACGACGCAAGGAAAAGAGGAACAAGGAAAGCCCAAAGGTGACCTCCAAACTTCCTTGGAGTAGCAAGGATCGGCGCTTGCGGAGGCTGGAGAGCAATGAACGGGAGCGCCAACGTATGCACAAACTCAACAATGCCTTCCAAGCATTGAGAGAAGTCATCCCCCACGTCCGAGCTGAGAACAAGCTCTCCAAAATCGAGACCCTCACGTTGGCCAAGAACTACATTAAGTCCCTCACATCCACTATTCTCAGGATGTCCAACGGACACCACCCGGTGGTTGAAGGCACGGTCTCTGAAGGCAAGTCCAAACTCTATGAACACTATCAACAGCAGTGTGAGGAAGGAGATGAACCGAAGGAGCAACTTCAGAAGTACTCCACCCAAATTCATAGCTTCCGACAAGGCAGCTAAAGCTGGCTGTACATCTGCCGTTGTCTTCCAGGGCCTAAGAAGTCATCCAACTGTCAAGTGGACATGTCTGACTTTTCTCCGTAGTTTTGCAAAATGGAAACCCAGTTTTGAACTTCTGATTTAGGAAAGGACCTGGGCATGAACCCAACTTATGTACACAAGTACCCTGTTTTCCCTGAAAATAAGATCCAACTGGAAAATAAGCCCTAGCATGATTTTTCAGGATGCTCATAATATAAGCCATATAGAATAGAATAGAATACTTTATTGGCCAAGTGTGATTGGACACACAAGGAATTTGTCTTAGTGTAAATACTCTCAGTATACTATAGTAATATATATGTATATATGAGATCTGGATGAGAACCAGTGGCCCAATGGCAATTACAACTGCTTCACATGTAATACTTCCCAGGTTCGAATCCCAGTAAGGGTATGGCTAGCTGACGAGAGCTAAGTAGCTCGAAATAGATCTATCCTAGTCTCCCTTGTTTAATTATTTATCAGCTCAAAAACCTAACACACACACATTCAGTATAATATAAGCCCTACCCTGAAAATAAGCCCCAGTTAAGATTGTCAGCCAGACACATTTAGTACTGCCCTAATGCATCTTTTGGGGCAAAAATTAATATAAGACCCAGTCTTTCGGGGAAACACGGTATAGAGTCTTATAGGTCATATCGGGTCTCCAGATTGTGCAGGAGATTGAGTTAGAAGACCCCCAAGGTCCCTTCCAACACTGATATTCTGTTATAATTCATCCAGATTTTTTTAAAATAGTTTAATTTCTTAAAAAGTAAGCATTTTTTCATGTCTTAAAAAAGGAAAAAGCCAATATTCCTAGAATGAATATAAATGCTGCGAGTTGTTAGGCGTCCCATGTCAGGAAGATCTCCAGATGTTTTTCAAGTTCAGTTCCTATTAGTTGTAGCCCTTGATGGGGGATGTTAGTGTTTAGCTCCTCAACATCTGGAGATCGATAGATTCCACATTTCTGACTTTAAGCTCAAACTAGATGAACTCATGTTAGTTGTTGGAATTTGAATGATGGTTGTATACATGTTTTTAATTGATAAATCAGCATGCAAGACTCTAGATGACCCTTAGGCATTGTTCAAAAAAGGGGCTTTAACACCATAATCTCCTTTGGCATCAGGACAAAATAACGTTTTTATTCCAATAGAAATAGGTGCTTCAGGATAGAACCACGATTATGGATAGAAAATAAAGATTCCCTTGTCCCACTTTTTAGTGTTTTGATCTACAAGGTCTATGTTTCATGCTTTAATATTTTTAAAAAACCCATAAATAGCCTCTCATTTAGCTGTCTGTATTTTGCATGCTGAAGGAAGATTTATGTTTTCAATCAATGAATTAAATAGTCAAGAGTGTTTTGGTCTTAATTTCCGTATTCTGGGACTCACGTTCTGCTCCTTTCTTGAAGTCCTCCGGAGCTCTCTAACTTGCACGTACAGAGTTGGCAAACTTGGGTATTTTGTGGAGGTGGGAACTCTGAAGATTGAAACAGGGTCTAGATCTACCCTTAGCTTTAAACATCCAAAGGAAAACACACCTTTGTTCTTCTAGAACGTTGAGATGACAACAGAAAGCCCACCTCTGGCCATGTTTAGAAGGGAGTCCCGCTTGTTTACGCAATCGCTCTATCCACAAGAGTAGTGTTTCTCAAAGTTGGCCATTTGGAGATGGCTGGATGTCAACCAAAGATTATCCCTAACCATAAGCTGGACTACAACTCCCAGCTTCCCTTGCCATCATTGCCCCACTGCCAAACTATGTCAGGTTATCAGACTGTAAAAGGAGGATAAATGATCTTGTGCATCTCATTAGGCCACGTTTTAGACAAATTGAAGAGGTGGACTTCACCTCTTGGCAAATGGAAGAGGTAGACTTCACCTCTTGGCAAATGGAAGAGGTAGACTTCACCTCTTGGCAAATGGAAGAGGTAGACTTCACCTCTTGGCCAATGGAAGAGGTAGACTTCACCTCTTGGCCAATGGAAGAGGTAGACTTCAATTTCCAGAATTCCCCAACCAGCCATGGCTTTCAAGAACTCACACTTCTCCACTTGAAGACCCCTAGCTGTATAAGAAAACCATGAAATCCTTCCCAATCTAGCTGGAGATGGACAGGCCATTCCATTACTTCATAGCCGAAGTGGCAAACTGGATAACAATGTCCTCTTTCACCAGTGTTCTCTTTCACCCCTTCCCGTTGAGGTCATCTGCTCCCTGAAGTCCTTCAGCCTTGTCAGCTGCGCTCTATTTGCAGCAGAGATCAAGCAGTGTTTCTCAACCTTGGCGACTTTAAGACCTGTGGGCCTCAGCTCCCAGAATTCCCCAGCCAGCACAGAATGCTGGGAGTGGAAGTCCACACGTTTTAAAGTTGCTACGGTTGACAAACACAGAGTTCAACTGTTATCCTGAAATAAAACAAAGCATCTCTTGTGTTAGAGGAAGTTGTGACTCCTGTGTGGGAGAAAAGAGTAGATCTCTTGAAGAACGGGTGCAGGAACTGGGTATGTCTAGTCTAATGAAGGGAAGGACTAGGGGAGGCATGATAGCAGTGTTTCAATATTTGAGGGGCTGCCCCAAAGAAGAGGGAGTCAAGCTGTTCTCCAAAGCATCTGAAATCAGGACAAGAAGCAACGGGTGGAAACTCATCAAGGAGAGAAGCGACTTAGAACTAAGGAGAAATTTCCTGATAGTTAGAACAATTAATCAGTGGAACAACTTGCCCTCCAGAAGTTGTGAATGCTCCAACACTGGAAGTTTTTAAAACAATGTTGGATAACCATTTATCTGAAGTGGTGTAGGCTTTTCTGCCTAGGCAGGGGGTTGGACTAGAAGACCTCCAAGGTCCCTTCCAACTCTGTTATTCTATTCTATTCTACAATGGTGGTGAATTGATGGCTGTCTTCTAACACTCAACAACATCTGATCCAATTCCATCGTGGTGGAATTGCACCTAGGAACATCAAAAGCTGGTGCCCAACGAACCAGACATCATTCTGGGGTCAACAAAGAAGAGAAGAAGCAATTTAAGATGTGCCTGTTTTGTGCAAGCAGGCGATCCAATTCATGGGCACATGGATTTGGAGTTTTGTGATCAATAACAACAACACATACACACACACACAAACCCTGGGAATCTATCTTTGCAAGGTACAAAAGTGAAAAGCGATTGCTGTGATAAAAATCACCAAGATCCAAACTCTGTCCATGCCAAAAGCTAGACAGGAAAAGACTCCATTATTGAAAAAGAGCATTTTTTGTAGTGTGTCTTTTCTTCTTGCAATCCAAAGCACCAGCTCAGGCGTTTCCCCACACCTGGCAACTTTTAAGACTTGTGGACTTCAACTCCCAGAATTCTCCAGCCAGCATCGCAAATTAATTTTAAGTCCACAAGTCTTAAAAGTTGCCAAGTTTGGGGACCTCTGCACTAGCTGCTTAGGAACCACTTGTTTGTGCTTCCTCTGGCCTCTCCCCCCCTTTTTTTCTTTTTAAGAATAAAGAACATTTTATTTCAAGTCAGGTCTTTTCGGTTTCCTTCTGGGGAGGGAACATAACGATACTAGCTGCCTTTAATCGGATGTCCTGAATCGGCCACCCTCCTTAAAGTAGTCCGTATTTTTTTTTAACATTAAACTATATTAATAAATTTATTACAAATTCTGCAGAACTACCGGTATTATTGTTGGGAGTGAGATGCCAGTTGGATCATGTCAACAGCCCAACGGTTGTGCAGCCTCCCTGGTTTGCCTTTGGTGGCATTCAAAACGTCCCTCTTGCAGGAGAACAAAGACCTGGAAAAGGTGCACAAAAGAATGGTTGGAAAAGGTCACCGTTGTTTACCTCTGCTTTTGGCAGAGGTGCCCTTGATCAGAGTCGAATCTTCTGCATCACTTGGGACGAAGAAGGGAAGACTTATTCAACACAAAACAATGCCCTCCTCGCCAAGAACAAGATGATTTTTAAGGTTGGCGGCTGAGGAGAACTTGAATCTGTTCTCCGGAGTTTGATCACGCTTCCAATGGGCATTGTTTTAAGTTCACGCACTTAACAGGGACCTGGAATTGTTCTCGGTTGGCCATTTCGAACGCGGATGTCACACTGGGCAGGGCCATGACAATCTGCTGGATGGGGTTCAAGGTCTGGGCTGTGGTGTGTGGAGCCATCAGAGGTGCCATCAAGTTGATCTCTAGAAGACCCCTTCTCCGTTGCTTTCTGTGGGACTTAAAGGACACGCTTAAGATGTCCCGGGGGGTAAAATCTCAGATAGGTTCCTCTTCTCTGTTCCAAAGTTGGAGGTTGGACGCAGAATGTAATATGGAGATTCTAATCCCGTTTCCTCTATGGCTTCCAACACTGATTCTTACAAACGTTCTCCAAGGTGCCTTCCAGCTCAATTCTAATTCTAAATTCTAATTAATTCTAATTCTAATTAATTCTAATTCTAATAATTCTAATTCTATTCTTTTCTAAATAGATTCTATTCTATTCCTATTCGTTCTATTCTATTCTATTCCTATTCTATTTTATTCCATTCTATTCTATTCCTATCCTATTCTCTTTTCTATTCCTATTCTATTCTATTCCTATCCTATTCTCTTTTCTATTCCTATTCTATACTATTCTCTTCTCTTCTATTCCTATTCTATTCTTTTGACTCCTATTCCATTCCATTCTAAAATTGTTCTATTCTTCTGGCCCTGGAAAATATCAACTTCAGAATGTGGTCAAGAGGGTTGGGCTGTTTCAAAGGGAAGATCTTATCCAAGGATCTTCAAACTTGGCAAGTTTAAGACTTGTGGATTTCAACTCCCAGAATTCCTAAGCTAACATGACTGGAGGAGGAATTCTGGGAGTTGAAGTCCACAAGTCTTAAAAGCTGTTAAGTTAAATTGAAGACCCCCCCGATCTAAGTTCTACCACATCTCATCAGCCAGCAGCTCTCAGCTAACCTTGCCTAAGTTTGCTGGAATCAAAGTAGGAAAAGAAACCAGGTTGATCATTGGGTGAAAGATGAACAAGGAGACCCAAAACTTAGACTGGGAAGTGGGGGCAATCTCTCAGAAGATGGCGACAAATATCCCTTTAGTCCGGGGAGCCCCCAAACTTAAATGGAAGGTGTTGTGTAACGTTTTAGAAGTTCTACAGTTCCTCTAAGTTAGAGAGAAGGTCCAACATGTTGGAAGGAAGGAACTCAAGAAACTGCAAAGGCAGGACAAGAAGCAACAGGTAGAAACTAACCAAGGAGAGAACCAACTTAGAACGAAGGAGAAATTTCCTGACAGCGAGAACAATTAATCGGTGGAACGGTTTGCCTCCAGAAGTTAGGGTTAGGGTTAAACACTGGAGGTTTTCAAGAAGAGATTGGATCGCCATTTGTCTCAATGAGCAAGTTTGACCCTTTTGACCTGCAAGCAGTTAAAAAGAGTCCAGTTGTACCAACCCAGGAACAATCGCAAACCACTTTGCACAAATTAAGCAGGTAAAGATATTACAGTATCCACTTTCCACCTTGGTGCCAACCCAAACATCGCTCTTCTTAAATATCTCTGTAGAAGACACTTACAGGGCAGAGCAGAAAAGCCAGTTTGGGAAGAAGAAAAACAACAACAACCTACCCCTTTCTCTCGATTCTCTTCGGTGCATCTGCTCACGTCTCTTCCGGCTTGAAGCCATCCGCTGAGATTTGGCAGAGGAACAACTCAACGCTTCAAAACCCTACGTGTAAAATCAGGTTCATGGCGGTTGGCTCCCACCGCTCATTTGCAAAACCAGAAATCCCAGAGGGTTGTTGTGGGTAGAGGGTGGAAATGATCCCTGGCTGACACTTTCTCATAGAGAGCAATTTAACTCAGAGAGAAATACTGCCTTTCCCTCCCCCCTTCTGTGTAGAAAATACTGCCGTATGATTTATATCCAGTTCCTTCTGTTTGGGGTGGGGGGCGGACAAATTTATCATTATTTTAATTTGCAAGCCACTTTTTTTATTTTTTAACAAATAATTCAAGGCAGCCAATATATCTGACACAGCTTCCTCCTATTTTGCCCACAACAACCCTGTGAGGTGGATTGGAATGAGAAAGACGTTGACCCAGTCACCCAGCTGGCTTTCATGCCTAAGGTAGGACTTGAACTCAGAGTCCCATGGGGATTGGTCCAAAGTCACCCAACTGGCTTTCATGCCTAAGGCAGGACTAGAGTTCACGGTTTCCTGGGGATTGGCCCAAAGTCACCCAGCTGACTTTCATGCCTAAGGTGGGACTCAAACTCAGAGTTTCCTGGGGATTGGTCCAAAGTCAACCAGCTGACTTTCATGCCTAAGGCGGGACTAGAACTCACAGTCTCCTGGGGATTGGCCCAAAGTCACCCAACTAGCTTTCATGCCTAAGGCGGGACTAGAACTCAAGGTCTCCTGAGGATTGGCCCAGTCACCTAACTGGCTTTCATGCCTAAGGCAGGACTAGAGTTCACGGTTTCCTGGGGATTGGCCCAAAGTCACCCAGCTAACTTTCATGCCTAAAGTGGGACTCGAACTCAGAGTCTCCTGGGGATTGGCCCAAAGTCACCCAGCTGGCTTTCATGCCTAAGGCGGGACTAGAACTCACGGTCTCCTGGTATCTAAACCACTAGATCAAACTGGCTCTGTCTTGTAGTGAGTCTATTTGATGGGGAAAGCAAAGCAGGGAAGAAACAGCACAGGATAACCTGCTGAAAAGTTGCATTTTGACAACAGAATTACTAACCCAGATTATTGTGATTAAATAACTCCCCTGGTCTTCTTTGGATTCAGCTCAAATCCTGCATGCACCCATCATTTTTCTGGAAACCCAATAGAAAGAGTCTTTTATGGTTGCATTCTGCAATCTTATTTTTTTTTTAATTAAATCCCTAGTCAACTACAGTTAAAAAGAAAAAGAAACCAGTCGATGATGGCTTAGGGCGACCCTCAACCCTGTTCATATTTTGCATGTGGGATTATACTTCCCCCAAAAGCTCAGTGCTTGCAAAAAAAAATCTGGCCATTTGATTAGATAATGCGAAGTTTTGGCTTTTCAGATATTTTGGGATGTTGGACTGTTTTAAGGGAATAGTCTGCTCCTCATGGCAGCTTTTCCTATTCTGAGATGGATGCCCCCTTCCTGAAACTGCTGTTTTTCCAATTACATTTTAAAGGAAATGAAACACCCAAATGAAGAAATGAAATGTACACGGTTCAACATCCGATTTGACTTTATTGTCCATTTCTACATTTCGTTGGGTTTCGATTCTTGGCGTGGGTGAATTTTGATTTAGGTAAACACGTATATTCTTTACTTCTCGTTCCTCAGCAGAGAGAAGAAAACCCCAACTGTGTCTTTCAGTGTTGGGAAGGGAAAATAGGTCCCACTTTTGCTTGAATATTGAATAAAATGTGAATATTTCATAAACAAGTGTCCACGTGTCAAGAGCCACAATTTTTTCTCTCCCCGCCCCGAACCCCCAACAGCAATAAATACAAAAATATCACTCTGAAAAACAGACACCAGTGCAAAAGGAAGCATCCTGCTTTTAAAACAGAACAGCTATTCCCACCCCATTTTTTAAGAACATGATGCTTAAAACACATTCATCCCTCCTGTATTTCTTCCCTCCATTTACTTGGCATCAGAGCTACACAGGCGCTAAAAGGGAAAGAAATGTAAATATATTGATTCCAAATACAAAATGGCTCTGTGCAACTGGCCCATGTTACTGTCTCTCTCTCTCTCTCTCAAGAGGCAGCACTAGAGAAAATACACAACTGGAGACATATCTCCTTGTTTTGATTAAGGTCAACAAGACCAAACAAGGAGACACGAGTGTCCTCCATTTAGCTATTTTAGTGGACTTTGAAGGAAGGAAGGAAGGAAGGAAGGAAGGAAGGAAGGAAGGAAGGAAGGAAGGAAGAAAGAAAGAAAGAAAGAAAGAAAGAAAGAAAGAAAGAAAGAAAGGAAGGATGAAAGGAAGGAGAGGGGAAAAAGAAAGGAAGGAAGAAAGAAAGAAAGAAAGAAAGAAAGAAAGAAAGAAAGAAAGAAAGAAAGAAAGAAAGAAAGAAAGAAAGAAAGAAAGAAAGAAAGAAAGAAAGAAAGAAAGAAAGAAAAAAGAAAGAAAGAAAGAAAGAAAGAAAGAAAAGAGAGGGAAAAAGAAAGGAAGGAAGGAAGGAAGAAAGAAAGGAAGGAAGGAAGGAAGAAGAGGGGAAAAAGAAGAAAGGGAGGGAGGGAGGGGAAGGGGGAAAAGAGAAAAAGGAAGAAAGAGGGGAAGGAAGAAAGCAAGAAAGAGGGAGGGAAAAAAGAAAAAGGAAAAAGAAAACGAAAAAAAGAAGGGGAAGGAGGGAGAAAGAAAAAAAGAAAAAAGGAGAAAGGGAAGGAAGAAAGAGGGAGGGAGGAAGGGGAAAAAGAAAGAAAGAAGAAAGAGGAAGGAGGAAGAGAGGAAAAAGGAAAAGGTCAATCTATACGTCTTTTGAGCTGCTGAGATTCAGAAACTGTTCTAAATCCACAGGCAAAAAGGGAGCCATTGACCATTTTTACAGCTGTTTCCCCCCCAGGGGTTGCCAGCTGCCAATCTTGGCTTCCAATCACCCCCAGCTTCTTCTCTGCTAATTCTCAGTATTGGGTGATAAAAAATGCAGGACCCCTGGGGACCTTTGAAGACATTTTTTAAAAAAAATTATAGAAGTGCTTGCGATAGAATTAACTAATCTGGCTCAGTTTATTTACGTCAACCCTGTCAGGGAGGCTGGCTCAGCGTAGATCAGGTCCTGCCTGTGGAACATCTAAGAAAAGCCAGGGATCGGGGTCAAAGATACTCTTGAGTGGGGGCTTATAATAGAAAGGGTTAATCGACCCTCGTCGAGCTACATGTTGGGTCATGTACTGGCCAGCATAAACCATGGCTTAGTTGAGGGGAACGAATCCAGAGCTACTGGAGAACATCAGATTCCACCAGGCCTAAGAAACACCACAATAAATTAAAGGGTTGAAACAACAACACAAGCTGAATTCACACACACACACACACCCACAAATATCCAGTTCTCCCACTGGGGTGATGGACAGGTAGTGTTTCCATTCAACCATCTCCAAACCAGATCTTCTCCCTCTTGCATCTTCTCCATTGTGTGTGTGTGTGAGTGTGTTGAATCTTAACTCCCAGAAGGCTCATTGAGAAGTGGGGAATTCTGGGAGAACACAACCGCACAACTCCTGGCAGACAGCCAGGGTGGAGCATCCCTTCAAGGAGGATGGGGTCCACACTCCTGCTCTCTCACCAAAGGGACACAAGATGGAAGGGTCAATAGATGGCATGCTTGGGAGTTGACTGGCCTCTTGGCACACTCAGAACGAGCGTTCAAACACCAGCCTAAGTCTTCAGGGTAGCTTCCGTAATCCAGGACACGCGGAATGAGCAGAAGATGGAAACTTCAGAGACCAGTCAACACTGGACAGCGTTACGGTCCAAGCCTTGGACGCCGTCGACAAAAATGGTGGTTCGCGGCTGGTAGCTTCCGTGATCTTCTAAGCTACTAAGGTCCCGAGGAGAGCTGCTTGGACCATCCTGAGCTGCCATCTTGGTTCTTTCGGTAGCGTTTCCTCGTACGGTGATGTGTTCCCAGCCTCCCTGCAAAGTCAGGAATGGGAGGGAATAGGTTAGAAAGGGGCGTTGGGAAAACCTCACTCTTTGGCGTGTCAGCCTTGGAAGCCATTTTGTACTTGGAAGCTTCCAGGCTGTCACATTCAGTGCCTGGGAATTTGGGAGAGGGGGTGGATTTCATAACGAGGTAAAAGACTAGACACAACAACAATCCTTTCTCAGAGAGTCAAGGACAAGTGGCCCTAAACCTGGAAGGGAGTGACTCAGTGGTGGGATTCATTTTTTTCTTACTACCGGTTCTGTGGGCGCGGCTTGGTGGGCGTGTCGGGGAAGGATATTGCAAAATCTCCATTCCCTCCCCACCCAACTAACCGGCTTTCCAGCTCCGTTCTCTTGTGCAGGGCAACCAAAGGAGACCCAGATGATCAGCTGGGACTCGATGGGAGGCAGAGAAGAGATGGGGTTGGCGGAGCAAGTCAAAGGTGGGATTTGCCGGTTCTCCAAACTACTCAACATTTCCGTTCCCGGTTCTCCAGAACTGGTCAGAACCGGCTGAATACCCACCTCTGGTATGACTGGAGGGATATCTCCAGTGGGGATGAAGATTTGATTTCTCTTTTGGGAGGGGAAAACCTGGGACTGTCAGATTCGGGTTGTCCCAGATCAATATGACAACTCTCATAAAATGGAACTTGCAGGAAATGTTCTCAAGAGTTTATTGGAATTGGTTAGTTGGAAGGCTGATATGGGGGATGAAGGTGTGGGAGTATTGTGGGTATTTAAACCAGGGGAGGAGAAGTCCTACTTTTTAAAGGAGACTTTTTTCATCCCTGGAGAACAACAGGTTGCCTTATAAATCCAGGCAACTAGAGTGTCGCAGGCTCTTTGGGCCCGACACAAAGTGTTCCAACTACACAACAGGGCCACGCCAACTTCTGTTTCAAAAGTCAGAAGGGCTCACTTCCTAACTGGACAATCAGAAAGCCCAAAAGGAAATTAAAATGTCCAAAACATCTCCTCACCAACTAATCAACACCCATAGATTGCAACCAAGATTAACCAAGATTAACACTAGACCGACAATCCATAAGCAAACAATATACTCCATTTGAGGATCCATCAACTCAGACAAACAAACTAACATTAAACAACAGCCTAATCAAGAAGCTAGCAAGAACACTCCCACCAACACAAAACGGGGCAAGCTGTGTGTGTGTGTGTTTGTGTATAGTGCTCATTGAACCTGATGGTTTTCCGACAGACATTTCATTACCCAACTAGGTAACATCATCAGTATATATATAAAAACAGAAGAAACACAATCCCCTTCTAGTGCTGATGGAAACCACCATGCTCAAAGAGCATCAAGGACCCCGCAAGTCCTCCTCCCTACAAATCCCACTCCCTTCAAGCCCTGATGATGTTACCTAGTTGGGTTATGAAACGTCCGCAAGAAAACCACCAAGTTCAGACAGCACCAGGGACCCCACCATCCTTCTCCTCCCCATTCCCCTCCTCCTCCTCCTTTCTCTTTCTCCTCCAGTCTGCAAACCCCTCTTCCTCCATAGCCCTGATGATGTTACCTAGTTGGGTCAAGAAACGCCTGCAAGAAAACCACCTAGCTAAAGAGAGCATCAAGGACCCCACAGTTGCAACCTGAATTTTCAAAAACCTTTATCCTAAAATACTCCCCTCGTCTCTTCTGCTTATAGGCCTCTCTGGATTATGGAGAGAACCCGGGTTTGGTGTTTATGAGGCTCACCCCAATGCCGTAGTCCCAAGAGGCGCCCTTGGGTTCCAGAGGTTGGACTCCGGTCCGATGGCAGACAGTTCCACAGCTCAGGCTGTGACTCCCTTGGACTTTGTCAGCTATCACCCAGATCTAAAGAAAAACAAAACAAAATATAACCGGAGAGGCATTAGAAGCCGCCCTTCATTAACATGCAATGCCCACGTCAAAGATGGCTGCCCTTTTGGAGCTAATGGGGGAATTTTTTGAAACCAGGGGAAGATGATGGTTGAGGTGTTCTCACAAAATGGCAGCCGGGAGGGGTATTTTTCTAGTCATAAAATATCTACCATGGCAGATATCACCAATCACAAAGTGCCCGTTTCCTAGAATTTCCTCCAGTTTCTAGAGAACTTGAAAAGCTTTCTTGGATGAGAAGTGAAACATCTTCAAGGGGAAAAAAAACAACCAATAAAGTCCCGTTGCCTCTTGAAAAAGCACCTTTGGATTAATTCCCTTCAGTTGTGAAGAAAATATTTGTCTGGAATTATTATTCTAGTCAGGGTACAGTAGAGCTTGAGAAGGTATCAACTCATAAAATATTTCTATGTTTTTTTAGAGTTGGGGAGCAGTGCGGCAGCTTGCAAACCGAAAGTGCATTCCATAAATGTTTTAAAAGATAGTAACTAGGTGACTGAAGTTTCTGCCGTTCAAATATCTAACCGGAGAGCATGATGGATGACTCTTGGCTATGGATGTGTCCCATTGGAGAATATGAATTATGATACACCCAGGGGGTGGGGGGAAAACCAGGGTCAAGGGTGACAATGAATGATGTGTCTGAGTCGGCTACACCCAGGCAGTGCTGGCATGTCAACTCCCAATAAATCCTTTTGAAGTTTTAGAAGTTTGGCTCGAGACTCATGATTTAAATGGGGGGTAACTGCCAGAATCCTGACAGAAGGTTTAGAAGTCAACTAAAATGACCCAAGGGTCCGAAGCAGCTCAACTATGAGGCAAAATTATGACATTTTGGGGTTGTTTTAGTCGAGAAAGGAGGTGACCAACAGAGGACATTTTTAAGGTCTATGAAATTATGCCTGGTTTGCATAACAGGGACCAGAAGAAGCTAATTTCCCCAAGATACTGCAACTAAGGTGTCTCAACAGAGCTGAAGTTTGGAAGAATTAGGACAGGCAAAATAATGACTTTTCTTCGCAAAACATGTCATCAAATCTTGGAATTGTGGGGCTGGTTACCAGCTTGGCTGGCTTCAAAGAAGGATTCGATCGATTTATGGAGGTTGTGGAGATCAAGGGCTCAAGGAATGGGTCTACTTGAGAGGCCATCTTCTAGGTCAGACTTGACAGCTTTAAGACTTGTGCACTTCAACTCCCAGAATTCCTCCTCCAGTCCTATTAGCTCAGGAATTCTGGGAGTTGAAGTCCACAAGTCTAAAACCTGCTACGTTTGAAGACCCTAAGTGGAAGGTGACCTTCCTTATGCAGTTGGTTGGCCAATATCAAAATGGACAACTGGATGACATGGCAGGGGTCTGACACAGAGAGGCCCTGGTTAGGCCAGTGGGCTGGGGAATTCTGGGAGTTGAAGTCCACTCATCTTAAAGTGGCTAAGGTTAAGATACACTGATTAAATTCTTAAAAGAGATACTTTTCTGCTATGGCCACACCTGATCCAAGGGTCCCACAGAAACTTTCCGGACATTGTTTGAAATGTGTTCCCAACTAGATCCTTGAGGGTAACTCGGTGTGATTCCGGCACGAAACCAGAGATTACCTATAAAAGACAAGATGGCATTGAGAAATTTCAGACCAAGCAGAAATAAACTCATATACCTGTTCATCATCTTATTCCTCGTAAGTCTTTGTAGACAAGTGTCGATTAATCCAGTACAGGTAGTCTCAGTTTATGACCACAATTAATTTTCACAGCCAGGCAAGGCATTTGTTAAGGGATTCGTGTTATGACCTTTTTTTGCCACCGTTAAGTGAATCACAGCAGTTATTAAGTTAATCATACTGTCATTAAGCGAATCCATTCTTTCTTCATTGACTCTGCTTGTCGGAAACCAGCTAGGAAGATCACAAGCGGGGATCATGGTGATCCTGGGACATTGCAACCATCGTAAATACATGCCAATTGCAAAGCCCCAGAATTTCAACCGTGTGACTGTGAGGATGCGGTGTTGGTCATAAGTATGAGGACTGGTCCATAAGTCACTTTTTCCAGTGCTATTATAATGTGCTAACAATACACACACACACGTGAAATGCCACTCATGCATCATCACAAAATCTCCAGAACCGTAAAGCCTACAAATTTGAAATTTTGGCCCGTATGTTCTTCTTGGCTTCTAGGTGCTCACTAAGGAAGGATTTTTCGAAATGACTATCAGAGCATTAATATTTTGCATATTATTATTATTATTATTTACACGCTCTGATGCTAAGGAGTTCTACTCCCCCTCCCCACCTGGAAAGAAAAATGCAAAACACAAGCAGAGGAGAGGAGTTTCAGTTTCAGATTCAGAGCAGAAAGCAGCTTTAGTACAGAACAGTTGAGCTAAGCCATGCCCAGGCTCCTTGCTGTCTCCTTCTTGCTCAACAGCAAATACTCTTTCAGTTTCCAAACAGCCCTCAACTCTCTCACACACTGACAGGACGCTAGCCAGATGAATACCGATGGATGCTGGTAGGCAGAGGCACAATCCACCCCCCTCCCTTATTTTCCTCCCGAAAAACTAATCCTGACCACATAGTTTTGTAGCGAAGCACGGATATCGAACTAGTAGCTAATGAATAAACGTTTAACAATTCAGTTGCTAACCACAAACTATTACGGATTGTTCAGTGATTTTATAATCGCACTTCCTTTCCAATGCAGCACTTAACACAATTGGCGAGCAACTCAAAGAAACCAGAATTCCCCCCCCTCCCCCCCAAAACCAACATAAAAAACAACAACAACCCCAACCAGGAACACAGGATTCTCTTCTCACCATTTTTATCCACCGCCAGCACAGCTGTTCGTCCTACAGACACTTGCTTTAACTTCTGCTTCAGAGGAGAAGGAACGTGGTACCAGCATTCGCCTGGATATTCCCAGAAGATCAGCAATAAGTAAAATAAACAAGAATAATTTCCTTACTTCTTGTTCGTTTGAATTCATCAAATTAAGCCAGCCACCGAAATTACAAACTTGACTTGAAGTTTTAGCAACTGGCAAGCTTCTTGGATTAGGTTCAACGATTGCAACGTTGTGTGAAGCCAACGTTTTCGATTTGGTTGGGTGGGGATTAACGGGCAAAGGCTGAAAAATCCTGATTTTGGGTTTTAAAGCTTTGTAAGGGTAAGGGGAAAAAGTCATCCTTTCCCCACTTTTAACTGGTGGGAAACTTAAAAAGCATTTACTGTATTCCTTTCACAATATCAGCAACACAACTGCTGTCTTCTAACCTAAACGGGACCGTTTCAAAACACAACAGGAACTGTGGGTTGTGTCAGTTTGGTATTGTGGTTTAAGAGGCTGGATTAAAAAAACCAGGAGACGGTGAGTTTTAAGCTACCTATGAAAACCGGCTGGGTGACTTTGGGCCTGGCTGAGCATTAGCTGTGCAGGAAACCAGAGTTGGCAAACTGCTTTATCTATTTAGGATAGGATAGGATGGGATGGGATGGAATAGAGTAAGATAGAAGAATAAGAGTAGAATAGAATAGTAGAGTAGAATAAGAGTAGACTAGAATATAGAATAAGAAATTGAATACCTCATGATACACATTCTAACAGCAGCAAGAATAACCTATGCCCAAAGTTGGAAACTAAATAATACCCCCACAGACAAAATTATGGAGTGTGCAGAAATAGCAAAACTCACGTTGGAATTACAAGAGAGGGAAGAGAAGGAATATTATACAGTCTAGAAAAAATTGCATAATCGGTTGGATGATAGGATAGCGAGAATAAAAAATAATATAAAGAAATAAATGTATATATAAATATATAGTTAGATAGTTAACAAAAAACTGGGAAAGTAGGCGTCACAACATTGTAAAAATGGTATTTGTGTTGTGTTGTTTTGTATTTGTGTTGTTTTATAATTGTGTAAAATTTAATAAAAATTATTTTAAAAAAAGTAGAGTAGAATAGATTAGAATAATAGACTAGAATAAGAGTAGAGTAGAGTAGAATAGAATAATAGAGTAGAATAAAGAGTAGAGTAGAATAGAATAGTAGGGTAGAATAAGAATAGAACAGAATAGAATAATAGACTAGAATAAGAGTAGAGTAAAGTAGAGTAGACTAGTATAGTAGGGTAGAATAAGAGTAGAGTAGAATAGAATAATAGACTAGAATAAGAGTAAAGTAGACTAGAATAGTAGAGTAGACTAGAATAGTAGGGTAGAATAAGAGTAAAGTAAAATAGAATAATAGACTAAAATAAGAGTAAAGTAGACTAGAATAGTAGAATAGAATAAGTAGAGTAGACTAGAATAGTAGGGAAGAATAAGAATAAGAATAGAGTAGAATAGAATAATAGAGTAGAATAAGAGTACAGTAGAACAGAATACAATAGCAGAGTAGAATAAGAGTAGAGAGTAGAGTGCAATAAGATTAGAAAGTAGAGTAGAATAGAATAAGAGTTGGAAGAGACCTCGGAGGTCTTCTAGTCCAACCCCTTGCTCAAGCAGGAGACCTTATCCCATTTCAGAAAAATGGTTATCCAATCTCTTCTTAAAAGCTTCCAGTGTTGGAGCAATCACAACTTCTGGAGGAAAGTTGTTCCACTGATTAATAGTTCTCACTGTCAGGAAATTTCTCCTTTAGTTCCAGGTTGCTTCTCTCCTTGATTCGTTTCCCTCCCTTCCATCTTCACTCTCGACTGGCTAAAAACTCACCTTCTGGTTTCTTTGAAGAGACTGAACCGCGACAGAATGCCGAGCCATCTTGGGCGACAGCCCAGACTTGGTGAAACATTCCTATGGCGACTGAAACAAAGGGTTGGTCTGTTCCCACATGCAGCCAGGAGGTGCCCTGTTGGGAGGATGATAAAATCTTTGTGAGTCTTGGGAGGCCCTGAAGAGATGAACTTCTATCTCCATCCTTTCCCCATCCCTTCTTTGGGCATTGCAACCTGTGCCCAGGTAGATCTCCCAAAGTTGGAAGCACTCCGAAGTTGAAGACTCTGGTGAGACAGCAAGACTATTCAAGAGTTTTGCAGCGCCAGAAAAATCAACACAAAGGGCTGATGCTTCATTTAACATCTTTATAAACACAGTAAGTAAATTTTACAAACCAGTTGTAGATTTGTCAGCAAACTCAGAAAGAAACATGTTGTAAATTTAGAGCAGAGCTCTTCAGCAAGCAAGTCAGTCAGTTTCTCTTTTACTTTTAAGTTCAGCAGGCAAGCGAGAGAAGCAGTTTCATTTTCAACAGACAGACTCAGAGCTCAACATAGCTGCAGAGCTTAATATAGAGCCACGCCTTGGCTACTTCTTCAGTTTCAGTTTCCAAACAGTCCTCATTGGCTATGCCTGTTCATTGTTACCATGCTCTATTCCACTTCATGAGTATACTCTGACAAAGACTATACAGGTAGCCCTCGATTTACGACCACTATTGAGCCCAACATTTATAGTTGCTAAACGAGCTAGATATTAAGTGAGTCTGGCCTCATTTTATGACCTTTCGGTCTATGGTTGTTAAGTGAATCAGTGCAGGTTGTTAAGTGAGTCACACAGTTGTTAAATGAATAATTCCCCTTTGATCTTGCTCATCAGAAGGTTGCGAAAGGGGATCATACATGATCCTGGGACACGACAACCATCATAAATATGGGTCAGATGCCAAGCACCTGAATTTTGATAACGTTGATCCACGGGGAATGATGTAAGGGTCATTAAGAGTGAAAAACAGTCATAAGTCGCTTTTTTCCAGGGCCGTTGTAATTTTGAAATGGTCATTAAATGAACTGTTGTAAGTTGAAGACTATGTGTAGATTTTTGACCAGAAAACTAGACTACAAAATATAATTTACAAAAGCAGAATCATAATTATAGGAGTCCTCGACTTATGACAGTTCATTTAGTGACCAAAGTTACGATGGCACTGAAAATAAAGTGACTTACGACTGTTTTTCACACTTTATGACCTTTACAAAAGCATCCATTCATGGTCTTGTAATCAAAATTTGGACGCTTGGGAACTGACTCACATTTATGACAGTTGCAATGTCCCCTTTTGTGACCTCCTGACGAACCAAGTCAACGGGGAAGCCAGATTCACTTAACAACTGTGTGACTCACTTAACAACTGCAATGATTCACTTAACAACAGTGTCAAGAAAGGTCGTAAAGCGGGCCCAAAATGGCCGGTAACAAATGTGTTTCACTTAGCAACAGAAACATTGGCCTTCAATCGTGGCTGTAAGCCAAGGACTGCCAAGAAGGCACAGAAAACAAGGCAAGGTTGCTTAGATGTAAACTGAGCTGCCTCAAATACGGATCCCCAAAACATTTTCATGGAGTTAAAAGGAAGGATCCTTTTGGAGATTAAAACAACTAGTTTGTAATCAAGGAGCAGCCCAAGGAGCTGCTGATCCAGTTCTACAGAGGAATGATTGAGTCTGTCATCTGCACCTCTATAACGGTCTGGTTTGGTTCTGCAACCCAACAGGACAGACACAGACTCCAGAGAGTAATTAGGATGGCAGAAAAAACAATTACTACCAATCTGTCTTCCATCGAACACCTGTATACTGCACGAGACAAAAAGAGGGCTGTGAAAATATTTACAAACCCCTCACATCCTGAACATAAACTGTTTCAACTCCTTCCCTCAAGATGACGCTATAGAGCACTGCACACCAGAACAACTAGACACAAGGGGAGGTTTTCCCCAAACGCCATCACTCTGTTAAACAAATAATACCCTCAACACTGTCCAACTATTTACAAAGTCTGCACTACTATTACTGTTAATCTTCTCATCAGTCCTTATCACCCATCCCCTCCCACTTGTGACTGTAGGACTGTAACTTTATTGTTTGTATCCTTACGATTTATATTGTTTCCTAGTATGAGTTGATTGCTGATTGTACCCTATGACTATTATTGTTGCACCTTATGATTCTTAACTCTTGATGAATGTATCTTTTTTTTATGGACACTGAGAGCATTTGCACCAAGACAAATTCCTTGTGTGTGACACTTGGCCAATAAAGCATTCTATTCTATTCTATTCTATTCTATTCTATTCTATGTTCTCTTACCTTCTATATTCTCTTCTCTTCTATATTCTCTTCTCTTCTATTTTCTATTCTATTCTATACAAGAGCCGCAGTGGCGCAGTGGTTAGAGTGCAGTATTGCAAGCTACTCCTACTGCAATTTGGCAGATCGAATCCCACCAGGCTCAAGGTTGACCCAGCCTTCCCTCCTTCTGAGGTGGGTAAAATGAGGACCCAGATTGTTGGGGGCAAGAGGCCGACTCTGTAAACCGCATACAGAGGGCTGGGAAGCTCTGTGAAGCGGTATATAAGTCTAAGTGCTATGGCTATTGCTAAGATCCAAGAGAAGGGAAGGTTTATTTTTACCGCTGGGTTTTGGGGTGTGACTTGCAGCCGGCACAGCACGTCTCCCTTGTCGCTGATGGCCCAAAGAGGAACGAAATCTTCCGTCGACCCAGGAGGCTGCGACATGATAGAAACGTCTCGCAGAGCGATGGGAGGTCCTTCCAGCCAGGGCCCACTGGTGACAATCTTACATTTCCTGGAAAGAAAAGAAAAGAAAAAAAAGGAGAGGATGTCAGGCACATTTTCAGCCCTGATGATGTTACCTAGTTGGGTCATGAAACGTCTGCCAGAAAATCACCAAGCTCAGAGAGCAACAAGGGCCCCAAATTTGTTGTCGTTTTCCTCCTCTTCCTCCTCCTCTCCTCAAACCCCACTCCCTTCTGGCACTGATGATGTTACCTAGTTGGGTCATGAAACGTCTGCCAGAAAACCACCAAGCTCAGGGATCAACGAAGACCCTGTAGTCCTCCTCTTCCTTTCTACTTCTTTCCTTCTTCCTTCTCTCCTCCTCCTTTCTTCTTTCCTTCTTCCTTCTCTCCTTTTCCTTTCTTCTTCTTTCCTTCTTCCTTCTCTCCTCCTCCTTCGTTCTTCTTTCCTTCTTCCTTCTCTCCTTCCTTTCTACTTCTTTCCTTCTTCCTTCTCCTTTCTTCTTTCCTTCTTCCTTCTCTTCTTCTTTCCTTCTTTCCTTCTCCTTCTCTTTCCTTCTTCCTTCTCTCCCTTCTTCCTTCTTTCCTTCTTCCTTCTCTCCTTCTCCTTTCTACTTCTTTCCTTCTTCCTTCTCTCCTTCCTTTCTTCTTTCCTTCTTCCTTCTCCTTTCTTCTTCTTTCCTTCTCTCCTTCTCCTTTCTACTTCTTTCCTTCTTCCTTCTCTCTCTCCTTTCTCTTCTATCCTTCCTTCTTCTTCTTCTCCTTCTTCTCCTTCTCTCCTTTCTTCTTCTTCTTCTTCTTCCTTCTCTCCTTCTCCTTTCTTCTTCTTTCCTTCTTCCTTCTCTCCTTCCTTTCTACTTCTTTCCTTCTTCCTTCTCTCCTCCTATCTTCTCCTCTTCCTCTTCCCTTCTAACTTCTTCCCCTTTTCCTTCTCTTCCTTTCTACTTCTTCCCCTCTTCCTTCTCTCCTCCTCCTCTGTCCTCTCCTCTTCCTCCTTTCTTCTTCCCCTCTTCCTTCTTTTTCCTCCTCCTCCCCTCTGCAAGCCCCACTCCCTTCTAACCCTGATGATGTTACCTAGTTGGGTCATGAAACGTCTACAAGGAAACCACCCAGCTCAAAGAGAGCACCAAAGACCCCACAGTCCTCCTCCTACCCCTCCCCACTCCCTCGCCACTTAACACCTCTCCTCTCCAGCCCTGATGTTGTTACCTAGTTGGGTCATGAAACGTCTGCAAGGAAAACCACCCAGGACCTTTCATCAGGTCACAGCTACAAATAGTCTCTTCTATCAAAACTCAAGGAATGGCCCTCAGCCAATCGCACCCTGGCTGAAATAATCCATTGGCTTCTTTGAGAAAAAAACATTCCCCTAAATGGCCTTTAGAGAACGAAAGAACAAACGTACAACCTTGATGTACAATCAAGTTTATTCAGCAAGGCCCCTGATCCAAACAAAACACAACTTCGTGCAAAGTGTCAACGAGTCCAGCGCACGCTTTAGTTCTGGGGCCTTCTTTCCCCAGCGCTCCCTGAGGTAAAATTTTGCTTTCCAACTGAGGCGTAAAAGGCCCAGCGAGGAAAATCTAGCAAGTTTGGAGGTTCCACCGGACTTATCTTTTGATCAGAGGCCAACACCTCCCTCATTTATCGGCCAAAGCAAACGTTGTGTTTGGAATGGCACCCGATGTTTAAAAGAAACAACCCCCCCCCAGAGAAGAAACAAAGAGCGAGGGGGACATTGCTTGAAAGGGACCTTTGCAAGAGGTGACAGCGGTTACCTGGCCCAGCGTCTCCGGCGCACAAAGTCCTTCATTGTTTTGTAGCTGTGGTAAGACCTGTTGGAGCAGAGAAGAACACAGTAACAAATGTTGGAAGGGGACCCTAGAGGTCTTCTAGTCCAACCCCCTGCTCAGGCAGGGAAACCCTACCGTGTCCGAGAAATGGCTGTCCATTTCTTAAAAACCTCCAGTGTTGGAGCACCCACAACTTCTGGTGGCAAGCTGTTCCACTGGTTAATTATCCGGTCAGGAAATGTCTCCTTAGTTTTTATTTTTATTTGCATTTATATGCTGCCCTTCTCCGGAGACTCAGGGCGGCTTACAGTCTCTGGAGCACCATGCTAAGTGCTCGGCAATAGCCTTCATTCCATTGTATATGCCTGCTTATTACTAGGGCTTTTTGGCCCCCCCAAGTGGCATTTTTACAAAGTCAGCTTATTGCCCCCAACAATTTTTGGGTCCTCAATTTACCTACCCCGAGAGGATGGAAGGCTGAGTCAACCTTGAGCCTGGTGGGATTCGAACCTGCACTAATTGCAGGCAATTGAGCTAAGTGCTAGATGATTAACAGCCTGCACCACCAAGGCTCATGACACCAGGTTGCTTCTCCATTGCTTCTTGTCCGGGCTTCAGGGGGTTTGGAGAATAGCTTGACTCCCTCTTCTTTGGGGCAGCCCCTGAGATATCGGAACAACTGCTATCCTGCCTCCCCTGGTCCTTCTTTTCATCCAACAAAACATGCAACCATTCGTTGCAGCACCTGTTTGAAGTTGCAAGCCCCCACCCCGAAACATTTGAACTTTCAACACGGAATTTGGGTGTTTGGCAACCAATGTGTATTTACAACGGGTGCGGTATCCTGTAGTCCTGGGATGCTCATGTGCCCAGCCGGCTTCCAACAAGTAAAGTCAGTGTGTGTGTGTATGTGTGTGTGTGTGTGTGTGTGAGAGAGAGAGAGAGAGAGAAAGGGAGAGAGAGAATGAAAGAGAGAAAGAAAGAAAGAGAAAGAGAGAGAGAGAGAGAAAGAGCAAGAGAGAAAGAGAGAAAGAGCAAGAGAGAGAGAAAGAGAAAGAGAGAGAGAATGAAAGAGAGAAAGAAAGAGAGAAAGAAAGAGAAAGAGAGAGAGAAAGAGCAAGAGAGAGAGAAAGAGAAAGAGAGAGAAAGAGAAAGAGAAAGAGAGAAAGAGAGAGAAAGGGAGAGAAAGAGAGAAAGAGAGAGAAAGAGAGAAAGAGAGAGAGAAAGAGCAAGAGAGAGAGAAAGAGAAAGAGAGAGAAAGAGAAAGAGAGAGAGAGAAAGAGATAAAGAGAGAGAGAGAGAAAGAGCAAGAGAGAAAGAGAGAAAGAGCAAGAGAGAGAGAAAGAGAAAGAGAGAAAGAGAAAGAGAGAAAGAGAAAGGGAGAGAATGAAAGAGAGAAAGAAAGAGAGAAAGAAAGAGAAAGAGAGAGAAAGAGAGAGAGAAAGAGCAAGAGAAAGAGAAAGAGAGAGAAAGAGAGAGAAAGAGAAAGAGAGAAAGAGAGAAAGAGAGAGAAAGGGAGAGAATGAAAGAGAGAAAGAGAGAGAGAAAGAGCAAGAGAGAGAGAAAGAGAAAGAGAGAGAAAGAGAAAGAGAGAGAGAGAAAGAGATAAAGAGAGAGAGAGAGAAAGAGCAAGAGAGAAAGAGAGAAAGAGCAAGAGAGAGAGAAAGAGAAAGAGAGAAAGAGAAAGGGAGAGAATGAAAGAGAGAAAGAAAGAGAAAGAGAGAGAAAGAGAGAGAGAAAGAGCAAGAGAGAGAGAAAGAGAAAGAGAGAGAAAGAGAAAGAGAGAAAGAGAGAAAGAGAGAGAAAGGGAGAGAAATGAAAGAGAGAAAGAGAGAGAAAGAGAGAAAGAGAGAGAGAAAGAGCATATGAAGAAGAGAAGAGAAAGAGAGAGAAAAGAGAGAAAGAGAGAGAGAGAAAGAGAGAGAGAGAAAGAGATAAAGAGAGAGAGAGAGAGAGAAAGAGCAAGAGAGAAAGAGAGAAAGAGCAAGAGAGAGAGAAAGAGAAAGAGAAAGGGAGAGAATGAAAGAGAGAAAGGAAGAGAAAGAGAGAAAGAGAGAGAGAAAGAGCAAGAGAGAGAGAAAGAGAAAGAGAGAGAAAGGGAGAGAATGAAAGAGAAAGAGAGAGAAAGAGAGAGAAAGAGAGAGAGAAAGAGCAAGAGAGAGAAAGAGAAAGAGAGAGAGAGAAAGAGATAAAGAGAGAGAGAAAGAGAGACGGATTCACTTTAATGACCGTGTGACTTATCACTTCACTGCAATGATTCGCTTAACCATCACGCCATAAAACGGGGCGCAACCCTTTTAACGCCCGCCTTGCTTAACAGCGAAAATTCTAGCCTCGATTTAAGTCGAGGACTATCTATAGTTTTGTGCATGCTGTCAGGGTTCTGGCAGTTACTCCCCAATTAAATCATGAGTCTTAAGCCAAACTTCCAAAACTTAAAAAGGATTTATTGGGAGTTGACATACCGGCATTGCCTGTGTGTAGCCAACTCTGAGACACACCATTCGTTGTCACTCTTGACCCTGATTTCCCCCCCACCCACTGGGTGTATCATAATTCATATTCTGCAATGGGACACCTCCCTAGCCAAGAGTCATCTATCATGTTCTCCAGTTAGATATTTGCACGGCAGAAACTTCAGTCCCCTAGTTACAATCTCTGAAAAACTATTTATGGAATGCACTTTCGGTTTGCAAGCTGCCGCACTGTCCTTTCAAACCCCTTTCCCTCCTCCCTTTCTGTTGGCAACCCTAAAAAGAAATATTTTATGAATTGACCTGTTGCTTCCAAATACTTCTTTTTGAAAACTACCACACTTTCCCCCCCCCCCAAACTGTTATTCCATTTGTACCCTCGTCAGCTAAGGCCTTGCAATCTTAAGGGGGGGGGGGAATCAATTCGGTCCCATGATCTAACCCAGTTACTTGGAGGTGGGAGGGGGAGCAGACCAACATCCTTACGCGGGGAAGTCTGCTGCGTACTGCCAACCTTCTCGGTCGGTCCCGCCCGAAACACTGAAATCGATGGCCCAGTCGGAGACCTGCGTGACAGAGAGAAAAGGAAAAAAATAACAGAACGAAATTTAATTCCTCTGCCTCACTCTGGAATCCCTGACAAAATAATAATAATAATCATCATCATCATCATCTGTTGACATCCCAGAATGCTCCTGCCAATGATGCTGGAGAGGGGATTGTGGGAATTTGAATAAGGCAAGAGTTCTTTCCAGACTGTGAGGCAACATTGACAGGACAAGCTACTAGAATATAAATGGAGAGCAAACCCCATCCCCTTCTAACACTGATGATGTTACCTAGTTGGGTCCTGAAATGTCTGCAAGGAAAACCACCAAGCCCAGAGAGGACCAAGAACCCCACAGTCTTCCCTCCCCACTCCCTCTCCACTAACACCTCTCCTCTCTAGCACTGATGATGTTACCTAGTTGGGTCATGCAATGTCTGCTTAAAGACAACCAAGCTCAGAGAGCATCAGGGACCCCACAAGTCCCCCTCTTCCTCTCCACAAGTCCCCCTTCCTTCTAGCACTGATGACGTTCCCTAGTCGGGTCATGAAACATCTTTCCAAATACAACCAAGCTCAAAGAGCACCAAGGATCTCACAGTCCTCCCCCTCCCCTCCTTTCCTCCCCCTCCCCCTCCTCTTTTTCTCCTTCTCCTCCTTTCCTCCTCCACTTCCTCCTCCTTTCCACAATCCCCACTCCTTTCTAGCACTGATGATGTCCCCTAGTGGGGTCATGAAATGTCTACTCAAATACAACCAAGCTACCACAGTCATTGTCCTCCCCCTCCCCCTCCCCCCACAAGCTTAGAGAGCACCAAGGACCCCACAAGTCCTCCCTCTCCTCTCTGCAAACCCCATTCCCTTCTAGCACTGATGATGTTACCTAGTTGGGTCATGAAAAGTCTGCAAGGAAACAATCAAGCTCAGAAAGCACAAAAGGACCTCTAGTTTCAATCCCGAGTTACAGACATTCTCCTTTATCGGTACCAGGGGCCACAGAGTAAGTTCACTTACCCAAGACCACTGCGGGGATGGGGTCTTGGTGTTAGCTTTGGTACACTCGCGTAAGCCAGAGGCGTCGCTCCACATATACCGGTCGGTGGGCAGGCCTCTGTTAAGGCAAACAGGCACCAGATTCAGAAAATCTGCCTTGTTAGATAAAGGACATTTGCAAGGGGAAAAAAAATGCAAATTGACAGCCATTCCTTTTTTGTAGGACACGAAAATGACCAGGTAGAGTGGCCTAAAGGTGGACCTCTCGCCTCAAATTCAAGACACTGTGAGTTTGATCCTAAGTAGAGGCAGATATTTCTCTCTCTGGGCACACTGAGAATATGTCTGCCGAACAAAACTCCTCATTGGTGACAGGAAGGGCATCCGGCCAGTAAACACTTAAGAGTAGTGCACAGTGGCCTAAAGGCGGAGCTCTCGCCTCACAATCAGGAGGCTGTGAGTTCGATCCTAAGTAGAGGCAGATAGTTTCTCTCTCTGGGCACACTGAGAATATGTCTGCCGAACAAAACTCCTCATGGTGACAGGAAGGGCATTCGGCCAGTAAACACTTAAGAGTAGTGCACAGTGGCCTAAAGGGGAGCTCTCGGCTCACAATCAAGACAGCTGTGAGTTCGATCCTAAGTAGAGGTCAGATATTTCTCTCTCTGGGCACACTGAGAATATAGTCTGCCGAACAAAACTCCTCACTGGTGACAGGAAGGGCATTCGGCCAGTAAACACTTAAGAGTAGTGCACAGTGGCCTAAAGGCGGACCTCTCGCCTCACAATCAAGGAGACTGTGAGTTCGATCCTAAGTAGAGGCAGATGTTTCTCTCTCTGGGCACACTGAGAATATGTCTGCCGAACAAAACTCCTCATTGGTGACAGGAAGGGCATCCGGCCAGTAAACACTTAAGAGTAGTGCACAGTGGCCTAAAGGCGGAGCTCTCGGCTCACAATCAGGAAGCTGTGAGTTCGATCCTAAGTAGAGGCAGATATTTCTCTCTCTGGGCACACTGAGAATATATCTGCCGAACAAAACTCCTCATTGGTGACAGGAAGGGCATCCGGCCAGTAAACACTTAAGAGTAGTGCACAGTGGCCTAAAGGCGGAGCTCTCACCTCACAATCAGGAGGCTGTGAGTTCAATCCTAAGTAGAGGCAGATGTTTCTCTCTCTGGGCACACTGAGAATATATCTGCTGAACAAAACTCCTCATTGGTGACAGGAAGGGCATCCGGCCAGTAAACACTTAAGAGTAGTGCACAGTGGCCTAAAGGCGGAGCTCTCGACTCACAATCAGGAAGCTGTGAGTTCGATCCTAAGTAGAGGCAGATGTTTCTCTCTCTGGGCACACTGTGAATATATCTGCCGAACAAAACTCCTCACTGGCGACAGGAAGGGCATCCGGCCAGTAAAACACTCAGCTCCATTCAGTTGCTAAGACTCCACCCCGCAAGGGATTATGGAGTCATTAAAGAGATGATGATGATGATGATGAAAATGACCAGGTAGCATAATTCTTATTGCAACAGGCTGGCAAAAACTGAATTTTTACCTGTCTGCTTTTTCCTACCTGTTACTGTACCCCGTGACGGGATTCCACCGCTGATTTTCGTAAATATAGATGCCCTTCACATCAGTCTGGGGGTGAATATTCTCAGGGCTGCCTGCCAAACCTGTTTAAGGCCAAACCATGAAAATTATCCTTCTATTTCATTTTCCTTTCTTGTTTTGTGACTTAGGATTGAATGATCCTCTTCCACCTCAAAACTCAAAATATTAATGTAATTAATATGAATTATACAGGATGGTTGAAGTACAGCACCCCCATAAATTAATCCAGGGTATTAGTAAACCACGCAAAGCTCTAGGAGGACTTCAGCTCCCAGAATTCCCAGCCAACATGAATTCTGGGAGTTGAAGCCCACATATCCTTAAAAACAGCCAAGGCTGAAAAAACACTGTTCTAGATGAGCGAGAGAGAGAGAGGACAGAGAGAGAGAGAGAGAGAGAGAGAAGAGAGAGAGAGAATCAGAAGTTCTTGTAAAATTGACAAGAGACTCACTCCCCAAGTTCAACTAAAGGATTGACTGGAAGAGGTCTTTCTTACCTGATAAAAAACTTCCTCCGTAACCCCCAGTGTAAATCCAGGCGGTGTGGTCATAACCCACTCCCCACACAATGCCATCGCTGTTGCATTCAATGAGGCGCAGATGTCCCTCCGACTTGGCGCCAAAACCTACAAGGAGAATGGTCCACTCAGTCTAATCCCTTGTTGTGGCGGAGCTGGTAACAGACGTGGACAGGGAGGAGGTTGGGGAGGAACATGGGCCGGTCCAGGAGTCTGGGAAAGGCTCTGCGTCGGAGGCAGAGATGGGACCAGGGCCGCCTGACAGTTATCATTCGCCTTCGGAATCGGAGATCAGTGAGGAAGAAGAACAGCTGGAGTCTGTTCCCAGTGTGCGCATGCACAGAGCTGCCAGGAGAAGGGAACAGCTACGGAACAAGGCTCGACTTGGGAGTAAGGACACAACTGGATGGTGAATGCCCCCACCCATAGGGAATAAAGAGGAGCGAAAGGGTAAGTGGGGTTTTGCAGGAGACAGTTCAATTCATGAGGGTGAAGATCTGTTCCTGACTTCTTGCCAAGTAATTGCTGCTACAGCGTGGCGTTTGGAAGATATCGGTCTGGCAGCTCTCCGAGCCTGATAAAGGTCTGTAATGGAGAAATCTCTTGAAAGATTGTTGGCCAGGACTTTGCTGGAGCGGAATTCACTTTAAATTAAGTAAAAGGGGTTTTATCGGGGCGAGGAATCAGCTTCAGGCTTTTGAGGAAGCCTAGGCCAGAACATCCCTTGGTTGATCTCCATCCCTTCATGCTAGAGCCGCGATGGCGAAGTGATGGTGTTTCATCACTTCCTGCATTTCCGGAAACACCAGAAGTCATGCAACGGGCCCATTTTTCGGCCTCCAAAGGCCGTAGAAGCTTCCCTCGAGCCTCTGGGAAGCCGAAAAAGGCCCGAAAATCAGCTGGGAGGCACGCTCGGCTAAGGTGGGTGGGGTAGGGATCGTGTACTGCATACGCAGGGGGCGTGCCCCCCCCCCACGCATTGCTTTCTGGGTGCTGGCATGGAAGTGAGTGCGCGTGAGCAATTTTCAGCCCAAAAAGGTTAGCCACCGCTGTGCTAGAGTTCTCCAAAAGAGAGATATTATTCTCGGTTCCAGAATCATTTTATTTCAGCAAAGGAGAGATTTGAGGTCAAGGTTACTCACATTTGGTCACAAGGCATCGGGTGTGTTAGGGCCTCCAGGTCAGGGCTGGGCTCGCTCACAAAGATGTCGCCTTTGCAGGTCAGGGACCAGATGGCTTCAGGAGAAGGAGGGCCCTGCAGCTGCCGCCCTTCACAGCAAGACACGTTCAGCAGTGCCAGCTGGGAGACACAAAAGGAATTGGGAAAGAGATATGACATAGTTTCAAACACTTCCTAACCTTAGAAGAGGGATATTTGTAGCTCAAGATTGAACGGTGGGGTCCTGGGTGCCTTCTGAGCTTGGTGGCTTTCTTGCAGACGTTTCATTACCCAACTAAGTAACAACATCAGTGCTAGTAGGGGTTTGCTCTGTGTTTACATACAAGTGTCAGTGTTGGTGGGAATGTTCTTGGTGGTTCCTTGACTAGGCTGTTGTTTACTACAAGGTTGTTTGTCTGAGTTGGTGGTTCATCGATTGGGGCATGGCTTACTTCTTGATTGCTAATCTAGTGTTAATCCTGGTGTTAACCTCTACTCACCTGGAGGCTGCTTGCTGGAGAGGAGGTGTTTTGGTCTTTCTGTTTCTTTATTTTTTTGGCTTTGTGACTGTCTCTTTTGAATGGTGTGTAGATGTTATTTATCTCTGTGTGCCTGTTGATAGCTAATTTGTCTGAGTGTCAAGAGCAAATCCCTTCTACCACTGATGATATTATCTTGTTTGATAAAGAAAGGTCTGCAAGAAAACAACCAAGTTCAGAGACTAACAAGTACTCCACACTTCCTACTCTTTCTGGAAGACCAAACCAGTCCCATCAACTTTCTATCTTTCTACCAGATGGTTGTTGGTCTAGGCCTCATCCATGCTTTATTCACCATCTTGAGAACTGTATTCCTAAAACGGCTGGAGGACGATCCTATTTCAAGTGCAAATTTATCTCTTTCTAAACCAAAGGTCGCCAACCTTTTGGACTTCAGGGACCACCAAACTCATAATTTTAAATCCCAGGGACCACTAACCGATTCTATGGGCATGGCCTAATTTGTGGGTGTGGCTTTGTGGTCATGTGACTGGCTGGGCATGGCTTGTATGTAAATATTATAAATATTTATATAAATATTGATTTTTTTGGAGGACAATCCCATTTCAAGTGCAAATTTATCTCTTTCTAAACCAGAGGTCGCCAACCTTTTGGACCTCAGGGACCACCAAACTCATAATTTTAAATCCCAGGGACCACTAACCGATTCTATGGGCATGGCCTAATTTGTGGGTGTGGCTTTATGGTCATGTGACTGGCTGGGCATGGCTTGTATGTAAATATTATAAATATTTATATAAATATAGAATTTTTTATAAAAAAATAGTAACTTTTATCCAAAATCAGGCAAAGCAGCCAGGCAGATTGAGTTGCTCACAGAATCATTCAGGGATCTATCTATCTGCCATCAGCTAGTTCAGTCTCTCAAATTTGCTTGCCGTGAGTCTGCACTGAATAACAGAACCTTCGGTCCTAAAGGAGGTTCAGCTGTGCTTAAAAGCAGAGCTGAAAATCTAAAGACTACCATTTCCTGCTTCCTAATTAATCTAAATCTCCCGGCACAGCAGAACAGATGATGGTCAGAAAAAGGAAAAATAATAACTTAGCAGACAAGTTTGCTGGGTAAGGAGTGAGTGGGCGGGGAGGATTCCCACGGGCCATGTGGGCGACGCAGCCTTGTGTTTCTGTGCAGCCTGGATTAATTGCTTTGGGGGGTGGTGGCTCTGGGGGGTGAGATTTCTCTGCGGCCCACCAAAATTTTCTCATGGCCCACCAGTTGGCGATCACTGTTCTAAACCATTGTTGGATAAATAACTCATCGCCATGTCACTCTACAACTTGAGCTAAGCTACCAATCACAGTTTATGAAGGCCAGGTCTGGGCTTAGCCAAGAAATTAAGTCCAAAATCAACAACTTGCCTTGTTTTGGGCCAGTATGTCAATCGTACTAGAATTAAGTATTTGACCAGCTTTGGAAAACACCTCTAAACATACCCAGTCATGCATTTCTTGTTCGGTGCTCGTAGCTAGACGGACAGGCCACCGTTGCTTAGTCTTCTCCGGTGTATAGAGAGCGAAAGAATGTTTGGCCTCGTTCAGAATCTCAACCAGGATGGTGACTTCATTGAGGAACATGTGGATGTACTGGGGGACACACAAAATATGTGAACTCAGATGTTCAAGTTAAGGAGCGCAGTTAAAAAAAAAAAAATAGGAAGCTGGGAAGCATCAAGCAACAGTTTAGCTAACATTTCAAACAACGTCCAGAAAGTTTCTGTGGGACCCTTGGATCAGGTGTGGCCATAGCAGGAAAGTATCTCTTTTTTAAGAATTTAATCAGTGTATCTTAACCTTAGCCACTTTAAGATGAGTGGACTTCAACTCCCAGAATTCCCCAGCCCGTAAGGTTTCTGCTTGGCAATACTGCTCTCCAGTGGACGCTGTTTGAAATCACATTTTAGAAGTGATTTATCTTCTTAAATATGCACATTTCGAGAGCGCTGGCTGTTTTGTTTCTTTCTGAGACATTTTTCACACATTTTTAATAGTTTATCGATATATAAAATACGGAGACAAATTTTAAAAAGAAATAGAAAACTAGGAAGGGGGAAGGAAAAAGAGAAAACAGGGAAATTGAAAGAAAACTTCCAACTCTCTTTAGCACAGTAGAAGGTAACAACGTCAGAACCTCAAACTTTTCACTTGCACAACCATTTGCACAACCATTTCTATAGCAATAAACTTATCTAATCCGCAAAAACAGAATCAAAGTTCCATTTTTCTTTTCATTGCAAAATTTCGGAGACGGTTTTAATTCGCCGTTGACCCTAATCCCATTGCTGCGGGCGATCTTCTTCATTCCATCCCTACTTAATTTTTCAGAACAGAAATAGGAAAATTTACAAGCAGCGTAAACAATAAAAATGTTCTGCTCCTATAACATGAATATAACTCTTGCAGCATGCCCGGGGTGTGTATATGTGTGCGTCACAGAATCACCCTCTGCAACCTTGGATGGGGAGGGGGGGTTGGACTAGATGACCTACACCCGTGATGGCGGACCGGTGGTACGCGTGCCACAGGTGGCACACAGACATTTGTGCAGGCACGTGAGCCCCAGGCAAACTTACCTCACTGCGCATGCGCGTGGCCTCCCAGCTGATATTCAGGCTTTATTCGGGCCTTGAAGGAAGCCTCTGCAGGTTTTGCAGGCCGAAAAATAGGTCCGTTTCGTCACTTCCTGTATTTCCGGAAATACTAAAGTGACGAAACGGACCCATTTTTCGGCCTGCAAAGGCTTCCCTCAAGCCTCTGGCAGGCCAAAAAGGACCTCAAAACTGGCTGAAAATCAGCTGGGAAGCGCAGTGCAGGTAAGGGGGCGAGGGGTGGGGTGAATCGCGCTTGCGTGCGCAGGTGATGTGTGGGGGGGGCCCGTGCGCATTGCCTTCTGGGTGCTGGCATGCGAGCACGCGATTTTTTGGCACAGGAGCCCAAAAAGGTTAACCACCACTGACCTACAAGGTCCCTTCCAACCCTGTGAACCTCTTAATCCTTCCCAGCTAGCTTCCAACAAGCCAAGTCCATGGAAGCAGCTGAACGACGGCACCATTCATTTAATTTAACGGGAGCGATTCTTTTAACAACAATGGCCAAACAGCCCGTCAAATAAGCGAGGTCCTGTGTCGACTCGGTCAAGGGCCGCACGGCTTTCCCGTGGCAGTTCTGCTCCCAAACTGGGATCGTAAGTCAAAGACTACCTGCATTTTTGTGTCAAATCGGGGTGAGGAACTGGGTGCGAATTCAACCCCGTCCGGCTCGGACTGCATGCCTACCTTCTTTTCCTCGTTGTGCGTGTAGTAGACAAAGAGAATGCTGTCCCGCGTCCCGTCGTTCGCAGTGAATTGTTCCAGGGCCACCTGCACGTCCACCCAGCGGTAGGGCTTCCAACTTCTCCACCATTGTAAACTTCCGGTTTTCACCCAGACGGACTGGAAGAGGCAAAATTCCATCAGAATCAGCTATGATAAAACAACAGTATTGATCAGTGGTGGGATTCAGGTTTTTCTATTACCTGTTCAGTGGGCGTGGCATGGGGAAGGATACTGCAAAATCCCCATTCCCTCCCCACTAACCTGCTTTCCAGCTCCGTTTTCCTATGCAGGGCAACACAAGAAGACCCAGCCAATCAGCTGAGACTCGATGGGAGGCAGAGAATAGATGGAGTTGGCGGGGCCAGTCAGAGGTGGTATTTGCCGGTTCTCTGAGCTACTCAAAATTTCCACTGCCAGTTCTTTAGAACCGATCAGAACCGGCTGAATATCACCTCTGATATTGATTCAAAACCAGAAATATATTGGGAATCCTACCCGAAAAATAGGGTAAGGAAAATGTCCTATTTAGTTATTCATATATAAACTGCTGCCAGAATTGTATTTGCACAAAATTGGAAGAGTGAAGAGATAGCCAACAGATGAGAATGTGATTAGGAAAATATTAGAATGTGCAGAAAGGAATAGATTTAACGCTGGCAATTAAAGGAGAAAGAGCAAAGTGAATACTATATGGTATGGGATCTATTTTATCAATGGTTAAAGAATAAAAATGGAAGTTAGAAACAGGGAAACAAAATAAAGAAGATATGTTAAAAGAAATAAGTAAATATTATGACTGCTATGTTGTATGTTACTATGTTAACATTGTGGAATGAATAGGTGGAACATTGCTATGTTAAATATTGCAGAATTAATATTAATGATCACCATTCAATCTAGCTTCTTGGATTAATTCTATATAGGAGGAGGAAGAATTTTAAAGATCCAAAGCAAAATAATGGGGGGGGGGGGAAGGAACATGAGCATCTTGTTTATTGATTTATTTTTATTGGTATCCTGCCTTTATTATTCTTACAAATAACTCAAAGTAATGAACGCATTCAAAACATTTTCCTCCTTCTATTTTCTCCATAACAACCCTGCAGGATGAGAAACAGAGGGACCGGCCCAAAGTCACTCCGTTGGCTTTCATACTTAAGGTGCACCTAGAACTCTCTGTCTCCTGATGATTTGCCCAAAATCGCCTAGTTGATTTTTGGGCCTAAGGCAGGACTAGAACTCAAGAGTTGCCTGGCGATTGGCCCACAGTCCCCCAACTGGCTTTCATGCCTAAGGTAGGACTAGAACTCACAGTCTCCTAGTGTTTGGCCCAAAATCACCTAGCTGGATTACATGCCTAAAGTAAGACTAGAACTCACTGTCTCCTGGCGATTGGCCGACAGTCCCCCAGCTGACTTTCATGCCTAAGGTAGGACTAGAACTCATAGTCTCCTAGTGATTGACCCAAAATCACCCAACTGGCTTTCATGCCTAAGGTAAGACTAGAACTCACAGTCTCCTAGTGTTAGGCCCAAAATCACCTAGCTGGATTACATGCCTAAAGTAAGACTAGAACTCACTGTCTCCTAGTGATTGGCCCAAAATCCCCCAGCTGGCTTTCATGCCTAAGATAAGACTAGAACTCACCATCTCCCAGTTTCTAGCTTGGTGCCTTAACCACTAACCCAAATCTGATTCTCTCCTTTGAAGACTTTTTCGGTTCCAAACCTTTGACAGTAGAATCGCCACAAAACCCCATTACATCCCCTTTCCCCCACTTACTTGCTCCACCGCTTGCTCGTAATGTCTGAAGTTGTCCAACTCTCGGTGGGTCCGTTCCGACAGCTGGCGAACGATTTGCTTCCTCCATTGGGCAGTATGGCTGGGGCTGATGGAAAGTGCCAAGGAATGAGCGCAGGAGGTTAAAGCTATTAAAAAAAAACAGAGAATTCCCGATCAAACATTTCCTTTCGATTCTTCCCTTAAACACAGTTTTTAAAAGCATTGTTGGCATTTCTATCCTGCTCCATTCCAAACAACACTTTTGAGTGGCAGAGAGTAACAAGGATTAAAAACAAGCAAAATAAAATAAAATAAAATAGTTCTCAACTTTCAAACATTATGATGGTTGAGAAAAACACTGATTTACGACTGGTCCTCGCGCTTACATTAAAATTACATTAGTGGTTAGAATGCAGTATATCGCAGGCTGACTCTGCTCACTGCCAGGAGTTTGATCCTGACCGGCTCAAGGTTCACTCAGCCTCCCATCCTTCTGAGGTCGGCGAGACGAGGACACGGATTATTGGGGGTGTCAATAGGCTAAAACCACTTAGGGCTATAAAAGCACTACAAAGTTTACGGGCTACCACTACGGCTACTGTTCTGACCCAGCCGGGTTCTCAGACAGCAACACAGACAAACTCAGTAACTCAAACTGTCACAGCTTTAATCTACAAATAAACTTCTTTGTAGATAAAAAGAATGGCTTGCAGCTAATTAGTCCAATTAGAAAAACCTTGACAGAAGTCTTCAGTTAAACCGTAGTCTCTAATCACAAAGCCGAGTCCTTCGAACTGTTTTTGTCTTTTGCAAAGGCAAAAACCTTTTGAAACCAGGCTTATATTCCCTGGAGGGAGGGGCCATTACCTTGCAGCCTTACTCCCGAGTCGCCCTGTGCTGTTCCAGCTGTTCTCTTCTACGAATCATCCTGCGCTCACACGCACTTGGCACAGGCTCCTCGGGAACCTCCTCATCGCTGCTGCCAGCTCCCACCATCCCTGAAGGCAGCAGTCCATTTCCTGATGATCCCGGCCCCTCATCCGAGTCCTCGCTCTCCCCCACCGTCCGCACCTATTGCCGGCTAACCACAACAGCTACACCACCCACCTGACTGAGCTGTGAACCATTTCATCGGGCTCTGTGAATCCACAAGGCAGCCTCTGCTGGAGACCCAAATCCAGAGGGGGAGATCGTCGGTCGCGAAATGATCTTCGACCGTAGCCGGTAAGAGGGAAGACAAACTGGTGGTCTCGGCTTGGAGCACAGTCGCTTTGGACATCCTGCTGGCCTCTTTCAGGTCGATGTTGGTCCACTGAGGCTTGGGAGGAAGCGAGTCCAGATTGGAGGGAGGCTTATCTGAGCCAGCTTGGTGGTCTCCATCTGACCCGGAAGCGGCTTCATCCAGAACGGTGGCTAACGGGTCCATATCTAGTTCCGGGACCGGATGGGGACTGTCCGAGGCCTCGGGATCCGATCCAGGAAGACAAGCATCGTTCAGATGGGATTCTGACTCTCCATCGCTCTGAAAGACGGAGGCGTTTTGTTCTTTGATGTCGTCCGTAAAGAAGCATCCGGCACTGATGACGCAAGAGGGAAACACAGATCTTACTCTCCCCATTATGAGCCTCGGTGGCGCAGTGGTTAGAGTGCGGTACTGCAGGCTCCTTCGGCTGACTGCCGGCTGCCTGCAATTTGGTAGATTGATTCTCACCAGGCTCAAGGTTGACTCAGCCTTCCGTCCTTCCAAGGTGGGTCAAATGAGGACCCAGATTGTTGGGGGCAAGAGGCTGACTCGGTAAACCGCTTAGAGAGGGCTGGAAAGTACTGGGAAGCCCTATATAAATCTAAGTAATATTGCCCTTCCTTCCTTCCTTTCCTGCCTGCCTGCACAGTAGTTAGAGTGCAGTACTGCAAGCTACTTCTGCCGGCTGTCTGAAATTTGGCAGTTCAAATCTCACCAGGTTCAAGGTTGACTCAGCCTTCCATGATGGTTAAAATGAGGACCCAGATTGTTGGGGGCAAGAGGCTGACTCTGTAAACTGCTTAGAGAGGGTTGGAAAGTACTGAGAAGCACTATATAAATCTAAGTGCTATTGCCCTTCCTTCCTTCCTTCCTTCCTTCCTTCCTTCCTTCCTTCCTTCCTTGGTGCACAGTAGTTAGAGTGCAGTACTGCAAGCTACTTCTGCCGACTGCCCACTGCCTGCAATTTGGCAGTTCGATCCTGACTGGCTCAAGGTTGACTCAGCCTTCCATCCTTCCAAGATGGGTAAAATGAGGACCCAGATTGTTGGGGGTGGGTGGGCAAGAGGCTGATTCTGTAAACCGCTTAGAGAGGGCTGGATTTGCTTAAAACTGCAATTCACTTAATAACTGCCGTACTTTGCTGAACCACCATGACAAAAAAAAAAAAGTAAAAAAATGGTTGTAACATTGGGTGTTTTGTACTCCACTTTGGATAACGGTTACTTACCTAAGGAGGCTGGCGGAGCTGCCAGTTTGAGATCGGTCGCTCTCTCGGTTGCAGGCAATGGCTTTCCACATCTTCCCACTCAGCTCGCTTGGCGTGACACCTTGACGGAAGTAGATCGCTCGGTCCTCACAGCTGATCCCCCAAACCTGTGTCGGAAGGGAAGGGGAGGGATGGATATGAAAGGAAGGGGAGGGAGGATAAAAAGGGGAGAAAGGAGAGGGAGATAAAAGGAGGGGAAAAGTTGGAAATATAAAACAAGAAGGACAGAGGAGAGGAGAAGGAAATATAAAATATGAAGGATGGAGGAGAGGAGAGAAGGAAATATAAAACAAGGAAGGAGGAGAGGAGAGGCGAGCAGAGGAGAAGGAAATATAAACAAGAAGGAAGAAGAGAAGGAATTATGAAACAAGAAGGATGGAGGAGCACAGTGGGAAAGGATATATAAAACAAGAAGGAAGGAGGAGAGGAGAAGAGAAGGAAATATAAAATAAGAAGGAAAGAGGAGAGGAAGAGAAGGAAATATAAAATAAGGACAGAGGAGAGAAGGAAATAAAAAACAAGAAGGAAGGAGGAGAGAAGGAAATATAAAACAAGGAAGGAGGAGAGGAGAGGAGAAGGAAATATAAAACAAGAAGGAAGGAGGAGAGAAGGAAATATAAAACAAGGAAGAAGGAGAGAAGGAATTATGAAGAAGGATGGAGGAGCGCAGAGGAAAAGGATATATAAAACAAGAAGGAAGGAGGAGAGGAGAAGAGAAGGAAATATAAAATAAGGACAGAGGAGAGAAGGAAATATAAAACAAGGAAGGAGGAGAGGAGAAGGAAATATAAAATAAGAAGGAAAGAGGAGGAGAGGAGAAGGAAATATAAAATAAGGACAGAGGAGAGAAGGAAATAAAAAAAAAGAAGGAAGGAGGAGAGAAGGAAATATAAAACAAGGAAGGAGGAGAGGAGAGGCGAGCAGAGAAGGAAATATAAACAAGAAGGAAGGAGGAGAGGAAATATAAAATAGGAAGGAGAAGAGAGAGAAGGAAATATTAAAATAGGACGGAGGGGAGGAGAGGGACGAGATAAACAGGAAGAATCACATCTGCCCTCTAGAAGGAACTGGGATATCCAACCATGACATTGCCCACCCTTTGGCTTTCTCCTGGAAGATGCTGTTGGGACGCAGACATGACCAGAGTGCGGAAACCGCAAAAATGCTTAGCTTAACTACCAGTATGTGCAAATCGGCTCGGGACCGGGATACTTGCGAGACCGCCTCCTGCCACCATCGGCTTCCCACCGACCGGTACGCTCCCATAGAGTCGGTCTCCTCGGGGTGCCGCCGGCTGGACGGCTGGCGACCCCGAGGGCGCGGGCCTTCTCATTGGGAGCACCCCCTCTCTGGAATGAATTACCCCCGGAGGTAAGGGCCGCCCCTGATCTCATGGCCTTCCGTCGGTTACTTAAAACTCACCTATTTTGGCAGGCCAGACTGGCCTAGGGGTCTTGTTAAATTTTAACCTGGTTTTAATTTCTTTTAACTCTCGTTTATATTTTAATTAGAGCCACACTATATTCAATTTTTAAATTTTAATATTATCATGTTGTATGTTGTATATGTATTTTTATTGGCTGTTCACCGCCCCGAGTCCCTTTGGGGAGAGGGGGGCGGTATATAAATCGAATTAATAAATAAAATAAATAAATAAAATGAAGCAACATGCAGTTGAGTTTTCAGTTACTTCTTTGCCAAATTTATCTCTCCCCATCCCTCGACTTGTAATCTCTATTGTTCTTTCCTCTCTTTCCACCCAATGGCCTCAACTGAGTTTTTCCCAAGAGACTCACCTGGTCATTTAAGCCCACGTCCACCATCTGCATTTCACCAATCATCTCGATCCAGCTGGTGCCACAAGGATTGTAGGAGTTCACACCACGCCTGAACCAGACCTAGATGAGAAAAAGCCCCAAGTCAGGGATGGAGGTTTGAGGTTTCTCTCCCCCCGCCAGCAAAATGAGCTCCTTAAAATCCTGACATCGGGATAATGTTATGAGGAACAGCAACAATCACATCCCAGCTTCTTCTTCTTCCTTTCCTCTTATCTTCTTCTTCTTCTTCTTCTTCTTTTCTTCATCATTTAATGACCCCATAATCCCTTGCAGGGTGGTCCGGGCAACTGAATAGAGCTAGCAGAGTGTTTCGATGTCCGGATGCCCTTCCTGTCACCAATGTGGAGTTTTGTTCAGCAGAACATCTTTATTCAGGTAAACCTTTGTAGCTGATAAAAGATCAGCCGTTTAAAATTCTCCTACAATCATCAGGACGAGCAACTTAAGTCAACCTATAATACAGCTCCAAAAGCCACTCACTTTTCTGTCTTTCGTGACCGCCCAGACCACATTCACTCCGACAGACACATGCGAGATTCCATTCTCGGCAACCGGTGGATCCACAATTGTCCATGACGTTCCTGCCCAGAGAGAAGAGGCAGAAATCGGTCGAAGGAATGACCCAAACTCCCACAGTGGAGAAGCAACGTCCTTGGGCCACCGATGGACCTACCCTGGGGGTTGTTTCGGTCGATCCCTTCTCTCACGATCGCCTGCCCTTCCCAGCAGGTGGCCCAAAGGAGATCGTACGGTCCACAGCTGATCTGTATGGCTTCACCCGGAGCAGGGATGAAGGTCCAGGAAGATCCTTCAGGATTGTGATGAGTGACATCGTCCCGATACCAGATCTAGGAAGACAAGGGTGTTTTTTCAGGCACAGTTGCTCAGAAGGAAGCAAACATTTATGTACACTTAGAGAGAGACAGGATTCAAGTGACTTCTTCTCTTACACCAGGGATCAAAATCTGCGGCCCCTTCTTGATATTACTGTCCTAAATTTCATTTAGTAAATTTCATTTACATTGATGGTTATCAGACGGCCTTCATTTCCTCTGTGTGATGACCCAAAGGGGCATGGCACAAAGGCAACACAGTCAGATAATCAATAAGAGTCCCTTTATTATCTCTAACTTTGCCCCCAATGTCCAGGTTACCTTCGGTTGGAGAAAAACTCTCCTTTAATTGTAGAAAATTCAGTCAAAACAAGGTACACACAAATTATAACTTAAAATCCAAAGGAACCAAACTGAAGTAATTAACTTGACAGGGCAGGAGAAGGAATTTCAGACTTGAAAGCATGGCAAAACTCACAGTTGGGAAGATGCCAGGAACACAGATAAGCCACGATGATACAAGATAAAGTTACGTTTGCTCCCAACAGCTTGCTCTGTACACAGCTTCCTTCTGTATACACTGTGTTCCCAGCTGCAGCTAATGAAGGGAATCAGGGCCCTTTCCTTCCCCGTAAGCCATGCAACTCACGTTGCTCCCTTCTCCGTACCTCCCTGCGTCCCCTAGGATGAAGAGGGGGTGGGCCTGGGTCTTCCTCTGAATCCTTCTCCCGTGTTCTACCTCTCCCCCGCTCTGCCCAGCTGGACTTTGCCCTTCCCCAATTTCTTCAACACCCAACGGAGCCACACTCCCCCTCCGAGTCAAATTCCGACAGGGGCATGAAAACAAACTCAGGAAGTGAAGCCAAGAGGGATATCCAAGCTTGCTTTCTCACCAAGCAGTACAACAAACTGAAAATAAATCTTGGTTGGGCCCAGGGGAACATTTCCATGAAACCGAAACATTTTCAAACGCTGGGAAATGTTGGGAAAAAGGAGTGTGAAGGAAGGAAAATAAAATGAGAAGATGGAGAAAGTCACAGCAGAATGGCCTGATCTAACCAGGAATTCTTAAGTTAGGAGATGAGTGTACAGTGGAGGAAAATGTTGAAGGAGTCAAACTTTTGATGACTTCCATGAGCTTTTCTTGGGGACAAGAAAATGCTTTGCTAACCTTGTTGTTGTCCTACTCCTACACCTCTTTCAATTTCCCAATTTACAAATTTAGAGTTTCTTAGCTATATTCCCTCAATTACTAAGTAGATGCAGCAGCATTGCAGAAATGTATTGCATTTTGATGAGTTTAATGACTTATCTTGATTTCTTGACAAATTCCTTGTGTGTCCAATCACACTTGGCCAATAAAGAATTCTATTCTATTCTGTATATTCTCTTCTCTATATTCTATTCTATATATTCTCTTCTCTTCTCTATATTCTATTCTATTTCCTATATTCTATTCTCTATATTCTATTCTATTCTCTATATTTTCTTCTCTTCTCTATATTTTATTCTATTCTCTCTATTCTATTCACTATATTTCTATTCTATTCTATTCTATTCTATTCTATTCCAAATAGATTCTGTTCTATTCTATTTCTCCTCCTTATTAAGCAAAATCTAGAAGTTTAGAGCTCCTTCTGAACTGTCTTTCATTCCTATTTGTTGAATAAGAGAAAAGAGAAGGGAGGAATTTCCACATAGCCCGTAGATCGAATTAAGAAGCTATTGAGGGGACATTACTTTGCCTTGTAGAGTGACAGTCCAGACCGAGAGTCGACCCAGAGGTTCATCGGTGATCTCCCAGCCTCCCACGGAGATGTCATTAAAAGGATCAGGTAACTGCTTCGGATCTTGATGGGGCGGAATCTATCTCAAAAAAGAAAAAGAAAAAAAGGAGAGAGACTTGGAAGTTACTGATTGCTACTTCTGAAGGCCAGAAGAATACATTCAGGATGTCCTTGCTCAACTCCACATGATGGGACAGCCTCTACTCTGGAAACCTCACAGTCAGGGCTGGGCTACTACGGCTTCGGGCGATCTTCTAGCTATGAATTCTGCGCAGTTTGGCGAACCAGTAAATCCCACCCCTGGCTGGCCCCGCCCACCCCTCCCCTCCCCTCCCTCCCAGGAGTCCCCCCGCGGCCCATTTTGGATGCCAGGTAAGTACAGGGCCCACACAGAGGTTGGGGGAGGATGAAAAACGAGCCTTCCAGAGACTCCAGAAGGCTGGAAATGGGCCCGTTTCTGGCCTCCGGAGGGTCTCTGGAACCCGGGGGAGGACATTTTCGCTCTCCCGGAGGCTTGAGGAAAGCGTCCGGAGTCTGGGGACGGCAAACCCCACCCCCCGCGCCATGGTGCAGGAGGCCAACTAGGCCACGCCCACCATGGCCACGCCCACCCAGCAACCAGGCACAAAACCCTTTGCTAAAATTTTTGAAGCCCATAGTACTTTCTAAAATGAGAGAGAGAGATAGACAGAGAGAGAGGGGAGACAGGGAGAGCAGAGAGAGGGAGAGGAGAGAGAGAGAGGAAAGGGAGAGAGGAGAGAAGAGAAAGAGGGAGAGAGAGGGAGAGAAAGAGAGAGGGAGGGAGAGAGAAAGAGGAGAGGGAGAGAGGAGAGAGAGGGAGAGAAAGAGAGAGGAGAGAGAGAGGAAAGGGAGAGAGGAGAGAAGAGAAAGAGGGAGAGAGAGGGGGAGAGGGAGAGAGAGAGGAGAGAAAGAGGAGAGGGAGAGAGAAAAGAAAGAGGGAGAGGGAGGGTTGAGAGAGAGGAGAGAGGGAGAAAGAAGAGGAGAGAAAGAGGAGAGAGAGAGGAGATGGAGGGAGAGAGAGGGAGAGAGAGGGGGGTTGAGAGAGGAGAGAGGGAGAAAGAAGAGGAGAGAAAGAGGAGAGAGAGAGAGGGAGAGGGAGAGAGAGAAGCACACACCTTTGCCCAGGTATCCCGTGCTTTGTACCTTCTGTACCGAATCCACCTTCTTCGTCGGACACAGGAATTCCATCGCTTGTCCTTGGTGTACGTAGCTGGGAAGTCAATGGCGTAAGTCCAGCCCTTCAAAAGAAGAACAAAGTGACCGAGGTAGAACATGATGACCCCGAGGGCGAAGGGGGGCGGTCAAGGCTGCAAAGAGCTCAAAGTAGGGGCAGTCCTTGGCTTACAAACACAATCGAGCCCAAATTCCCAGCATTCCTCCTCCAGTCATGTTAGCCCAGGAATTCTGGGAGTTGAAGTCCACAAGCCTTAAAACTTGCCCAGTGTGAAGACCCTTGTTGAAGACAATAAAGACTTCCTTTCCCCAAGGATTTGAAAAACTGAACCAGAAAGTGTTCAGTTGTGTGTCTTCTTGCCAAAGCTAAGAAATCTTGATACACAGCTGGACTTCTGGGGGGGGGGGGGGGGGAGAGAGAGGATGGCAACTTGAAGACAGATCCACAAAAATAAACAAACAAACCCAGAGCAAAAAGGAAAGGAAGAACCAGTGAGTAGTCTGGTTCTTTATAATTCCTCTCCGGAGAAGTAGAGGACATGAGATTGCCCACAAGGTGCTCCAGAGAGCGGCTCCTTGTCAGGAGACAATCAGACAGCAGCCTGCAGCAATTTTTTGAGCTCTGAAAGAGGAGTGAAAAACCTCTTTGATTAAATCATGGTCAGCAAAAAAAAAAAAAGGATATACAAATAACAAATTAAGACAATAACCCGTGTCATTTTTCTAAATTGGATTTACAAAATAGGCTTGTTAAAGCTTTGGATAATTTTGTGAGAAGGGACACAAAGGCATTTCCCCAGAAATTTATTATTAAATTTATTATTTAGTACAGGGAACGGATAAAACACCTGCATTTTCCCAGCAATTCACATTGTCAGTGAGATGAGCACAGAAAATAGCATTTTTTCCCCCAGCAATTCTTGATTAATACAGGTAGTTCTTCATTTACAACCACAACCGAGCCCAAAATTCTGAGCCCAACATTTCTGTTGATAAGCGAGACAGTTGTTCAATGAGTTTTGCCCCATATTTCTTGCCACAGTTGTTAAGGGAATCCTTGCAGTTGTTAAAAAGTTAGTGACCCGGTTGTTAAGTGAATCTGGCTTCCTCACTGACTTCGCTTGTGGGTAGGTCGCAAAAGGAAACCACATGACCCCGGGACGTTGCAACCGTCACAAATACGAGTCAGCTGCCAAGCACCTGAATATTGATTATGGGACTATGGGGATGCTCCGAAGGTTGTAAAGATGAAGAAACAGCCCTAAGTTAGCTTTTTTTTTCAGTTCGAATGGTCACTAAATGAATGATTGGTTGTAAATTGAGGACTACCTGTGTACTGGGAAATGAAAAAGGCAACACATTTTCCCCACAATTTACATTATCAGCGGTATTTAGACCCTGATCTAATTTTCAGTCAATCAGAATAGAGCTGGAAGGGGTCTTGAAGGTCTTCTAGTCCAACCCCCAGCTTAAGCAGGAGATCCTAGACCCATGAGGGTGAACAGTGATGATGATGATGATGATGAACAGTGCCATTTGCGCTGGCACGCGAGCTGCAGGCAAACTTACTTTACTGGGCATGCGTGCGCCTCACAGCTGATTGTCGGCTGGTTTGAGGCCTTTGTCGGCCTCTCAAAGACTTGAGAAAGGCTTCTGCAGGCTTTGCAGGCCAAAAACTAGGCCCGTTTCGTCCTGCAGAAGCCTTACTCAAGCCTTTAGGAGGCCAAAAAAGGCCTCAAACCGGCTGAAAATCACTTGTGAGGTGCAGTGCAGGTAAGGGGGTGACAGGGTGGGGATAATGCGCGCATGCGTAGCGGGTGTGGGGGTGCGAATATTGCCTTCTAGGTGCTGACATGCAAGTGCGAGCATGCAAGCATGCGCACAATTTTTGGCACAGGATCCCCAAAAGGTTAGCCACCACTGTCCTAGACCATTTCAAACAAGTGACTGCCCAGCTTCTTCTTAAAAACCTCCAGTGATGAAGCACCCACAATGTCTAGTGGCAAGCTGTTCCCCTGGTTAATTGTCCTCACTGTTAAGTGGAAGTTTCTCCTTAATTCCAGGTTGCTTCTCTCCTTGATGAGTTTCCATCCGTTGCCTCTTTTCCTCCCTTCAGGTGCTTTGGAAAATAAGTCGACCCAGAATAACAGAATAATAAACTTGGAAGGGACCTTGAAGGTCTTCTAGTCCAACCCCCTGCCTAGGCAGAAAACCCTATGCCACTGCAGACAAATGCCTGCCCAGCCTCTTCTTAAAAACCTCCAGTGATGGAGCGCCCACAACTTTTGGAGGCAGGTTGATTTACTTTTCTAACTGTCATGATTTTTTTTCCCAATTTATTTCTAGGTTGCTTCTCTCCTTGGTTAAGTTTCCATCTATTGTTTCTTATCCTGCCCTCAGGTGCTTTGGAAAGGTTGACCACTACCCCCTTTTGGAAAATCGAAGTATAATTTAACAGTAATTTATAATTGACTATTATAGAATGGCTTTTAATAGAAATTAAAATCGGTAAGAACTGAGATTTGCTTTAAAGGATAATGTGGATTTGAAACTAAGATCTAATGATGGTGCAATAATAAGGTTAAGAGGACACGGAAAGTTGATTAATGTAATACGAATGTAAATTTAAATTCAAGAGGGAAAGACTATACATATTGTGCACAAGAATTAAGTACCGACACACTGAAAAGTGGTCTTATTTTTTGTTTGTATTTGTCTATGTTTGTTGTTAAAGCAGTGTTCCAGTATTTGAGGGGCTGCCCCAGAAAAAAGGGGGGTCAAGCTATTCTCCAAAGCCCCTGAATGCAGAGCAAGAAGCAACAGGTGGAAACTCACCACGGAGAGAAACTACCTGGAACTAAGAGAATAAGAACTTTATTGTCATTGTGCAAATACAATGAAACTGTGGATGCACCCTAGCAACTCTTTGCGATAAAATAAAACCAGAGCACTTAAAAAATAAAAATAAGAAAAATAAGAGTACCCACGTCTCCATTTTCAATTTGAGAGGACAATATCTACGAATATACACAAAATACACATCCAACACTGACTGTGGCGCTAAGTGAGGACAATCAACCAGCGGAACGGATCCAACTTTCTCAGGCCCACCTTCCCTTTTAACGCGGCTTTCCCCCGAGACGGCGGATCCCATACGGTTCACCTACCCCTTTCTCTGTGGCTTCCCCTCCAAAATTTTCATCCACGTACCAGTCAGACTCCCACTCCCAGTGAGGAGAGGGCAGTGCAAAGCTTTCCAGCTGTTGGTGCTTCAGCCCACTCACGTCACTCCATGGCCAGCGGTCGCTGGGCAGCAGACTGTTGCAAAAGCCCACCACCGGGTTCCAGCGCTGGCAGAAGGGGAGGGAGGAAAAGAAGAAACAGTCACGCATCCCAAATGACCTCATCCTTTTCCCCCCACGCCCCCATCCCTACCCAGATGTACTCAGGGCGCAATTCCCAGGCTTGGGGGCGATGGCTTATGCTGGGTATCGGCAACCCACGGCTCTAGAGCCACATGCGGCTGGAGAATTCTGGGAATTGAAGTCCACAAGTCTTAAAGGGTTGCCAAGTTTAGGGACCTCTGATTTAGAGGCTGCTTTCTGACTCTATGAGCCATCAACTAGTGGACCAGGCTGCCACTTGAAGTGGGAAATTCTCCTGGACGGAGGAGATCTTCCAGTCGGAGGCTGGAAAATCCTTTAGCAGAATCTGCACTGAGCACAAAAAAGGGTTGGGTTGGATGACCCCTGAGAACCCTTCTGGGACTCTGTGCTCTCCCTACCTGATTCTCATAGGTTTCCTCTTTGAACCGGATGGGGACGTCGCTGGAGTGGACATAAACGTAGATCTGATGATCGCAAGCGAGCCCCCAGCAGCATTGTTTGACGGCCGAAACTCGCTTCACTTCCAGTTCTCCATCCTTGCACAGCTCCCAGTACTGGCCGGTGGTGGGTAAAGTGTACACTCTTCCAAAAATATCCACAGCCCACAGGAGCGACTGGGAGCCGCTCATGGCTGCAAAATACAAGGGGCAGAGGTGGGTAAGGGGGATTTACCCTTTCATTGCACGACACATGGAAAGACTTCACTCTCATTTCAGCCAGGAAACTGAACATTGCAGACCAAGCCAAGTCCCCCCCCAAAAAAGCAGATTCTTGGAAGCCTCAGATAAATCAGCCATCCACAGGCACAAAGAGATAAATGATGTTTACACACCGTTCCGAAAAGCAAAAAAGCAAATAAAAAAGGCCCAAAGGCCTCCTTCCCGGCACTCAACACCCACATAAACAGAGATTAACATCAAGGTTAATACCTGACCAACAATTAAGACTCCAATCAGGAAACTACTGACTCAGATAAACACTACACAACATTAAAATTGATGCTAGCTAATATGAGTAGCGAAACATCTGCAAGAAAACAGAAAACACCCTAGACTCTCTTTCAACCCTGAGTTACAAATATTCTCCTTTATTGAAATGATAAACAATAATATAATCAAGGAACCAGTATGAACACACATGCAGATGCTGACAAGGCAAGCTCGGTATATAAACACTTCCTTGAAGCACTGATGATGTTACTTAATTGGGTCATGAAACGTCTGCAAGAAAACTACCAAGCCCAGAGAGCACCAAGGACCTCGTTGTCCTCCTCCTCCTCCTTTCTAGTACTGATGATGTTACCTAGTTAGGTCACGAAACGTCTGCAAGAAAACAACCAAGCTCAGAGAGCACCAAGAACTTCATGGTTCAACCTTATGCTACTGTAGGAAGTTAGTACCCACACCTCTCTTAGAAAATTGAAATATCCTAGGAAATATTAAAAAGGCAGAATATTTCCCCTAAAAAGAGTAGAAACTCAAGAGCAGAAACTCACCCCCACCTTTGTTAATGGGTGGGCCATTAAGGCTTGGGCCAGAATACTTTACATAACAAAGATCTCCAGGTAAAAGCTATAGCAATTGCTCAAAAGCCCTTTCAGTGCATCCTCAGCCAGCAAGGCTCAACCAAGCCTGGAACTTGGGACAGCCTACAGAGTTGCCTCTGCATGGCCTCATGGGAGTCTGACAACCAATCAGAATAATTCAAATCCCAACAAAGGTTATAATAAAACCCAGGCACTCTCAGCGTATCGGTCCTTTTCTTGATCTCTTCCTTCACCTTGAAGCATGTGAGAATCCTCTTCACTTTGGAGAGGCACCAAGGCATGTGGTCCTCCTGTCCACCATTAAACCATCCCAACAGCCTCCATGTTTCCAGTGTCTTTTTCCCCACTTGGAACTGAACCCAGAAGGATAATTCTTCCAACGCTACAAATACTCTTTATTATTTACTCTAAGGGGGTTGACACATGACTAATCCCTAATCTGATTTCTCCCCAAAGGTAGTTTTAACTTTCCGGAGTCAAAACAGGGCCCGAGAAAGTGGCTGCAATAGGGAAAATATCACAGAAATGGGTCAGATCAAAGAGGCAGCAAAAAAACAATATAAATGAACCTCATTATGGGAGGTTAATAGCAGGGCTTTCCAGCAAGCCAGCTTGTACAGGGCAACGGAATGGAACCCAATGAAAGCCCTCCACGATTTCTTTTATTATCTGGGAAAACACTGCTTTGATTTATCGCCATGGCAACCCTCTCTCCCTCTCTCTCTCTATCCGGGAGCACTCCGGATTAGATCCTTCTTTTTTTTTTTTTAATCGCATTTACAGGAAAGGCAGGTCTACGCCCGCCCATCCCTTCCCTCCCCTTCAATCCAACTGGACTTACTCCAGAGTAAACCAAAGCCAGGATGGCACTCCCAGAGACGCAGCTGGAGCCTTTTCAACCAAAGCCAGTCATTGTAAAGGGGTTTTTGGGGTTCAGATGGGGGTGGGTCTCCAGGAGAGGGGGGGGAGGGCTTTTTTTTGTTTTTAGTGTACACGGAGAGCATTTTCACCAAAGACAAATTCCTTGTGTGTCCAATCACACTTGGCCAATAAAGAATTCTATTCTGTTCTTTTCCATTCCCTATTTTATTCCCTATTCTATTCTTTCTCTTCTCTTCTATTCCATTCCCTATTCTATTCTATTCCATTCCCTATTTTATTCCCTATTCTATTCTATTCTTTCTATTCTATTCCATTCCATTCCCTATTTTATTCCCTATTCTATTCTTTCTATTCCATTCCATTCCCTATTTTATTCCCTATTGTATTTCCTATTCTATTCTATTCCATTCCCTATTCTATTCTATTCTTTCTATTCTATTCCCTATTTTATTCCCTATTCTATTCTTTCTATTCTATTCCATTCCCTATTTTATTCCCTATTGTATTTCCTATTCTATTCCATTCCCTATTTTATTCCCTATTCTATTCTATTCTTTCTATTCTATTCTATTCCATTCCATTCCCTATTTTATTTCCTATTCTATTCTTTCTATTCTATTCCATTCCCTATTCTATTCTATTCCCTATTGTATTTCCTATTCTATTCTTTCTATTCTATTCTATTCCATTCCCTATTCTCTTCTATTCCATTCCCTATTCTATTCTTTCTATTCCATTCCATTCCCTATTTTATTCCCTATTGTATTTCCTATTCTATTCTATTCCATTCCCTATTCTATTCTATTCTTTCTATTCTATTCCCTATTTTATTCCCTATTCTATTCTTTCTATTCTATTCCATTCCCTATTTTATTCCCTATTCTATTCTATTCTTTCTATTCTATTCTATTCCATTCCATTCCCTATTTTATTTCCTATTCTATTCTATTCTTTCTATTCTATTCCATTCCCTATTCTATTCTATTCCCTATTGTATTTCCTATTCTATTCTTTCTATTCTATTCTATTCCATTCCCTATTCTATTCTATTCTTTCTATTCTATTCCATTCCCTATTTTATTCCCTATTCCATTCCATTTCAGACATTCTCAGACCATTATCGATTCTGTTAATATTTTAAGGGAAGAAGTCCTGTCCAAAAATATAACCCAATTAACCATTTATAAAATTATTTTACCATATGATTTGCATTTTGTTTTCTTCTGAGCTGATCTTTTTTATAACTACTTTTTTAATTATTAAATGATCATATAAACCCACCTTTTGAAGATTTCCTTTAAATGGAATAAAGTTATAGGAAGCCTAAGCAATACGTTCCCTTATGTGATTTGATTTAACGGTTGCCCATTTCACATCTGCGATTGTACCATTGTCAGAAAAAGGGTCGGGAAATGAAGACGGAAAGCGGTGGAAGGAGAGCAAAATGATAAAAGGCGGAATAAAATACAATGAAATACAAAATAATCTTAAGGTCAACCACCTGTCCCAACTCTTTTTATAACACGCCCTGCAAAACCGAGGCAGCCTTGGGGAGGGGAAGGCAACGTCCATTGCAAAGCGGCCCAAAGAGACCCTGATTTTTTTTGAAAAAAATAATAATTTAGATTTAGTTAAGATTCACTTCACTTTATTGTCATTGCGCCTCGTACAAACACCATCTTCAGTGCACGTGATGACCATGAAAATGCACACAAACACACATCTTCACGCTCCACACATTGAATTCAAAACCCCGCACACCGCACCAACACAGTTATTTAATTTAATTTATTCGATTTCTTATAATCGCCTGTCTTAACCAAGGAGGGTTTTTTTTTTGTTGGGGGGGGGGAATCTTTTAAATGATCCAAGGGCTGCATTGCGTTCCTCTTTTTTTTCCCCTTTCTAGAGCCCGGCCGTCTCTTTTTTTTGTCTACCTGAGTCTCCGGTTTGCTTTCGCTTCGCCTCTTCCACAACCGGCGTTGCAACAGCGGCCCGACGACAAACGCGCAGCAAAAGCTGCAACACACAAGGAAATAGAACTCCTCCTCTCCCCCGCCCCCCGCACTTGAAGGGGCGGCCTGCTCATTGGCTGGCAGCACGGAGGCCTCGGCTCCGATTGGCCGGCGGGAGAATCAGATGGTTACACGGCGTTCTATTCGCCCCGCCCTCTTCTTTGCGGGCGGATGGCAGCCGAGTTGTTCGCTTGGCCGTGACGTCACGCCTCGCGGAAGAGCCCTGGCAAGACGCGCGTCGGCTGGTCGTGGGGAAGGAGGGTCCGAGGCAGGTTCTTCTGCAATTTGGTTTTTTGGGGTTTTCCCCCCCCCCTTCTTTGGAACAGGAAGATTCAAGCCTAATGAAACAGCATTGTTCATCTGTTTGCTGCTGGCATAAACATACAGTTTATGGCTTCACCCCACCAGGGGTACCAAATCTGGGTTTGTTCAAGTGTGGTCTACTTCCATAAGTTAAAACTGGCCGGGGTTCCACCAACGTGCTAAATCACAGACTGCGGATTACCCATAATTTTTTTTTTTCCAGATTTTGTTCCATTGTACTTGATTAATTTATTTGATTCTTTTTGTTAGTTTTTATTGTTTTTTAATTTTAAATATGGTTTTACATTCTGTAAGCTGCCTCGAGTCACCATGGGCGAATAGGTGGCAATATAAATGCAATAAATGCAATAAATAAATAAATGCAATAAATAAATAAATAAATAATCTCAGCGTAAGTGCACAATCGTGCCTACTCTCCCTGTCCTATTGTCCCCAATTATTTCTACCCATTTCCTGTATTTATACTTATGTTTATTATCTTGTAAGCTATTGACAAATAAAATAAATAAATAAATAAACTGCGTTCACACATTGCCCTGGAACCAGAGGTCTTTAAACTTGACAGCTTTAAAAAAAGACTTGTGGAACTCCCAGAATTCCCTTTCCAGTCATGTGAGCTCGGGGATTCTGAGAGTTGAAGTCCACAAAGTCTTAAACTTGCCAAGTATGAAGATCCCTTGCACTAAACCGGGGTGTTGGCAGCCCCGTGGCTCTGGAGCCGCATGCAGCTCTTTGGGCCCCCTCTGCTGTGGCTCCCTGTTGGGTGATCCTACTTGGGGTGGGATTCAAATTTTTTAACAACCGGTTCTGTGGGTGTGGCTAGTTGGGCGTGGCCACATGAATGGGTGGGCTTGGCTTTTTTTTTTTTTGCAGCACCCTTCCCCCCCCCCCATTTTGGGGGCCTTCTGGGCCTCAGGGGAGCCTCTTGGGGGAAGCAGTAGGACAGTGAGGGGAATCCTGGCACAGCTGATCATAGGAACAGCTGATCCTTGGGAGGGGGAAAAATACCTTAAGGAGTGATGGGGCAGGGAAGAACACAGTCATAATAATAATAAAATAAATCATAAAAATAAATAATAAAATTAAATTAAAAATAAATAAAATAAAATAATAAAAAATAAATAAAATGAAATAACTAAAAATAAAATAAAACAAATAAAAAATAAATTAACTAAAATGAAATAAAATATCTAAAAAATAAAATAAAACAAATAAAAAATAAAATAACTAAAATAAAATAATAAAATAAATAAAATAATAAAATAAAATAATTAAGAAATAAAATAAAATAACTAAAATAAAATAAAATAACTAAAAATAAAATAAAATAAAATAACTAAAATAAAATAAAATAACTAAAAAATAAAATAAAATAACTAAAATAAAATAAAATAACTAAAATAAAATAAAATAACTAAAAAATAAAATAACTAAAATAAAATAAAATAACTAAAATAAAATAAAATAACTAAAAAATAAAATAAAGTAACTAAAATAAAATAAAATAACTAAAATAAAATAAAATAACTAAAAAATAAAATAAAATAACTAAAATAAAATAAAATAACTAAAAAATAAAATAAAATAACTAAAATAAAATAAAATAACTAAAATAAAATAAAATAACTAAAAAATGAAATAAAACAAATAAAAAATAAAATAACTAAAATAAAATAACTAAAATAATAAAATAAATAAAATAAAATAATAAAATAAAATAACTAAAAAATAAAATAAAATAACTAAAATAACTAAAATAAAATAAATCAAATCAAATCGTATTCTATGTCGCGTCCCCTTTAAGAGAGGGTTTCCCCCTCCTTCCCTCCCCCCCTTCTCCGGAGAAGTCATCGGTGGGCGGGGCGGGGCAAGAGGAGGAGGAGGAGGGAGAGAGAAAGGGGGGGGGCGGAGTGTTGCAATCAGGGAGAAATCACGTGACCCGCCAGTCTTGTGATCGGGCTGAGTCGCCGCCGCCGCCCGCAGGCACGAAGCGTTTGCGTTGCTGCTGCGGGGACTCTCCGCGCGGCGCTTCCTCCGGGGCGACCCCCGGGTTGCCCCCCTCCCCCGCCTTCTCCCCTCCGCCCCATGCCCCGCCGGCTCTGGCCGCAATTGCTGCTGCCTGATCCTTGAAGGAGACCAGCGAGCCGGGACCCAGCAGCCCCCCCAGCACCCAAAAAAGGAATCCCCGCTGCAGGCTTCTCTCCGGTCCGACGACCCCCACCGCCATGGACGGCAAGCCGCTGCTGCAGGACCGGCCGCCGCCTTACAGCCCTTACGGGCCGGCGCCGGGCAACTATGCACCCCATACCTACGGGGCCATCCCGCCGGCGCCGCCCTACCCGTTCCCCCCGGGGACCACCGGGCCAGGTGAGAATATAGGGGGCGAAGGTGGGAGGGTGGGTGGGTTTCCCGGGCGGGATCCCCCTCCCCCTTGGAAGAAGAGAAGGGGCTGCCTGGGGAAAGAGTGCCTCTGAGCGCGGGCAGAGCAGGGCGTAGGGAGGGGAGAGGGGTTTACCTGGCGTTTCTCACCTTGGGGGACGGGGCGGGGGGGAGAGTGGCTTTCCGGGCTTGCCAGCTGGAGGAAAGGAAGCCCAACTCTTGCGAAAGGGGTGTGTATGGGGGGAGGGGGTGAAGGACACCGCCCTCTTCCTTTTCTCCAAGCCTGGACTTGCCTTAGCCAGTTTCAGGATATATGGGGGGGGGGGGGGGTTGCCCTGTTGGCGAAGTGGGGTGGAGAAGGGGGTGCAAAGGAAGGAAGGAAAAATGGGAAGGAAGGAAGGAGTTTGTTAGGAGGGAGGGAGGGAGGGAGGAGTTAGGAAGGAATTTGTTAGGAAGGAAGGAAAGAAGGAAGGAAGAAAGAAGGGAGTTTGTTAGGAAGGAGGGAGGGAGGTGGAAGGGAAGGAAGGAATTTGGAAGGAAGGAAGAAAGGAGTTGGGAGGGAGGGAGGTGGGAAGGAAAGAAGGAGTTTGTTAGGAAAGAAGGGAGGGAGGGAAGGAAGGAAAAATTGGAAGAAGGAATTTGGAAGGAAGGAAGGAGTTTGTTAGGAAGGAAGGAGGGAAGGAAGGAAGGAAGGAGTTTGTTAGGAAGGGAGGGAGGGAAGGAAGGAAAAATTGGAAGGAAGGAATTTGTTAGGAAGGAAGGAGGGAAGGAAGGAAGGAGTTTGTTAGGAAAGAAGGGAGGGAGGGAAGGAAGGAAAAATTGGAAGGAAGGAATTTGTTAGGAAGGAAGGAAGGAGTTTGTTAGGAAAGAAGGGAGGGAGGGAAGGAAGGAAAAATTGGAAGGAAGGAGTTTGTTAGGAAGGAAGGAGTTTGTTAGGAAGGGAGGAGGGAGGGAAGAAAGGGAAAATTGGAAGGAAGGAGTTTGTTAGGAAGGAAAGAGGGAGGGAGGAAAGAGTTAGAAAGGTAGAATGAAGGAAGGAAAAATTGGAAGGAAGGAATTTGTTAAGAAGGAAGGAAGGAGTTGGGAGGGAGGGAGGGAAGGAAGGAAAAATTGGAAGGAAGGAATTCGTTAGGAAGGAAAGAAGGAAGAAGGAAAGCAGCTGGCTGGGTTGTGGGGAGGTATTTTTTTTTTCTCCCAAAAACTTCTCCCAAAGTTTTTTTGTTCTCTTCCTTCCTCACCAAGGAACCCATTGTTATTGTTTTGTTTAGCTTAAAAATTGGGGAACTTGAGTTCAGCTGACCAGGCAGAAGTGATTTCAGAGGCCTTTTGGATTTGCACATTTGAAAAGAAAAAAAAAAACCTTGGGTGACATGGTTGAATCTGTGATGATTCATTTGAAACTTTCAAGGGCCTCTTTTTGGGGGGGGGGAGGGGGGGGAAGGTTTTGTTTTGTAATCACTTCCTTCGGTAAAAACCAGCCTCTGAATTCCGCTGTTGCTTTCGAATATGAGAAAGGGTTCGAATATCCTGCAATTGGCTTGTGGTTTAGTGTAAGGTGTGAATTCGGGCAGTGTAGGGTGCAAAGACTGGTGCTCATCTGTATTTTTTACATCACCCGGCTGGCAAAGATACATGGAACCTTAAAAGGAAAAATCCTGGGCTCTCCATAATGCAGAAACCATTAATAAATCATCATTATTACCAAAGAACCAATATGGAATCATGGTTATGGTTTGAAAATTTGTGCAAGCCAGGCAGTCAGTGGTGACTGATGGAGTGTTTCTCAATCTTGGCAATTTTTAAGATGGGTGGACTTCAAGTCCCAGAATCCCCCAGCCAGGCATAATATTATTATTAATATTATTAAGGCATAATAGTAAATATGAAAATGATCTACCAGACTCCTCCGATGTGGAGCTATTTGTTAACAACTTCTCTCACTATCATATCCAGCGCAGAAATGTTTGGTCTATCAACCACACTGGCTTTGCTTTATCATAGTTTGTGGATTAAACCCCCAGCAAACTGGGTTTGCGCCTCCCTTTAGAGTGGAAACCATGATTTGCACATTTGAGGGCTGGTCTGTTTGTTGCATTAAAGCCCCACCAAGAATATTGCATCGGGGCTTAATAAAGATAGATGGATGCAACGAAACTGGAGAACACTTAACTTGAGTGCATCTGAAAAGATGTGGCTTTTTCCTTGGTTGAAAGCTTTGTCTAGTTTGGAAAAATACCAATAAAGGAGAATATATGTAGCTCAGGGTTGAAATCGGGGCCCTTGGTGCTCTTTGAACTGGGTTGGGACAAGTAACTAGCATTGATGATGTTACCTAGTTTGGGTAATGAAACATCTGCCAGAAAACAACCAAGCTCAGAGAGCCCCAAGGTTTTGGAAAGGGCTGGTCTTATTTTTTTCCCCCTGCTCTGATCCTGCCCAGGATCTATCTGAAGAAGTTAATCATTAACCCCAGAACCCTGTTATTAGGCCTTGACTCAGAGAAGAGCAGAAAGACCGGGTTACTAGGGTGAGTAACAATGATTTATGGGGCATTGAGAAGAATTTCTCCGAGCTCCATTTGAGTGGATACTGTTGACAGAGATGGAGCCAACCAAGAACATCTTAGAGGGCCTTCAGCTTTAAAAGGGTTGGAGATTCTTTGAGGATTCTTTTTGTGGTGTTGAGTAGAGTTGTGGTCTTGGTTAAGGGGACTTGCTTAAGGTCCAAAAGGACTCTGGTGGTCAATTGTTTTGCATTGGTAGGAGATCTTGCATACCAGATCTCCCAAGCTTTGACCTTTGGACCTCAGCTCTTCTCGGTGGCTTCTTCTGGTCTTCAGGTGTTCCTGATCCTCTTTGGACCAAGTCCACCTGTGAAATGAAGACTTGACCATTGACTGACCAGAGGAGGAGATGTCCCTACTTCTAACAAGAGAATGAGCTCGCTAGTTATTTAGTACAGATAGTCCTTGACTTACGACAGCAACCGAGCCCAAAAGTTATGTTGCTAAGCGATACATTGGTTAAGTGAGTTTGGCCCCATTTTACGACTTTCCTTGCCACAGTCGTTAAGTGAATCACTGCAATTGTTAAGTTAGTAACACGGTTGTTAAGCAAGTCTAGCTCAACTTCCCCCTTGAGTTTATTTATCAGAAGTTCGCCAAATGTGAGCCCGGCTGGGACACTGCGACCGTCATAAACACGAGGCAGTGACCAAGCAGCCGAATTTGGATCCCGTGACCATGGGGATGCTGCAGAGGTCCTAAAAACCGGTCATAAGTCACTTTTTCCAGTGCCGTTGTAACTTGGAACGGTTGTGAGTTGAGGATTACCTGTAGTGCCGTAGGTGTACATAGGCAAACTTTACACAAGGGGTGAAATAGGCAGCGGAGGCTCACTGGAGAGTTTCCATGGTCCTGTTAATTGGAAGTTTTATTTATTTTTATTGTTTTATTTATCTCTCTGTTTTGTTTCTCTGTGCAGGATATGCCGCTCCGGCTAGTTCACAGCCGCACAACTATCCCAATACTACGTATACAATAATCCAGCAGCCTCCTCCCACCACATCTGTCATAGTTGTGGGTGGCTGCCCTGCTTGCAGGTAATTTTCCTTTTTTGGGTGGCTGGGAGGAAACGAGACCGTTGGGATCAGAATTTCCCGATGCTAAGGGTGATTGACCCAAAGGGGCGTGGCACAAAGGCAACACAGTCAGATAATCAGTAGGCGTCCCTTTATTAGCTCCAACTTTGCCCCCTGTGTCCTGGTTACCTTCTGGCTGGAGAAAAACTCTCCCAGGAACAGTCTTTGACTTGCAGAGAATCAAGTCCAAAACGTGGTCAACAAAAAACGAATAAGTCCAATCAAGGCAAAATGAGATAATGAGCCCGGCAGGCCAGGAGTAAGAATTCCTGATGTGAAGACTTGGCAGTAATTTAACACGGTTGGGAAGACACCAGGAATGCAGATAACCAAAGTCAACGCAAGATAAACTCACATTTTTTCCCATGCATCTCTTTTAAACTATCATTCCCAGCTGTGGCTAATGAAGGGAATCAGGGCCCTTTCCTCCCCCGTAAGTCAGGCAACTCACGTTGCTCCCTTCTCCGTTCCTCCCTGCGTGCCCAAGGATGAAGAGGGGGTGGGCCTGGGTCTTCCTCTGAATTCCCTCTCCCTTGTTCTACAACTTCCCTGCTCTGCCTAGCCAGATGTTGCCCTTCCCCAGTTTCCTCCCCAGCCAACGGAGACACATTCCCATTCCCTGTCAGCTGTCCGGCTTCCTCCTTGGATTCAGACTCCGACGGGGCATGACACTAAGCTTCCCTTCCCTTGTGAAGCGAATTGGAGTCCAATTTTACGGATCTTTATTATTTTTTTGGCCACGGTGGTGAAGCGAATAGCTGCAGTTAAGTGGGAAACCCACGGTCATTAAGTGAGTCCAGGTCTCGCCCCCATTGGCTTTGCTTGCCGGAAGCCAGCTGGGAAGGCCGCAAATGACCACCACGTGACCACAGGATGTTGCAACTATTGTGAATACATGCTGGTTTGCAGAGGGCCACATTTTTGTCTCATGTCTGGGGAAGGGAATGCAACGGTCATGTGTGTAGGATATAAGTCACTATTTTTGGTGCAAATAAATACAAGGTAGTGCTGGACTTACAACTTCTCATTTACTTGCTAAATGAGAAGTTCTAAGTCCAGGACTACCTTGTATTTATTTGCTAAATGGAGCGACTCATCAGGATAGTGTCACAAAATGGCTGGATTTGATTTGCCCTCCGAACCCCACCAATTCACCTTGTCCCTAAAGACTTAAACTCACCTCACCTCCCAAAAAAAAACCCTGGAGTTTTAATTTCTGGAATCCTAGCAAGGGAATTCCGGAAGGCAATTCGATTTTAAGTTAAATGAATGTTTAGGGAGGTCCAGAGAAGACATATGAAATGAAGCAAAATCATTAAATCGTTCGACAGATAATATCCTGGAAGGGAAAAATAATAATATTGGAGGAGGAATTTAAAGCGATATTTTTCAAGCTTGGCAACCTGAAGTTGTTAAGCGGGAGAAACCCCGATTTAGGGTGACCAGTAGGAATTTCTCACTTGAGACTTTCAAGAAGAGATTGGACTGCCCTCTGTCAGAAATGGTGTGGGGTCTCCCGCTTGGGCGGGGGGTTGGACTAGATGACCTACAAGGTCCCTTCCAACTCTGATTATCTGTTATTTGAACGTTCGGGTCTCTAGGTTTTCCAAGATAACAGTTGGTTCTAATATTTTCATGCGTGCCTTTATGGTGGTTTCCAGGATGTTTTCCACTTCCTGGTCTGGTTTGCCAGGCCTGGGAGTCTCCAGATTTCCTCCCCTCCGAGGAATTAACCAACCTTGATCCTGATGGGACCAAACATCCTGTTTTATTGTTGGTGCATTTCCTTGAATGCTCATTTTTTTTCCCCATGGTATGCTTTTTTTTAAAAAAATAAATAAAGTCCAATTGCCAAGTCAAACTCGGTTAAATAAACCATCCTGGGTGCACGAGGGACGAATTCAACCCTAAAGAAGGGATTTTCTTGCAGATTTACAATGTCTGTGACTCTCTGAGCAGGGAGGGCAAGCCCAGCTTCAAACCTGAATGTAAACATTCATTCTCTATTTTTAGACAGCCTCGGGAGCAGCAACTGTAAACCACGGGGAAAGTCATTTGGGTTATCCCTCCCTCCCTGGCTAATTCTTACTGTATTAGCTAAGATTAGCCTTTCTGTAATTGGAAAGTTTTATGGCGCTTCCCATTTAGCTGACCGACCGAAGAAGCTGTGATCGTCTGTCAAGAAAATGTCTGCAAGACGAAATGAGTAGATTGACATTAACAATTAGAGAGCAAGAAGAAAAAGGATATTATAAAAATACGGGATTTATTTTATCAATGGCTAGACAGGAAAATAGAGAAATGAAACCTATCACAATATAAATATTACATAATAGTAAAGATAATACAATGAAATTATATATTATAACTGATTACTATGGAAAGAATTATAATTTGCTGGAAAAGGGTGGGGTAAATTTGTAATTAAAGTCTAATGATGATTTAACAATAAGATAGCATGATTTGGATAGTTTTTTTACAGTATGAATTTTAATCTAAACTTTAGAGGGAAAGACTGTTGATATTATGCGCAAAAGATATATACCAACCGACACACTATACAATTGAAAGAAAGCTTTATTTATTATTTTATGTTTGTGCTTGTTTATGTTTGTTGTCAAAATAAAAAAAAAATTCAAATTTTTTTTTCTGCAAGACTTAAAATGCAGAGAGATTACAGCTAATTCTCTAGTTACGACTGGAACTTCCGTGGCTAAACAAGAGGCGTTGTTAAGTCGGTTGCATCCAATTTTGGGACCTCTTTTGCCGTGGTCGCTATGCGAATCACATGGTCTTTAAGTGAACACAGCTTCGCCCACTGACTTTTGATTGTGGGAACTCCCCCTCCTCCAGGAAGGTGGCCGAGGGTAAATCACATGATTTTACGACCGTCATAAAAGCGTGCCAGCTACCAAGAGCCTGGATTTTGACCTTCCCAGCTAGCTTCCAACAAGCATGGTCAATATGTGGGAGGCCAGACACGCTTAAGGACCACAGCCAGGCTCCCTTTAACAACTTGCAGGGATCTGCTTCACAACTGTGGCAGAGAAGTTGTAAAATGGGGGCAAAACGCGCTTAACCGCCTTGATTAGCGACGAGAGACACTGCGGTCCTAAGTTGAGTGCTCCTTGTATAAAAGATGGAGCCTTGTGCCCTGGAATTCTGGGAGTTGAAGTCCGCGCGCCTCAAAAATGGCCAACACTGAGGGAAAACCACCCTGCAGAATGAATGTGTGTGTATCATTGTGGGGTGGTGTATAGGCGGTCCTCGACTTATGACCGCAATCTAGCCCAACATTTTGGTTGCTAAGCGAGGCAGTTCAGTTCTGCCCCCATTTTATGACCTTTAGCGTCCCAGTTGTTAAGTGTAGGAATCATCGCAGTTGATTAAATTAGTAAACCCGGTCGTTAAGTGAATCTGGCTTCCCCGTGGACTTGGGTCAGAAGGTCCCGTGATGATCTGGGACACCGCGACGGTCGTAAGTATGAGTCCGTTGTCAAGGATCTGAGAAAATCATTCAGTGGTAGGTGTGGACTTTAAAAAGTCCCAGTTTTCGGTGCCGTTCTAACTTTGAACCTAAATGGAGCGGTTGTACGTCGAGGAGCGCCTGTTAAATGTGCGCCACTCCTGGGTTTCATTCGCCTTTGGCTTTTAAACCACAGTGTGCAGTAACTTCCTTCCTGTTGTGTGGTTTCCTTTCGCAGGGTTGGCGTCCTGGAAGACACCTTCACTTGCCTTGGCATCCTGTGCGCCATCGTTTTTTTCCCCGTGGGGATCATCTTTTGCCTCGCCTTGAGACAACGGACGTGTCCTAACTGCGGGGCGACGTTTGGTTAAGGGACCGGCGCGCGCACGCACGCACACACCCCCACCCCACAACCCGACCCTACCCCAGAGGCTTTGAACCCCTCCTCCTCCTCCTCCTTTTTTCTAATGTAAATGTCATGTACAATCAAGTTTATGCATCGGAGCTGATTTTGTAAAGAAATAACAATTATTACCAAGCGCTGGCGGTCTTTTTTTCTCTCTTTCACGTGCGAAACTGGTATTCATCTGTTAACAAAGCCCCCAGTTTTGGTTTTCGTGTTTTTAAAATGCACCTTTTTTCTTTTTTTGGGGTGGGGTGGGTGGGTGGGGAGGAAATTTCAATAAAAGCACTTTTGCAAACTTCGCCCGGCCTTTCCACCCGCCCTCCGAACGAAGAGAAAAATCTCTTGATGTTCAGTGGCGAGAGCATAGGTGCTGGTTTAGCCTTGAAACCCACAGAGTGTGAAATTAAAAAAAAAGAAAGTAAAAAGGGCTGAAGTGTGTTAATGCTTCTTTTGACAATGTGTAGACTAAACGTCATTCGTTCTTCTCCAGCCAGGCTATGATTCAAACGCTGTTTCCAACAGTTTCAAGGAAAATATGGGGTGAATATGGCAAGTTTATGCAATAATAAAAGAGCCAGGCAGGGTTGGTGTTCAGCTAAGGCATCAGGCTAGACCAGGGGTCGCCAACCTTTTGGACCTCAGGGACCACCAAACTCATAATTTTAAACTCCGCGGACCAGAAACCCTGGGAAAATCCCCAAAAAAGGAAAATTCCCCACCCTGTTTTCCTACTGATCGATCGTTCTTTATTTGGGATTGCGAGATACTGTCTCCAGCTCCGTTCTGGGGGGGGGGGGGGGGGGAGGAGAGAGAGAGAGAGACTTTTGGCTTCATGAAAGGAAAGCAGCAGAAGTCTTTTTTTCTCTCCCCCAAACTCTACCAGAAATGAGTCTTTGTGGGACTTGTCACACAGCGTCTTGGAGCAAGAGGCCTTGCAGAGTCCCAAAGACTCATTTCTGGTTGAGTTTGGGGGAGAGAAAGACTTTGGCTGCTTTTCTTGCGTGCAGCCAAAAGCAGAAGAAGAAAGAAGCGGAAAGAAGCAGCCCCGTGGCCAGGCCGGGTGCGTGGGCTAAGTTCCCCCCTGTCCTTTCCCTCCTCCCCTCAGCAAGCGACGCAAGCCTTGTGTTCCCACGAGCCATGTGGGTGGTCCAAGCCTGTGTTCCCGCACAGCCTGGATTAATTGTGTTCAGGGGTGTCATTTCTCTGCAGACCACCAACATTTTCTCACGGTCCCCAGTCCACCACTGTGGGCTAGAAACTGGGAGATGGTGAGTTCTAGTCCCACCTTAGGTACGAAAGTCAGCTGGATGACCAGGAGACAGTGAATCCTAGTCCCATTTTAGGCATGAAAGCCAGTTGGGTGACTTCCAGCCGATCATCAGAAGATGGTGAGTTCTAGTCCCACCTTAGGTATGAGAGGCAGCAGGATGACCTTGGGCCAACCGCCAAGAGGCAGTGAGTTCTAACCCCACCTTAGCTACAAAGCCAGCTGGGTGACCTTGGGCCAGTCACTTTCTCTCAGCCCCTAGGAAGGCGGCAACAACAAATCACTTCTGAAAAACCTTGCCAAGTAAAGTGAAGGGACTTTTCCAGGCAGTGTCTGAAAATGAGACCCAACTGAACAGGGAAAAAAAATCCCATTTAACGTTTCCAATGATCCACGATCGAAAAGGCTGGTTTCAGTGCAGGATCCAATAAAGGAAAATATTTGTGGCTCAGGGTTGAAATGAGGATCCTTGGTGCTCTTTCAGCTTGGTGGTTTTTCTTTCAAACTTGCAAATTTCATTACCCATCAGCGTTGGCATGGATGATGCTACTAGTTTGGGTAATGAAACGTCTGCAAGAGAACCACCAAGCTCAAGAGAACACCAGGGGCCCCTCAAAATAAAACCCTACTCGAAGGAAGAGAGAAGAAAAGATTCAGGTTTTACATACTGCAAACCAATGAAAGAATGTCCCATTGTTCTGATCAGAGCATTTTATTATTACTGTATCCCTAAGACATTTTATCTTAGCTTATGTAATGAAAATATTATTTGGCATGGTATTCTGTTACGTCATCCTTAAATGTTTAAAAAGCAGCGACTCTCGTATCCATCTAAGTAAATTGTACAAGCAAAACTAAACGGAACTGATTCCTAGGATTAAACCACACCATTGGCACAGAGGTCTAAGCAGCGATGCTGGTAATAGAAGACTAAAGAGGATCAGTTCTGCTGGTTTCCCTATTTGGCTTATTTCTGCTTTCCTAAATATAGTTCTGTCTTCCTAAACAAGGCACGCTTCTAAACTCAAAAGCAAATCTGCAGGCGTCTTCAGCCATCGATAATTAGCAGAAATGAGAAGTCAACAACAACAACAAAAATCATTTTTAAAAAAATCAGAAACTTTTGGCAATTTGCAGCTGCTGTACACATTAATTAACATTTAAATAAAGGTTTAAAAACAACTTCAGACAGTATTTGGAAATCATATTGCCGAAGACAGTTATGGCCACCGCCAACCAGGGGAGCCTCCGGTTACCGCGTGGGAAGCAAATTTGGAAACCATCCCAACGCAACACCTGAAGGGACCTGCAGGCTAGGGCAGGCTGTGCAATGTTGACAAGGTAATAGGATTAAACAACAACAAACAAAAAAAAAAATCAGGTTTTTTTTTTTCCCAATGCCGCTCATCGAAGGATTGGCGCCGATCTGTCGTTCGTGACCGTCGGTCGGAGTTTGACGGTTGCAAAGGGATTCTCGCCACTGTAATAAAGCAGACAGGCAAATTGAAGCACGGCTAGGTGGGACGATAAGCTACGCTTTTAATTTTTGCGAAGGTGGTTTCAACCCATTGAAACCATTATTCTCAACCCATTATTCAACGCATTATTCTCGATCGGGTTTTACCTTTTAGCCGCCTTATTTAGTCTTTTTTAATGGTTTTTAAATACTGTATTTGCATTGTGTTTTTAATTTCGGCTGTACACCGCCCCGAATTCCTGCAGGGAGAGGGGCGGTATATAAAACTAATAAATAAAATAAATTTCCAGGAATGCGATTAAGGCTTGGTGTACCTAGGCTCAACACTTCCCTCTTTAAGACACTTGAGCTGAATAGACGTATTGATAAAGCGGCCACCGCATTTCCCGGACTTACAAAGAGAGCATTGGCTTAACAAGAACCTGACGGAACCTAACAAAAGATGCAGGTTCTATAGAGCCTGTGTCTCGAGCACACTCCTGTACTGCAGTGAGTCTTGGACCCTTTATGCACGGCAGGAGAGAAAGTTGAACCCCTTTCAAAGGCGCTGTCTCCGATGTATTCTTGGCATCACCTGGCATGGCAAAGTTCCAGGTGTTGTGGTTCACCGGCAGGCTGTGCAGACGGCAGTGGAATTGGACAGTGGGGAAAAACAGGGACCAGACTGGGAGTATGGAGAGGACTCGGACGAGGGTCCTGCGTCCGATGCAGAGATGGGGCCAGGGCCATCTGGGAGTGAGGTGCTGATTTTGGAGCCCCCGGAGTCTGGCAGCAGTGAGGCAGAGGAAGAAGGGGAGCCTGTTCCCAGTGCGCGTATGCACAGAGCTGCTAGAAGGCAAGAGCAGCTGAGACAAAAGAGACAACTAGGGAGTAAGGCTGGGAGGTGATTGCCGCTCCCATAGGGGATAAAGGACAGGCAAAGGTGAGGAAACATTTGCAGGAAGCAAAGTCGTTTGCTCTGTTCGGATTCAACCTTGAAGCTCTGTGTGGACTTTATAGTTCATTTGGCACTTGTTGTTGGCAGCATTTCAAAGGAAAGAAAGGTGAGTGCTTATCTCGAGGGACTGTTTGAGACTTATTACCGGCTGGGAATGAACTTAATTCCCAGCATTGAAATAAAACAGGAATTGTTTTAACTGAGCGTGTGCTTCATTACGGTCTCAGAAGCTTTGGTCAGAACACCAAATAGACGCAGTCTTGGAATGTGCTGGAATTCCTAGCATGTATATACTATTGAAACACTGACGTCTACACTGGCTTGGGCATGTCGTGAGGATGGCCGATGGGCAGATTCCAAAACACCTCCTGTATGGAGAATTAGTGCAGGGAAAGCGCCCTAGAGGGGAGACCACAGCTGCGATATAAGGATATCTGCAAGAGGGATCTAAAGGTCTTGGGAATGGACATCAACAGCTGGGAAACCTTGACCTTTGATCGTTCAGCTTGGAGGCTAAAGACGCGGCATGGCCTTCTCCAATTTGAAGAAGAGACATTCGTTTGGCAGGCTGAGGCAAAGAGGCAGTCCCAGAACCAGCGAAATCCAGAGCCTGGACAGGGAATAGACTGTATCTGTCCTTAGCGTGGAAGGGATTGCCACACTTGAATTGGCCTTGTTAGCCACACTAGATGCTGCTTTAGGACCTCTTTTCAGAGCACGATACCAGCGTCTCTTGAGACTGAAGGTGTGATGGACAGGACAGAAGGATGCCAAGACAGAATTAAGGCCACCTGAATGGTTCTCCAAGATTGACCTCATGGAAAGATAAACCAAGGCTGAGTTTGTTGAGTTTGTTGCATGTTTTCAATGGTATTGCACGATTCCAACTTACCTTAGGAAAGGTGGCTTCATAATGCCGTTCATGTTAGGTTTCTGAGGAAGGAAAGAAAAATCATAATCGCTGAGTACGGAAGAAAAGGAAGGCCGTTCGAAGAAAAGGAATAAGCAGGAAGGGGACTTTAAATGTCTGATTAAGCACCTTGGGGAATCTGGAAATGTATGGACTTCAACTCCCAGAATTCCCCAGCCGGCATGTCGGGGAGCCTGAAGCAGAAGTGGTATTCAGCCGGTTCTGATCGCTTCTAGAGAACCGGTAGTGGAAATTTTGAGTAGTTGTATAACTACTCTACAACTACCACCAAATACCACTTCTGACTGGCCCCGCCAACCCCATCTCTTCTCTGCCTCCCATTGAGTCCCAGCTGGGTCTTCTTTGGTTGCCCTGCATAGGAGAACGGAGCTGGAAAGCAGGTTAGTGGGGTGGGGAGGGAAGGGGGATTTTGCAGTATATCCTTTCTCTGCCATGCCCACCAAGCCAAACCACGCCCACCAAGCCACGCCCACAGAACCGGTAGTAAAAGAAATTGAATCCCACCACTGGCCTGAAGTAGTATGGATTTCAACTCCCAGAATTCATGGCTGGTTGGGGAATTCTGGGAGTTGGAAGTCCACACATTTTGAAGTTGCCAAGGTTGGAAAACCTTGACTTAAAACAGCCACACTCTCAATCACAATTTTCTAGGCCTCTCCTGGTTGTAATCCCTGCACTTGGTCATTCTACGCTAAAAACTTTGTATTTTTACTTTATTTTGGTCTATCAATGCAGTCTTTTTTTTATTTTTTTAATTTCTAGTTTAGACTGATTGTTATTAGTTTTAAGAGAAAAGAAAGCAATAATTGGAACAAACTTTGCAGGATGATCCCTTGTAATCGTTTCTGACTTTAAAGAGAGGCACCTCCCGCATAAGTAATCCCTGTTTTGAATAACGAGGGTGTGATTCAGGGAAATTGACTCATCACAATGGCTTATGAATTCAAAGAGAGTCAATTTCCTCTTGCTAATTTCATATATTCCACTTTCACTGACGCCTAAACTGCAATGGCTCCTCGAGACCAGAAGGTGGCACTCCAGCTTTCCCGTAAGACCTAAGCATCGTTGGGTGGAGTTTTCCTTTCGATCCCTAATCTGCCTTAAACTGAATTGCAGTTGTTAAATTAGGAATTTAATTGTTAAGTGAATCTGGTTTCCCCATGGACTTTTGCTTGTCAGAAGGTTGCAAAAGATGATCACATGACCCCAAAGGACACCGTAACCATCATAAACATGCGTCAGTTGCCAAGCACCTGAATGTATATCATGTGACCATGGCGATGCTATGATGGTCGTAAGTGTGAAAAACGGTCCTTTTTTCAGTCCTGTTGTAACGTCAAATGGTCACTAAAGAACTGTTGTAAGTCAAGGACTACCTGTAATTGCTGAAATTTAAAAGAATGATGTAACAAAGCAAGTTCAAAAAGTTTTAAGTTCAGCCTGCATTACTCAGATCGCTGGATAAAACCAGTGGTGGCATTCAAATTTTTTTTTTACTACCAGTTCTGTGGGCGTGGTTTGGTGGGCGTGGCAGGGGAAGACACTGTAAAATATCTAGTCAGAGGTGGGATTTGCCAGTTTTCTGAACTACTCAAAATTTCCGCTACCGGTTCTCCAGAACTGGTCAGAACCTGCTGAATATACCACCCCTGGATAAAACCCGTCAGCAAAAGTATTTTCAAAAGCTGAGTTTTTGTTTTTTTTATATGACAAAACTGGTCGGTCTACTCACAAGAGAGATGCTTTCTCCTTGAGCTGCTGTAGTTTTAGAAGTTTCAAGTTTTGGTTCTGAAGCTGGTTTGGTTGGCCCAGATATGACATAATCTGGTGGGGGGAGGATGGGACTTTCTCTGTTGGTCAAGTTGACCGAGCTGACACTACGGATGGGCGCAGGGCTAAAGGAAAGAAAACCGCTGTTAATAACAATAGCACTTAAGACTTAGGATGCCACTTGACAGGGCTTCACAGTCCTCTCTAAGCGGTTTACAGAGTCAGCCTATTTTCCCCCAACAATCTGCCTCCTCATTTGACCCACCTGGGAAGGATGGAAGGCTGAGTCAACCTTGATCGAACTCCTGGCAGTGGGCAGAGTTAGCCTGAAATACTGCATTCTAACCACTCTGCCGCTATGCCTGCCTGCCTGCCTTCCTTCCTTCCTTCCTTCCTTCCTTCCTTCCTTCCTTCCTTCCTTCCTTCCTTCCTTCCTTCCTTTCCTTCCTTCCTTCCTTTCCTTCCTTCCTTTCCCAAGCAATAGCATATACTGCTTCACAATGCTTTCCAGCCCACTGTAAGCGGTTTACAGAGTCAGCCTATCACCCCCAACAATCTGGCTCCCCATTTTACCCATCTTGGAAGGATGGAAGGCTGAGTCAACCTTGAGCCAGTCAGGATCGAACTCCTGGCAGTGGGCAGAGTTAGCCTGCAATAATGTATTCTAACCACTGCGCCACAATGACTTTCTTTCCTTCCTTCCTTCCTTCCTTCCTTCCTTCCTTCCTTCCTTCCTTCCTTCCTTCCTTCCTTCCTTCCTTCCTTTTCTTTCCTTCCTTCCATGGTGCACAATACTGCAGGCTCTCCTTCCCAAGCAATAGCAGATTTATATACTGCTTCACAGAGCTTTCCAATCCTCTCTAAGCAGTTTACAGAGTCAGCCTCTTGCCCTCCAACAATCTGGCTCCTTATTTTACCCACCTCGGAAGGCTGGAAGGCTGAGTCTACCTGGAGCCAGTCAGGATCGAACTGCTGGCGGTCGGTAGAGTCAGCCTGCAATACTGCACTTTTAACCACTGCGCCACCAGGACTCCATAGCCCGACCAGAAGCAACAGATTCTTCAGCTCAGTTCTTAAAGAGCTTCTACGCCAACCCACCATTACCTTGGCACCGGAATGCGCAGGGTCTCTTCTGATGGACCTTCGAAGGGCGTTGTGTAAGAGGATGGGAACCAGCCTTTCCTAGAATGCAATATTGTAATAAATTACTGCTTTGTACAAACCCGGCTGTATGCCATAAGAGAAGACATTTGTGGGGTCCTTGGTTCTCCTGCTCCTCCTCCCAATACCCACCCCACTGTTTTTATAATATGAGTAGTCCTCGAGTTACGACTGGTCATTCAGCAATCATTCGAAGTTACAATGGTGCTGAAGGAACAGACGTAGGAGCAGTGGGGTGTGTGTGTGATTCAGCCGGTTTGCACCGGTTCACGCGAACCAGTTGTTAAGTTACCCCAAGCCCCCATGATCAAAGGGGATCCTGAGTGCTGCGCTGCAATGGAGAAACAGAACGGCTGGTGCGAGGGCAAGAGAAAGCCGCTTTCCCTCTTTCTTCTCCCTGCTCCTCCTCTCCCTCGTGCAGGGTGCACTGTTTCCCATTTCTCCATTGAGGCACAACGCCCAGGATCCACTCTGACAGTGTGGGGGGGTGTAATTTAACGATTGGTTTGCCCAGGTTCAGGTTGGCCATCGCGCAAGGCTTGTCCTACATGTGTTGTGGTTCGCCGGCAGCCTGTGCAGACGGCAGCGGAATCGGACAGTGGGGAAGAACGGGGACCAGTCCGGGAGTCTGGAGAGGACTTGGACGAGGGTCCTGCATCTGATAGAGACGAGGACAGGACCATCTGGGAGTGGGGTGCTGCCTTTGGAGCCTCCGGAGTGTGGCAGCAGTGAGGCAGAGGAACAAGGGGAGCCTCTTCCCAGTGCGCGTGTGCATAGAGCTGCTAGAAGTTCAAGCTGAAGGGGCGACTTGGGAGTAAGGCTAGGAGGTAATCGCCCCTCCCATAAGGGATAAAAGTCAGGCGAAGATGACGAAACCTTTGCAGGAAGCAAAGTCGTTCGCTCTGTTCGGATTCAACTTTGAAGCTCTGTGTGGACTTTGGACTTCGTTTGGCTTTTTACAGTTCATTTGACACTCTAGTTGTTGGCAGCCATTCAAAGGAGAGAAAGGTGGGTGCTTATCTCGAGGGACTGTTTGGGACTCATTATGGGCTGGGAATGAACATAATTCTCAGCGCTGACATAAAACAAGAGTTGTTTGGACTAAGCATGGGCTTAATTACGGTTTCAAGAAAAGCTTTGCTCAGAACAACATGTGGTGGAACTGGAGGATGACGATGAGCCACATCTCCCACGACAGCCAGCCTGACCCTGGGAGAACCGGTTGTTAAATTATTTGAATCCCACCACTGCTTATGAGCAGATAAGACCTTCTGAAAACTGGTTTGGAGTAATGAATTATTATTATTTATTATTATTATTATTTATTGCACTTTTATACCGCCCCCTCTCCCCAATAGGGACTCGGGGTGGTGAACGGCCATTGATAAAAATACAGTCAATAAAAGTTAAATAGATTAAAAAGTTATTTAAACAGTGGCTGAATTAAAATACAAAAACCAATAAAATCCAATAAGAAATTTAAAAAGTTAAAAATTTAAAACCCCTGCAAAAGTTTGGGAAGCGCTGACATACACTTTGGTGACATCGTGTTCTCCGTACAGCCAGCCGTCTCTTTCTTCCGATACGAACAGCGTGATAAGGTCGCCCTGGGCGAAACTAAGGAGAGTCTCGTTATTTCCAGCGGTGTGCGGGAAGATAGTCTTCACTTTCTGACGCTTCATTATGTTCAGTCCAGTGGCCACAGAGGTAGATCGCGATAAACTGGAATCGTCTGCATAATATCGCCAAAAAAAAAAAAAAAGGAAAAGGAAAAGAAGACAGAAAGAGGCAGGGGATATAAAGCATCATTAATCATGGAATTGCCCAGCAGAGAGCATCAAGCTAACCATGTGCTCCTCCCAGCTTAGTGGCCACAAAACAAGAGCTCAAGATGGTCAGCCTAACGGGTCTGGATTCTGGCCCCTGCAGAGAGGGCTCACTCCGATGTGTTGTTTGTCAATGTAGTCCATGCTCATCTGGGTGAAAGTCTAGTTTAAATTCCACACTTCTTCCCCAAATCTAATTTATCTACCTACCTACCATTTATCCATCATCTCTCTCCATGGCATTGGACCAGGATATTTACAAGACCGCATTCTGCCAGTTTCCTCTCACCGACTGGTGCGCTCTCACAGGGAGGGTCTCTTGCGGGTCCCGTCGGCATCTATGTGCCGGTTGGTGACCCCGAGGAATAGGGCCTTCTCTGTGGGGGCGTCTGCCCTCTGGAATGGGTTGCCTCCGGAGTTACGGACAGCCACGGACCTGGGCACCTTCAGGCGTGCCTTGAAAACCTGGCTTTTTAACCAGGCCGGCTTGAGCTGATTTTAGATTGGGGTTTTAATTGGGGGTCCCTAGTGGCGATTAGATGGTTGGGGTATTTTAATTTTAGGGTTTATAGTGGGGGTTTTAACCTGTTTATTACAGCCAGGTTATTTAATTCAGTTTTAATTTTTGTATATTTTAATGTTATTTTAATTGGATGGCTATACACCGCTCCGAGTCCTTCGGGAAAGGAGCGGTATCTATCTATCTATCTATCTATCTATCTATCTATCTATCTATCTATCTATCTATCTATCTATCTATCTATCTATCTCCCTCCCTCCCTCCCTTTCTCTCTCTCTCCCCTTACCTGCTGCATTGCTTAATTTCTCGGAAGAGGTCTTTGGTATGACAGGTGGGTTGTTGAACATATCAACTAAAGGGCTGGTATAAGCTCTCCCCGGAGGGGCTGGGGGCACCTTAGGAGAATGCCTTCGGAGGGAATCGTAATTATTTCCAACCTGCCGATCAAAAGGTAAAGCGTCAAAATTGTGAAACAGCGCACAAAAGCATGAATAAATACTAGCGATTTTATTGGCTTATCCAAATTGAATTCTTTCCTTTGAAAAGTTTTTCCCTTAATTAGATTCACTTGCTGGTTTTCCAGGTTGATTCTATCCCAGATGGGAATGAATGCAAACTAAATTGTATTCGCAGGGTAAAAATCAGAGGTTTTTATGATATGTTTACTCTATGAGATATTCATAAAGTAACAGGTGTGTTTCCGTGTGGAATTTGAGGCGTCTGACTAGAAACCAGGAGATGGTGAGTTCTAGTCCTGCCTTAGGCATTAAAGCCGGCTCAATGACTTTGGGCCAATCACCAAGAGACGGTGAATTCTAATCCTGCTTCAGGCCTTTAGGTCAATTATCAGGAGAGTGGGAGTTCTAGTTCCACCTTAGGCATGAAAGCCAGCAGGGTGACCTTGGACAGTCCCTCTCTCTCAGCCCAACCCACCTCACTGAGTTGTTGTGGGGAAAATAGGAGGAGGAAGGACTATTGTGCATATTATGTTTACTGATCATAAAAGTAATAAAGTTGGGATAAAGCATCTAATGAATAAATATGGGTGGTGTTTGAATTGTACACTTGTGTCCACCATGTTGATTCTTCTGCCTGTGTCTCTCTCTTCTCTACTCGGCTCCTAAGGCGAAATGGGAACCTCACCAGGTTGTTCCTCTCTATCATTGGGGAAGGCAGGGGAGTCCCCGATATCGAAACGGATCCGGTTGACTTGATCTCATCAATCATATTCATGACGGTCTCTGGAACCTTGGTGGCATCGCCGCAGGTTTCCAACCACGCCGGCAATTTGGTGGTAAGTATCTCTGAGCACTACAAGGAACCCGAGGAAAATATAAATTTAAGAACAGAATAACAGAGTTGGAAAGGGACCTTGGAGGTCTTCTAGTCCAACCCGCTGCCTAGGAAGGAAATCCTACACCACTCCAGACAAAGGGTTGTCCAATATCTATTTAAAAACTTCCAGTGTTGGAGCATCCACAACTTCTGGAGGCAAGTTGTTCAATAGATTAATACTTCTCACTGTCAGGAAATTTCTCCTTAGTTCCAGGTTGCTTCTCTCCTTGATAAGTTTCCACCCATTGCTTCTTGCCCTGCCCTCAGGTGCTTTGGAGAATAGCTTGACTCCCTCTTCTTTGGGGCAGCCCCTGAGATATTGGAAGACTGCTATCATGTCACCTCTAGACTTAATTTCATAGGGAACCAGAAAAAGAAGATGCTTCTTTCAAGCAAATCTAGGAATTGGCTACGGTTTGGATTACAATTTTGTTTCATGGCGGCAAATGTTTGGAGATGCCTGTTTGGGGTGTACTTGGGGTACAGCATCCACCTGACCAAAAAAAAAAAAAGATGTTGAGACTTTGGAAAAAGGGCGGAGATGATGATTAAAGGCCTGGAAACTAAAACCTATGAAGAACGGTTGCTGGATTTGGGTTTGGATAGTGTAGAGAAAAGAAGGACCAGGGAGGACATGAGAGCAGTCTTCCAGTATTTGAGGGGATGCCACAAAGAAGAGGGGATGAATTGGTTCTCCAAAGCACCAGAAAGCAAGACCAGAAGCAAAGGATGGAAACTAAGGAAAGAGAGAAGCAACCTGGAACTAAGGATGCATTTCCTGACAGTGAAAACAATGAATCAGTGGAACATTTTGCCTTCAGAAGTTGTGAATGCTTCATCCCTTGTGGTTTTTAAGAAGAGACTTGGACAGCCACTTGTCTGAAATAGTTTAGGGTCTCCTGTTTGAGAAGGGGGCTGGACTAGGAGACCTCCAGGGTCCCTTCCAGCTGTATTTTGATTGATGGATACAGGTCCTTCTTCCACACTCACCTCCACATGGTAATGGAACAGGCGTTGAGCAAAACTGCAGTGCTTGTCAACCAGGAAGCAAAATCTTTTCTTCTCTTCAAGCAAGGCCTCTCTGCAACCCTCCGCAATGAATCTTTGGATATCGCTCTGTCGGGAGCTGACGGTTTCCAAATACTAGATAAAGCATGCAAAGACCAGATTCAGATAATCACACACACACACACACACACACACAAATCTTATGCTCTTTAAGATATTTCCAGTCCATTTTCTAGGAAATCCCATCTCAAGTCAAGAGTCCAATAATGAAACTCTCATTCTCATTCTCTCTCTTATCTATCTATCTATCTATCTATCTATCTATCTATCTATCTATCTATCTATCTATCTATCTATCTATCTATCTATCTATCTATCCATCCATCCATCCATCCATCCATCCATCCATCCATCCATATCATCTATCTATCTATCTATCTATCTATCTATCTATCTATCTATCTATCTATCTATCTATCTATCTATCTATCTATCTATCTATCTATCTATCTATCCATCCATCCATCCATCCATCCATCCATCCATCCATCCATCCATATCATCCATCTATCTATCTATCTATCTATCTATCTATCTATCTATCTATCTATCTATCTATCTATCTATCTATCTATCTATCTAACTATCTATCTAACTATCTATCTATCTATCTCTATCTTCTATCTACCTATATCATCTATCTATCATCTATCTCTTCTATCTATATCTATCTATCTATCTATCTATCTATCTATCTATCTATCTATCTATCTATCTATCTCTCATCTATCTCTATCATCTATCCATCCATCCATCTCTATCTATCTATCTATCTATCTATCTATCTATCTATCTATCTATCTATCTATCTATCTATCTATCTATCTATCTATCTATCTATCTATCTCTATCTTCTATCTACCTATATCATCTATCATCTATCTCTTCTATCTATATCATCTATCTATCTATCTATCTATCTATCTATCTCTATCATCTATCATCTATCTCTATCCTATCTATCTCTATACCTGTCTGTCCGTCCATCCATCCATCTATACCTGTCTGTCCATCCATCCATCCATCCATCCATCCATCCATCCATCCATCCATCTATCTATCTATCTATCTATCTATCTATCTATCTATCTATCTATCTCTTCATTATTTCATTTCATTTCATTTATATGCCATCCCTCTCGTCCAGCCGTAAAAAGATGTGTGGAAACAATTTAAATCACAATTGTACAACACTAAATAAAAATTAGAACCAATGAGATTGACGGCACATTACATATATTAAAATAATAAGGAGTAGCAAAATAAAAACAACTCAGTATTCTTCCAATATTCAGGCCTGCTAAAGAGGGATTCTTGTACAACTTGAGTTTAATGGCAGCTTCAAACTTTAATTTTTTTCTCAAATAGAAGTGCGCAGTCCAGTAGCATTCTGTCACTCTGTATCAACATGCACAAATATCATTTATCTTCCAACGCATGTATTCCCTTGATAAGGCTGCCAACCTACACAATAGCCAATTAATTTTTCCAGGACAGGAAGATTATCTGTTGACATGCAGAAAGGCTATAAATATTCTTGCTATATCATGTCAAGAGACTAACTTTATCTCCAAACACATGTTTTTTAAAAAATCTTTCTTAAGGCACTTTGGGGTACTCCAAGGAGAAGGAAACAGGTTTGAATCCGGATTATATGTGAATGGATGTCAAGATTTCACTTCTCGTTCCCACTTTGGTTGAGCTTAGTACAACGGAAGGTGAAGGTGAAGGTTAAGGTGAACGTTAATTGTTGGTTGTCTGTGTAAATGAAGAGCAGAAGTCAAAATACTTGTACTGTTGCATGTTCAAAGAATCCCTTGCTTTTCTGAAAATAATCTCAACATCAATTCATGGTGTTACAGGTAGACCTCAATTTACGACAGTTCGTTCAAAGTTACAATGGCACTGGAAAAAGTGACTTATGACCGTTTTTCACACTTACGACCGTGGCGGCGTCCCCATGGTCACGTGATCAAAATTCGGACGCTTGGCCATTGACTCATATTTATGACGATTGCCGTATCCCTGGGTCAAGTCTCTTTTGTGACCTTCTGACAAGCAAAGCCAATGGGGCAGCCAGGTTTATTTCACAATCGAGTTATTCACTTAACAAAGGTGGCAAGAAAGGTCGTAAAATGGGGCAAAGCTCACTTAGCAACATATATTTTGGGCTCAATTGTGGTTGTAAGTCAAGGACTACCTGTATTAATGCTGAAGAGGAACATTAATACCTCTAACACCTTAGTGGTAGAGGGAGGAGACCAGAAAGGTTATTTATTTAAGTAACAGCATAAATAACACTAAATTGTGGTGCGGTGGCCTAGAGGTGGAGCTCCCAGCTCACAATCAGGAGGCTGTGAGTTCGATCCTAGGTAAGAGGCAGATATATTTCTCTCTCTCAATGAGAATGTGCCTGCTGAACAGAACTCCTCATTGGTGACAGGAAAGGCATCCGGCCAGTAAACACCCAGCTCCATTCAGTTGCCCAGACTCCACCTCGCAAGGGATTATAGCGTCATTAAAAGGAGATAATGATGATGATGATGATGATGATGACTACATTACAAAAGCCTCGGCCTCTTTAAAAGTTAAAGGGTTTGAATTTTAACAAACACGAAGTAAGCTTGACTTAACTTTCAAACTAATACGGGAAGGAAACTTGAGTCAAGGTGAAGGTACCAACCTCGGATTCTCTATGTTCGTATTTGATGGCGTTCCGCCCCCCTTGGCTTTTCCGCCTGATTTTTTTCAGCTCGGCCTGAGATTTTTCCAAAGAATCTAATTTGGTTCGGTGTTCGTTCTGGTACCTCTTCAAAGTAGCCTGTAAGGAAAAAGTTCACAGAGGTCTTAGTAGGAAGAAGTCCGTCGGGAGGTTGGGAACCTGGTATCCACGGGTTCCTGCTTAGGGGAGGAAAGCTGACAATGGCATGCTAAAAAAATAATAATAATAATAGGAGATTGTTCCCTACTGTTCTGCAACTGTAGGGAATAGCAGTATTATTATAGTTATTATAGTTTGTTAGGACATGCTTCAACCCGTTGAAAACATGCATGAGAAAACAGAGAAATAGAAGTCAAGAAATTGTTCATAGAAAACTGGAGGCTCTTCATATCTCTTGCTACCTTCCTTTATTTTATTTCATTTCATTTCATTTTATTTTTATGCATGGAGATATTATCTCATCTTTTAGATCCAGGGTCTTCAAACTTGGTAAGTTTAAGACTTGTGGACTTCAACTCCCAGAATTCCTGAGCTAACATGACTGGAGGAAGAATTCTGGGAGTTGAAGCCCACAAGTCTTAAAGCTGTCAAGTTTGAAGAGCCCTGGTTTAGGTGATTTCTAACTGTAAAAAAGGGTTTGGTTGACATCAAAGCAGGAGAAGGTTTGGCAGAAGGAACCAGCGAATGAATCCACAGCTTCTTCCAAGTTAAAACTATATTAGCGGGGTCCTCTGGAGCTCTCTGAATTTGGTTGCTTTCTTGCAGAGGTTTCATGACCCAACGAGGTGACATCATCAGTGCTAGCATAAAACTATGTTACTCACGACAGACTAAATTCCTAGGTTTTACAGAGGTTGATGGTCATCTCAAGAGACATGACTGATTTGTGGCTGCTACCAAGAAACTAGCAAATTCTTACATTTCATCTTCTCCGGCATTAAAAAAAATATAAAAAAAATACACTTACATTCATATATTTTACATCTAATTCGGTTTTCTTCTCCAGCTCCGATATAATTTCTTTATGGAATTTCTTGAACTGTAGTCATAAAAAATTGACAGAAGGGCAAGAAGGTTAGCATATCTTCATAGGAAAATATGCGTACAATATTTTAAAGCACTGCGGGCAGATTTACTTACGTTCTCTTCTAGCTTGTCGTTGAGTTTCTTCTGAGCGATAGAAATCTCGATGAGGACGTGGCCTGTTGACAAACAAGATTAAAATTTTATTTCTGGTTCCTTGGGCCCTTCAAACAAAGGAAGAAAGGGCAGCACAAGTCAAATATCTTGATTTCTTTTTCAAACTCCTTGCCAAAAACAACAGAAGAAGCTTTGTAGGAATCCGGCCTTGGTTATAAGGAACTGTTTTTTTGCTGGGGAGGGGGGACGGGACAATACATTATATACATTTAAAATATACAACGGAACTTCCAATTTAAAAAGACCCTATATATCTGTTTTATAGCTCTTTATTTTATTTTTAAAAAAGTTAAAATGCAAAATCCCCCCAATTTTTTTTAAAGCAAAGAAAAAACATGAGATATTAAAAAGTGCATTAAAAATCTAACACATATACACATATTTTCTCCCCTAGTTGAATACTAATATATTACAACATTAGATTCCACCTCTTGTGAAACAGCCTCCACCACATTTTTAAACTGTTAAATCTATTTGCAAATTACTAAACTTTATATATATATATAATATTAATGACAAAATAGTTAAACAAGCAGAACAATCATCATAGAAAAAGGCAAGATTGTTGTTTCAAAACAAACTGTTACTGTAATCCACAGGTAGAAAATTTATCACGGCATCTTATCTATCTCAAATCATCACAATAATTAACAATGAGTCGTCGTGGATCAAATATCCACAGACTTTTTCACGAGTTTCTAGAATTATAGAATAGAGCTGGAAAGGTCCTTGGAGATCTTCTAGTCCAGCCCCCTGCTCAAACAGGAGAACCTATGCCATTTCAGATAAGTGACCATCTAGTCTCTCCTTAAAAACCTCCAGTGATGGAGCATCCACAACTTCTGGAGGCGAACTGCTCCGCTGGTTAATTGTCCTCGCTGTTAGGAAGTTTCTGCTTAATTCCAGGTTGAATCTCTCCTTGATCAGTTTCCATCCATTGTTCCTTGTCTGGCCTACAGGCACTTTAGAAAATAGCTTGACCCCCTTCCTCCTCTCTGTGGCAGCCCCTTAAATATTGGAAGACTGCTCTCCGGTCTCCCCTGGTCCTTCTCTTCCCTAGACTAGCCAGGCCCAGTTCCTGCAACCGTTCTTCATAGGTTTTAGCCTCCAGTTCCCCTCATCATTTTGGTTGCTCTTCTCTGCACTTTTTCTAGAGTCTCAACATCTTTTTTACATCGTGGCGACCAAAACTGGATGCAGCATTCCAAGGGTAGCTTTACCGGGGCCTTATAAAATGCTATCAACGCTTCGCCTGATCTTGATTCAGTGCCTTTGCTTCTTCCAATCTGTGTCTAACTGGGGCACAAAGCTACCTGTTCTTCACTCCACAGAGACTGCCTTCAACTCAACCCATGAATCAAGACAGTTAAACTCCCCTTAGCTCTACCACGGTTAAAGTTGTCCTGATTGGACACCCTCTGACGCCAACTCAGAGAGAAAGCACGTTCTCGGCACGCTGAAGACCCTGGCTTCGATCCCCGACAGTCGTGGGAAAGGTCAGGAGCTGCCTATCCCCTGGGAAAAGGGTGGCCACCCAGGGTAGACCATCCAGAGCTTACGGAGGCCGTTCCCCATCCGATTTGTTAATAGACAGGCATTTTTCTCATCAACAAATCTTCCTGTGCTTTGGTAGGATTTCAAGGGGCAGTATGAGAGCATTTCGGTCTGTTAGCATTTCAGATGACACCGGAGCCTACAAAAATACAGAGACTCAAGTCAACACCATCATGGGATGCTCTCAAAACTCGGTTGTTTCTTGCAAATGTTTCATTACCCAGCTAGGTAATGTCTGGGAGAAAACCACCAAGCTCAGAGAGCATCAAAGACTCCACAGTCGTCATCGTCCTCCTCCTCCTCCTCCTCCTCCTTCTAGCACTGACGATATTACCTAGCTGGGTAACGAAACATGCAAGAAAACTACCAAGCTCAGAGAACATCAAGGACTCCATAGTCCTCCTCCCCCTCCTTCTCCTTCTCCTCCTCTTCGTTCTAGCACTGATGATATTACCTAGCTGGGTAATGAAACATGCAAGCAAAACCACCAAGCTCAGAGAGCACCAAAGGATCCCACAGTTCAACCCTGAGCTACAGATATTGTCTTCTGTTTGATAGTCACAGATCTGCAGCCTTTTCCCCTCCTCTTTCCTGGAAAATTCAACACAAGACTTAACAAGTATGATTTAGTCTTTCTTCTGCTTACAACAGTTCAAGAATGAGGTGAGAGTGGCATTACTTAGATAGCTGGCGGGGGGGGGGGGGGGGGGGGGGGGGGGGGGGGGGGGGGGGGGAAGGAACCCTTCAGCCAAAGTATTTTCAAAAGGGATGTTGTTCTTTTTTAAAATAACCCAACCTGGTAGGGTCTTATTCACAAGAGATACGCTACTCGGACTGTCGTAACTCAAGGGCTACCTGTAGGTAGTCTCTGCCTGAGCTCTTCGACTCTCTTAAAACAGGACTAGCTCAACTCCTCAAGTTGCAAATGGAAACAGGAAGACAGGAGTGCCCCCCCCCCCCCCCCCCCCCCGGCTTACGGTTATGCATGGATAGGCCCTACCTATTTAAATGGGGCTTACACATCGGTTAACTACGGGAAGGATTGGAGGTGAGGTCATCACCCCTTTCAACTTCGTCAGCATACCTGTCTGTAGACAGAACGAAGCAATGGGGACCCCCCTCCCCCTCCCCCTCCCCCTCCCCTTTGCCGTGAAAACCCAGCTCCACGGAGAGGAAAGTTTGTGGGAGCTTTTAAGAGCTTGTTTTTTAACCTTCCGATTTCGGTCACGCAGGAAATGCTTTGCAGAATGTGCTGCTACGGCAACGCAACCAGCCCGGCGGTTCCCTGTTTGCAAAGATTAACGTGTCAGAATCGGGGACTTAAGCAACGTTCCGGTGGTTTTTAAAAGGGCTTTGCTGTCCTCGCCGCTTGTGGACGGATATGGATACGTTCAGGAAATGAGCAACGAATTTACCTGGCAGGGCAAGGTGGGTGGTGTTGGGAAATAATGTGTATATACTGTTGTTTTGCTTCTCGGTAACGTGCAATAGCGCTTAGACTTACGGAATATACCGCTTCACAGGGCTTATCCAGCCCCTTCTAAGCGGTTTACAGAGTCAGCCTCTTTGCCCCCAACAATCTGGGTCCTCATTTGACCCACCTCGGAAGGATGGAAGGCTGAGCCAACTTGGAGCCGGTCAGGATCAAACTCCTGACAGGGGGCAGAGTCAGCCTGCAACACTGCATTGCAAGAAATGTGCCACTAGGGCTTCCTTCCTTCCTTCCTTCCTTCCTCTCACAAAATCTTCCTTCCTTCCCAAGCAATAGCGGACTTACATACCGCTGCACAGTGCTTTTACAGCCCTCTCGAAGCGATTCACAGAGTCAGCCTCTTGCCCCCCAACAATCTGGGTCCTCATTTCACCGACCCCCGGAAGGATGGAAGGCTGAGTCAATCTCGAGCCTGGTGAGAATCGAACTGCCAAATTGCAGCCAGCCGGCAGTCAGCAGAAGTAGCCTGCGGTACCGCATTCTAACCACTGCACCACCACGACTCATCATAGTCCCAAAGGTGTTTTTTTTTTTTTTTCACCTTGAGTCAACCTTGAGCCGGTCAGGATTGGAACTGCTAGCAGTCGGCAGAATTAGCCTGCAATACTGCATTCTAACCACAGCTAATCAGCAGTAGCGCTTAGACTTATATACCGCTTCCCAGTGCTTTATGGCCCTCTCTAAGCGGTTTACAGAGTCAGCCTCTTGTCCCCAACAATCTGAGTCCTCATTTTACCGACCTCGGTAGGACGGAAGGCTGAATCATCCTGGAGCCGGTCAGGATCAAACTTCTGCCAGTGGGCAGAGTCAGCCCTGCAATACTGCATGCAAGGAAGGGAGGGAAGGAGGAAGGAAGGAAGGAAGGAAGGAACGAGCAATAGACTTATATACCACTTCACAGTACTTTACAGCCCTCTCTAAGCAGTTTACAGTCAGCCTCTTGTCCCCAACAATCTGGGTCCTCATTTTACCGACCTCAGAAGGACGGAAGGCTGAGTCAACCTTGATGCAAGCTGATTATTGCTTTCAGAACGATAGAGAACGGCCAGTCCTCCTGAAATAAATATATATATATATATATATATATATATATATATACAGTATATTTTACAAACACCCTTAACACAATGACAGAGGTGGCGGGGACCTTGAAGGTCATCTAGTCCAACCCACTGCCCAAGCAGGAGATCCTACACAGGTAGTCCTCAGCTTACGGCCACTGAGCCCCAAATTTCTGTTGGCTAAGCAAGAGGTTTGTTAAGTGAATTTTGGCCCATTGTACAACCTTTCTTGCCACAGCTGTTAAGTTGGTAACCCGGTTGTTAAGTGAATCTCGCTTCCCCACTGTCTTTGATCGTCAGAAGGTCGCAAAAGGGGACCCCATGACCCCTGGACACTGTGACCGTCATAAATATGAGGCTGTTGCCAAGCATCTGAATTTTGATCACGTGACCATGGGAGATGGTCACTAAACAAGACTGTTGTAAGTCGAGGATTAGGATATCACGTTTCGTAAATTCCACATCCTTCCGCGTGAAGGCATGAATTTATTAAAATTATACTAAAGCGCCCCCCCACCCCCACCCCGGGGGAAGCCCTTCTAGACTTTCTATATAACAGGCAAAGCAAGATTAAACCAATCCTGCTCAACGTGGGAAATGCAACTTGGCGTATTAGCGCTGAAATGAAGAGAGCGTTCGGTTAACAAATGCATTCGCATCAAATGAGGAGTTTTGAGCGTAGGGGGATGGATGTCTTTTCCTCCCCGCTGTGATTCAGGCCTTTATCCTTTTTTAAAAAAATTTTTTCTGTGCTGCAAGCCAAGAGGTTCAGATATTGCTCAAGGCTGCCTTGGATGAGCTGGCCCCGCGTTGAGAAACTGCTGAGCAGGTTAGAGCTGTCTTCTCCTACCATGAATCCATGAGGTAAGCTCTTAAGCACCATGGCTTAAGAGTCCATTGCCCTTGAAAAAAACAAACTCAGTCAAAAAAGCGATTTACTGACTTACTGGCAATGCCTATAAATGGACCGGATATGGATCGAGCCCCTTAATTGATCGAAGGAACAGCTGGCTTGTTATCTCAACTTTGCTTTTAATATTCCTATGACAATGTGAGATTTTACTCTCAGTGGGGAAAAATAATAATCTATTTTGTATTGGAACAATGCTCCTGTGCTCTTTCTCTTTCTCCCCCCTTGGTCTCCTCTCTTCCTCCTTCTGTCTCTTTTTCTTTCCTCTCTCTTTCCTTCTCTCTCTCTTTTTCTTTTCCCCCCTCTGTCTCTCCTTCTCTTCCTCTCTCCCTCTCTCTCTCTTTCTCCATTCTTGTCTTCTTTTCCCCCCTACATTGAGAACATAAAGCTCTCTGCAGCTGACCAACTTCATCTTTTCCACACCACTATTAGGGAAAGAATATCTGCAAATATGTGGAGGTTAAAAAGACACCTTGAAGAACATGGAATCCCAGTTGTAGGAGGAGAAAGATTTGGGAGCGCTGGGAAAAGGATAGCAGAAATGTGATAGATGACAGACAGACAGACAGATAGATAAGAGATAAAAGATAAATATATAGAAAGGCAGATAGATTGATATATGATAAATGAGATAGATATAGATGATAAAAGAGAGATGATAGATAATAAATAATAGATGGAGATTTTTGTTGTTAGTTGCGAAGTTGTGTCCAACCCATCGCCATCCCATGGACAACGTTCCTCCAGGCCTTCCTGTCCTCTTCTGGAGTTAGATAATATATAAGTGATGGATGATATAAATAATAAATGATAGATGTACAGATGATAAGATAAATGATAGTCGACCGATAGACAGACAGAGAGTCACTCTCCAAACAACAGTGACCACCTTCCTAAAACGAAGGCTCACTCAACACAACTTCAACACAACGCAACACCTACAGGGCAAAAAAAAAAACACCCACTGAGTTGATAATAAGTCAAATCACTGTCTGCAGGTGCTGAAGGGGTTTTTTTTTCCCCGCCTTCCTTCTTGCCAGAGGGTGTGCCGTTTTGCACAACGCTGCCGATGCATTCTAAGGTGGTGAGCGTGCAAACTTATCAAACCCATCACTGTGGCTTGTTGTGGGGTGTGGCGGTTTGCAAAACGAAGTGGAAGGCCAAAATATTCACCGGGGCCGTTCTTGTAATTCCTATCCCGAATACCGTTTTGCGCCGTTTCTTCGAACCAAAAAAACAAAAACAAAACTTGACTGGGCTGTTCTTAACCAGGTTACAGGGCCCCAGAGTCATCAACCATGTTCATGGCCACCTTTGAACCGTGGTTCTCTCTCACAGTTCTTCCTTATTCCTTCTCGGTTGAGTGTGGAGGTTCTCAGGAAGGAAGAAAGGTGACCTTTGATTAGCTGATCATTGGAAACAGGATGTGGTTAAAATACTGGAATTCCTGGCTGATGAATCTTCAGGGGAAACCAACGGAAGATAAGCCCTCAATCTCCAGGGTGTCACAACACACAGGCTAATTCCTGCAGGCTGGAGGAGGTGGTGGGGATGCAGGATGGAGTCATATCTCTTGGGGTTATTTTTTTTGTCCTATCATGTTGCTTCTCTGTCTAGGAGAAGGCACGGAAGTTCAGCAGCCTTGAAACATTAGAATAGAATAACCACGTTGGAAGGGACCTTGGAGGTCTTCTAGTCCAACCCCCCTTGCCTAGGCAGGAAACCCTACACCACTTCAGGCAAAGGGTTATCCAACATCTTTTTAAAAACTTCAAAACTCACTTAACTATTACAGAACATGTTCACAGCTGTGGCAAGAAAGGGTCAAAATCTCATTGAACAACTGTCTTGCTTACCAACATCAATTGTGGGCTTAACTGTGGTCAAGGATTATCTATATGAGCCACGGTGGCGCAGTGGTTAGAGTGCAGTACTGCAGGCTACTTCTGCTGCCTGCCGGCTGCCTTCAATTTGGCAGTTCGAATCTCACCAGGTTCAAGGTTGACTCAGCCTTCCGTCCTTCCGAGGTGGGTCAAAGGAGAACCCAGATTGTTGGGGGTGCTTAGAGTGAGCTGGAAAGCTCTGTGAAGGAGTATATAAGTATGCTATTGCTTGAGAAGGCAGGCAGGCAGGCAGGCATAGTGGCAGAGTGGTTAGAATGCATTATTGCAGGCTAACTCTGCCCACTGCCAGGAGTTCGATCAAGGTTGACTCAGCCTTCCATCCTTCCGAGGTGGGTAAAATGAGGACCCAGATTGTTGGGGAGCAAGAGGCTGACTCTGTAAACCATTTAGAGAGGGCTGCAAAGCACTGTAAACTGGTATATAAGTCTACATGCTAGTGCTATGTAAGGGAAAGGGTCTCCTGCAGAAATTCCTCTAGGACATTTCTGAATGAAGGTCTCCTCTTAGCCCCCTTACACAGATTGTTTGCTCTCGAGTTGCCACATAGGAAACCCTACTTCAATGGGGAACACCAAGGGTTAATGGAGAAAAATCCAGGATTCTCCTCTGACCAGGAATGAATGACTAAGGTACAGTAAAATTCATGTCACGCCTTTGGATCATTCAGTCCGTAATGTTGGCTACACTTCATGCCTATCCAACACAGAACCAAAATAAAACTTGTCCTTTATGCTCAGGTGGCCATAAGAAAAGAAAACTAATCACAATTTCAAGAACAGGCTCAGAAATGGAACAAAGGAAGGGAGGTTTCTCCACTGACCGAATCCTTGGCACAGCAAAGACGTCACTGATAAAACTGATTCAGTGGCACAATTAGGATTTGATTACATGGGGTACTTTTTTGGGGGATGGAAATAATGGCATTTTTTTCTATTTAAATCACCCGTCTCACGAGCAGCAAAAAAAATCAGGTAGATGTTTATCGGCTGCTTTGCCTTTTGAGCATGACATTGCAAATATTGGCATAATTTTGAAAGGCAAAATCAATTAGGCCTCTTTCATTTAAAAAAAAAATGTATTTGTCCAATAGAGAATTCAGAAGTTACCTTTAACCACCTGGAACAAAGAATACATTTGTGGAAAATTGTAGAGTGACTTTATACACGTCTTTATTATTATCATCCCTAAAGCCTGTGAAATTCTTCTTTCTCGTTGTGGGCAAATTATTAGTGGATTAATCTGACCCGCGTAATTTTCATTACAATTAGTTTTGACCCAAAGAAGAACAATTACAGCATAAAGAGCTTCTTTTTATAGAAAAATAATTCTTTTTTTTTTTTTTTGAAAGGGGAGAAAAACTCAAGATTCCCACTGACTTGCATTAATCGTATTAAAAAGAGTTTAAACAACACATTTTGGTTCACAAAGCATGACAATCTGGATGTCCGAAAGGTTAAAATCCTACGAAGAACTTGCATTCTAAATATAAAAGTAAGCAATTGTGTAACTTTATAGTAAGGTAAATAATAATCTTCGCTTTCTCACAGTTCTCTGAGGACATGCTACCAGGAAGTTTTTATCTTATTTCATATCTAGGTAGAAAAATAGCTCAGGTTTTTTTTTTTCAAATATTGATTTAGAAAAACCATTAATGTAAATATATTTTAAGGAACTTGTTATTCTTGCTTGATTTATACAGCCACAAAAGTAGCAACACATCATACATCTATTCTCTCTCTCTCTCTCTTTCTATATATATATATCATTCTCTCTCTATCTATTTAAAATCTCTTTCTGTGCCTTTGTCTGTCTGTCTGTCTCTGTCTCTGTCTCTCTCTCTCTGTGTATAAACACCTAGACGCAACCTGAACCTAACCATGGTTAAATAAATAAATAACAATAAAGTATTCTATTCTATTAGCCTTCCATGGTTAAAAGAACTTGGAAATAAGCCTTCCTAATTTAAGGACGACTTGCTTTGAGTCTTGAAAGTTGTTTGAAGGGTTCATTTGGAAACGACTAAAAATATGACAGTGCTTCGTTCAAAGATCTCTAACCTTTTGTATTTTTTACAGCAAGGACTTTATCCAAAATTAACTTGGACAAAATTCAAAGGCTGTCTTTTCAATGAACATAAAAAAAAAAAAAAGTTCCTACTGGAACTTTTAGGGTCTATTTTAAGTCTCTATTACAAAACCATCGTGGTGACAGTCTTCCAATAATTTGTACATTTCAGTACAGCCGGGGACAAAAGCCAATGTTACATGGCGTTATTCACCGATTTTGCTTCTGGGTGGTTGATTTATTTTCTTCAATAAACCCTTTGCTCAAGAACGGAGAGCTGCCTGTCATGATGTTAGCAGAAGTAAAAAGAATGGCTTGAAAGGATCCCACAGGAACGAATGCAATCTCTCCGCTCCATAGCATGGGGACATCAGCAGAATAATACGTTTAATATAAAAATAAATCAGAACACAGACTCTCTTCGGGTGGCAACGACTAGGGACGTGCCAAAAGTGCTTTTTTCAAAAGGCAATTGGATTTTCTTGGGGTCTTTTCCCCCTTTGAAAACATTTTGAATTTGGAACTTCGATGTAATTCTATGAACAAAAATGGAAAGACACTTTAATTCCTATAATGGACGGATGGCTGCCAAAGTTGATGGAATTAGCAGAGAGGGCTAAACTGACTGCATTGATTAAATGAACAAAAATAACACAATTACTTTTGCTTGCTACCTGGAAACCATTTCTGGACTTGTGCTTGAGGTGGGAAAAAAAACCCCGAATCTTTGATTTGGGGTTATACCGATTGGATAGGTTTATTGCTATAGAAACGACTAGTTTATATTACTATGACAAAGTAAAAAGTTGAGGTTTGATGCTATTACCTTATTCTACTGCAAAGGAAATTGGAAGTCAACCTCTTTTCTTTCTTTTTTCCCTTTGCCCTACATTTTCCCCTCCTCTTTTCCCACAATTTTCTTCTGTATTTTTTTGCATTATGTATCATAAACTAATAAAAAGAAATTCTCTATGACTGTCTGCAGCCCTGTTTCAGGTTTTTATTCTGCCTGTTTTGTCCAGACTGTATAAAGACAAAATATCTGATTTAACTCTGAAATTTGCATAGATATGGCATGCCTTCCCATTCAGAAATTTTCATAGATAATGGCATGCCTTCCCCTACTAGAATTAGGTCCGTATGGAAATGATTTCCTTTGTAGGTATACAATGGAAGGCAATCTGAATATCAAAAAAGGAATGAGAATATATTAATCTCCTGAAGGCATGTGTTGTATTCTCTATCTTGGGATTAAGCGAGGGGGGAGGGAGAGAAAATGCCAGACAGGGGTGGGATTCTACCAATTTGCACCTATTTGCTAGAACCGGTTGTTAACATTCTAAGCAGTTCGGAGAACCGGTTGTTAGAAGAAATTACTGGCCTAATCCTGTAAGGGAGGCAGGAAGGAAACATTCTGGTGTTGCTTACAGAAACTGCCTCTTCGTTAACCCTTATTACATTCCTGGCAGGACTAGACTTCCTCTCTCAGGAACTTCTCTGGAGTTATTTTTCCCTCCTTTGCTGGTACTTTGCTTGTGTGGAGGGACCATTCAAAGTTACAACGGCACTGAAAAAAGTGACTTACGACCATTTTTCACGCTTACGACTGTTGCAGCATCTCCACAGTCACGAGAGGCCAGGCGAGGAGATGCGTGCCTCGATGTGAGTGACATTGAGTTGGCCACGCCCAGCCAATAACATGACCATCAAGCCACGCCCACCAAGTCACATGACCACCAAACCACACCCACAGAACCGGTTGTTAAAAAATTTGAATCCCACCCCTGATGCCAGAGGATTCATGCATCATGATGAGCTGGATAAAATTCTGCTAGAAGATATATTACCTCCTATGAAGGAGAATAAAAGAGGAGAGGAGTTTGATTTAACATTGTTAGGTGCCAGGCCAGAAACTGGGAGATTGTGAGTTCTAATTCTACAGTCTTTTTTTTTTTGGGAAAACCTCCAGTGATGGAGCACCTACAACTTCTGAAGGCAAATTGTTCCACAGATTAATTGTTCTCACTGTCAGAAAGTTTCTTCTGAATTCCAGGTTGCTTCTCTCCTTGGTGAGTTTCCATCTGTTGCTTCTTGTCCTGCCTTCAGGTGCTTTGGAGAATAGCTTGACCCCCTCTTCTCTGGGGCAGCCTCTCAAACACTGGAAGACTGCTATTATGTCACCCCTAGTGTTTCTCTTTGTTGGACTAGACGTTGCCAGTTTATTTTATTTTATTTATTTATCGTATTTTTATACCGCTCCCTCTCCCAAAAGGGACTCGGGGCGGTGTACAGTCTAAACATATAAAGATACAGTCAACAGTAACAGTAATTAACTCAGAATTGAATATAGATAGATGAAAGTAGGATAAATGAGTAAAATAAGTAAGTAAGTAAATGATTGAGTCCCATCAAATAGAATTAAAAGTCTTATTTGAATCTAAAATTTAAAAATCTCAGAAAACCTTTAATTGGCTAGGCCGGCCTGCTTAAAAAGTACTGCACGCCGGAAGGTTAACTAACCGGAAGGTTAGTTCAGTCGAGCGTTAAAATGGCAAGATTAGTTCAGTGTCAAGAATCCTGCCGGAGTATCTGATTTATTTGCTGTACTTACCCAGCTCTTTAGACACGGGTGATGCCACGGCAATATCGCCTATTTTTGCAATACCATCATAGTAAGCTCTTCCAGCAAGGACCATACCTAATAAAAAAAGAGGGGGGAAAAAAAAGGGAAAAGGCTTATAATAATTATTTTTGAAGGTAATGTATTTAACCATCAATTAAATATCTTATGAGAGCCATTTTGTCGTTGTGCCTAAGTCATCAGGCTAAAAACTGGGAGACGGTGAGTTCTAGTTTTGCCTTAGGCATGAAGCCAGCTGGGAGGCCTTGGGTCAATCACCAGGAGGTTGTGAGTTCTAGTTCCACATTAGGTATAAAAGCCAGCTGGATGACTTTGGGCCAGTCACCAGGAGGTTGTGAGTTCCAGTTACTGCCTTAGGCATGAAAGCTGATTGGGTGGCTTTGGGCCAGCCACTCTCAGTCAGCCCTAGGAGGGAGGCAATGACAAACCACTTCTGAAAAAACCTTGCCAAGAAAACTGCAGAGACACAATTGAAAGGGAGAAAATAAAATAATATAGATGAGCCAGCCTTCCCCAGATAGGTATGGAGAGTGTTCATCTATTCTCTTGAATATCAAATTGAAGCTGCCTTCTGAAGTTACATCCCACTTGGTCTACAACTGGTTTCCCCCCTCCCCCAAACTTGGGAACTTGAAAATGCGTGGACTGTAATTCCCAGAATTCCCTTAGCCAGCCTTACATACAATAAAATCAAGGGTTGCCTGCAGAATATTAGAATTACTCAGCCCTTGAAATGGGCTTCCTTCCCCCAGTTAAGTCACTCAAAATCAAAGCTTCAAGTTGGTTAAGATGGAAAGAGCTTAACCCAGTTTACAATCCTAGCATTCCCTTTACCCTCGTTCCGGAATGGAGAACAAATCAATTGGACGCTGTCGTGTTTGCTAAGCAACTGGTATTTTTTAAACATTTACGAGAAATGGCTCCCACAGAGTAGGAAGTCTATAATTTTCTTATTCAGCCAGAGTGGAGATTTTAATCTTTCTGGACGAAGGGTCTAGTTCTGCTTCACATCGAAGCTGAAACCAGTTCAACGTTTTAATGAAGCCGGAGTACAACTTGATTTTCCTCTGTTCATTATTTCCATATCACGTCTGCACGTGATGTTAATTTATTAGAATCATATCTTGCCTTGTTAGTTCAGGATCCTGGCTGCTTCCTCTTATTTGGTTTGCCATCAATAACCCTGGGAGATAAGCGGGAGGGAGGGAGGGTTTTATAGGTCAGGGGTCGCCAACCTTTTGGACCTCAGGGACCGCCAAACTCATAATTTCAAATCTCAGTGGACCGCTAATATGAATTTGGACTGATGGCGGCTTGCTGACGTTGGTGGGAAAGTCGGTCCCATATTCCAGAGCTGCAGTAGTCACAGGACTGGCCCTTTGGTCATCCCGGAGCAACTTCTTCTCCACCCGGATGGACCAGCCTGCCATGGACTGGAGGAGCTGCTCCGGGATGACCGAAGGGCCAGTCCTGTGACTCCTGCAGCTTGGACAAGCAGTTTGGACTGGTTGTTGGAAGAAATCATTAAGGCAGAGAACCGGTGGTTAAATTATTTGGTTCCCATCACTGTGAAAACCGGTGTTAAAATGACCATAAAATTTGGCCCAGGCATGTGACAATTCACTTTATGACCATTCCAATTGCGGTCATAAGTTGAGGACTCCAGTCAAGACCGTTCAGACTGGTATGGATGTCTTACCAAATAGCCGAAGGCAAACTTATTTGCATAGGATGCATAAATAACCTGCATTATAGTTAAATAATGCAATTGGCAGGGCTTTCTTTCAACAAAGCACACTGTTAAATTAATGGATGTAAATGGAGATTTCTAAGGCTTCTTTCCTCTGTCTTCATCAGGTTTTAATTTGCTACTTTCCAAAAAAGCTGCTTGAGTGGAAAAATATGTCTCGCAGGCCGACTGCAGGACAGCCCACGTGTATTACATCTGACAAGTTGCCTTTACAGTCCTGAGTTGCACCACGAGGAAGAAAAAAAGAATAATCTAAAATTACGTGTGTCCCAAACAAGACCATCGTCTCTAGGAATAGACCGTCTTTTGATATGGTGCCAAAGTGGGCTAATTTCAGTGATCAGCCAGCAAATGGGATTTCCCCCACTTACCCAACCCTTTCTCCTGTCTCCTGCAGCCCCTTGCGGAGCAAATGAAATTCAAGTAAGACCTCACCAACACAATAAAAAGAGAAATTGGAATCTAACTGTTGGATCTAATTCCTGGTCTCATTAGCAGAGCAGAAATAAGCTTCAGAACAAGTCAAACCAGCAAAAGTTCAGTGATCTACTGAACGGTTAAGATGCTGGCCTAGAAACCAGGAGACTGCGAGTTCCAGTCCCGCCTTAGATATGAATGCCAGGTGGGTGACTTTGGGCCAATCACCAGGGGATGCTGAGTTATAGTCCTGCCTTAGATATGAAAGTTGTCTGGGTGACTTTGGGCCAATCGCCAGGAGACTGTGAGTTCTAGTCTCACCTTAGGTATGAAAGCCAGCTGGGTGACTTCGGTTCATTGATTCTCTCAGCCCAACCCACTTCGCAGGCTTGTTGTGGGGAAAAATAGGAAGAAGGAGTATTATATATGTTCGCTGCCTTCAATTATTTATAAAACTAGCTCGATGCCCGTGCTTCGCTACGAAACTATTGTGATCGGGCTTAGTTTTGAAGGAGGAAATAAGGGGAAAAAATTCTGCCTCTGCCTACCAGCATCCATCGGTATTCGTCTGGCTAGCATCCTGTCAGTGTGTGAGAGAGTTGAGGGCTGTTTGGAAACGGAAATGGTATTTGCTGTGTGAGCAAGAAAGAGATAGCAAGGAGCCTGGGTGTGGCTTAGCTCAACTGTTCTGGACTAACGCTGCTTGCTGCTGTGAAACAAACTGAAAGTGAAACTCCTCTCCTCTGCTTGTGTTTTGCATTTGGAAGAGATTTCTTTTCAGGTGGGGAGGGGGAGTAGAACTCCTTAGCATCAGAGCGTGTTAATAATAATAATATACAAAATACTGATGCTCTGATGATCATTTCGAAAAACCCTTTCTTAGTGAGCACCTAGGAGCCAAGAGGAACATATGTTCCAAATTTCAAGTTTGTAGGCTTTACGGTTCTGGAGATTTTGTAATGATGCATCAGTGGTATTTCACTTTTAGGTAGATAGAGAGAGAGAGAGAGAGAGAGAGAGAGAGAGAGAGAGAAAACACAGATGAGGTTTTAAAAAATAACATCAATAAAGGCCCAGTGAAACTCTCTTCCACTGCTGCAGTGGGCCTGGTTTGCCTGAGAAGAGTAGCTATTGGGCTTTCTCAGACATCTCCAACATGTGTCTGGCTACTGTTTTGATCTTCGGGGAAATGGGTAGCTCTGGTTTGCTTTTCTTTATTTAAAAGCGACTGCCGAACCACTTTGGATCCCTGACAATAAATAAATAAGATTCCAATAAGATCAGCAATGACTCATCTCGAGGTCAGCAAGTTGTCCCTTTGCAGCAAGGCTCACCCAGCTGTGCAGCCCATAAAATTTCTTAAGCTGCTGATGCGTCAAGGTTTTCCTGTCATACAGGGGATGGTGGGGAAAAGCTTTTGCTAACATGTCATAGCTGGTCACCTGGATGCTTTTCTCAGATGACCTGTTGATTTTCTTTTTTTTACAAGCCTCATAAAACTCTACTGGATGATGGTAGAGAGTAGTAGACCAAATATTTATGAATGGACTGAGGAAATCCGCCAAAATGGTTGAGCTTTCAATCACAAAATATGGCCATTTGTGTGTTCCTCGTTTAGAAAAACATTTTTTTTAAAAAAAACATTTTTTTCTCATTATTATTTTTAAATATACATCCATATTGTGTGTGAACAGGGGTGGGATTCAAATTTTCTAACAACCATTTCTGTGGGCGTGGCTTAGGTGGTGGGCGTGGCTTGGTGGTCATGTGACTGGGTGGACATGGCTTGGTGGTCATGTTATTGGCTGGGCGTGGCCAACTCAATATCACTCACATCGAGGCACGCATCTCCACGCCTGGCCTCTCGTGACTGTGGGAATGCTGCAACAGTCGTAAGTATGAAAAAGAGTCATAAGTCACTTTTTTCAGTGCCGTTCTAACTTTGAATGGTCCCTCCACACAAGCAAAGTACCAGCAAAGGAGGGGGAAAAATCTCCAGAGAAGTTCCTGAGACAGGAAGTCTAGTCTTGCCAAGAATGTAATAAGAGTTAACGGAGAGGCAGTTTCTGTAAGCAACACCAGAATGTTTCCTTCCTGCCTTCCTTACAGGATTAGGCCAGTAATTTCTTCTAACAACCGGTTCTCCGAACTGCTTAGAATGTTAACAACCGGTTCTAGCGAATAGGTGCCAACTGTAAAATCCCACCCCTGTGTGTGAACAGAGTTGGTTCTGAGTATCATTCATATTAATCCAATTCATCATAACAATATTAGTAATCTCTACCTCATTGGTCAAATTTAAGTAATCCTTATTACATTGTTTAAACATACATGAGCAAAAAGTGCCTAACTCCTCAACTTTATTTCTATTTTCATCCATGTCTTTCTTGTTCAATCTAAACATTTCTCTGTTATATATAAACAAAATTGGTTCTAGGTGCCATTCGTATTGATCCAATTCACGCTAACAATATTGGTAATCTCTATCACATTTATCAAATTTAAGTAATTCTCATTATATTATTTAAAAATACGTTTAAAAGAATGCCTGACGTCTGTAAACTTCTAGTCTTTCTATTATTTTTATTCACTCTATACAGTGGTGGGATTCAATTTTTTTTTACTACCGGTTCTGTAGGCGTGGCTTGGTGGGTGTGGCTTGGTGGGCATGGCTTGGTGGGCGTGGCAGGGGAAAGGATACTGCAAAATCCCCACGCCATGCCCGCCCCACTAACCTGCTTTCCAGCTCCATTCTCCTGTGCAGGACAACCAAAGAAAATCCAGTGGATCAGCTGGGACTCAATGGGAGGCAGAGAATAGATGGAGGCAGGGCCAGTCAGAGGTGGTATTTGCCGATTCTCCGAACTACTCAAAATTTCCGCTACCGGTTCTCCAGAACTGGTCAGAACCGGCTGAATACCCACCTCTGATTCTATAAAAAATGATGTTCTAATATTTCCCCTATCTTAAGAAAAACATTCTTAAGTGTTTACCCCAAATGACTGATTTCTGCAGGCATTTAACCCACAGATAGTCCTCGATTTACAGCGATTTTGTTTAGTGACTATTCACAGTTACAACGGCACTGAAAGTGACTTATGACCAGTTTTCACACTTAGGACCGGTGAAACATCCCCAGGGTCACGTCATCAAAATTTGGGCGCTTGACAACTAGTATTTATTTATGACCCGAGTCATTTTTAACCTTCTCAGTTGGCTTCCATTAATGATTGATTTAACGATGGTGTGTTTCACTTACCAACTGCAGCGGTTCGCTTAACAACCGTGGCCAAAAAAAAAAAAAAGTTAAAACGGGGCTCACTTAGCAACTGCTTTGCTTAGCAATGGAAATTTGGGGGCTCAAATTGTGTCGGTAATTCAAGGACTGCTCGCACAACTTCTCTGTCATGAATAAAAATGTATAAAAACGAGATCTTTCTGAGATGGAATGGGTAGTGCACAGATCCCTGGCCAAAAACCTAATTCAGTCTAATTTGCCCCGTTCTTTTCTTCCCCAGGCAGCCTTGGGGAGCCTCTCCAAATCGCTTGATCAAAAGAAAGCCCTGGATTATAAATTCAGGGAAGAGAAGATTCCGAAAAATAAAATCAGGCTGTACTGAGAAAAGCGGGAGAACTTAAGATAAATGCTTAAAGATATCTGGCTCTTTAGCCTGGTTCCTAGGAGTAGCAGTTAATTATATCAGTAGTTGATATTTTGGGGAAGGGAAGGATACAGGTAATCCTCGACTTGCAACAGTTCTTTTAGTGACCGTTCAAAGTTACAACGGCACCGAACGAAGGGGACTTACGACTGTGTTTCTGTTGCAGCATCTTGATGATTACGTGATCAAAATTCAAATGATTGGCAACCGATTCATATTTATGACAGTTGCAGTGTGTCATGCCTGTTGGAATCTGGTTTGGAGGGGAAGGCAGAACAGCTGACAGGGAGTGGGAGTGTGGCTCCAATGGCTGTGGAAGAGACTGGGGAAGGGCAAAGTCTGGCTGGGCAGAGCAGGGGAGAGGTAGAACACGGGAGAGGGATTCAGAAAACCCAGGCCCACCCCCTCTTCATCCTAGGGCACGCAGGGAGGAACAGAGAAGGGAGCAACGTGGGTTGCATGGCTTACGGGGGAGGAAAGGGCCCTGATTCCCTTCATTAGCCACAGCTGGGAATGATAGTTTAAAAGAGATGCATGCTGAGTGTGGCAGCTGCTGGGAACAAATGTGAGTTTATCTTGCGTTGACTTTGGTTATCTGCATTCCTGGTGTCTTCCCAACCGTATGAGTTTTGTCATGCTTTCAAGTCTAAAATTCCTTCTCCTACCCTGTCAAGCTAATTACTTCAGCTTGGTTTGTTCAGATTTTAAGTTACAATTTGTTATGTACTTTGTTTTCGGACAGAATTTTCTCCACTTAAAGCCTGTTCCTGGGAGAATTTTTCTCCAGCTGAAGGTAACCTGGACATTGGGGGCAAAGTTGGAGATAACAAAGGGACTCTTATTGCTTATCTGACTGTGTTGCCTTTGTGCCACGCCCCTTTGGGTCATCACATAGTGTCCTGGAGTCACATGATCTCCTTTTGAGGCTTTCTGATGAGCCAAGTCAATGGGGGAAGCCAGATTCACTTAACAACTGTATGACTTATTTAACAACTGCAGGGAATCCCTTAACGACTGCAAGAAAGGTCGTAAAATGGGACAAAACTCACTTAACAGCTGTCTCACTTTGCAACAGAAATCTTGAGCTCAATTGTGGTCATAAATCAAGGATTACCTGTACTTGTAACTGCAAGGCAGCTATTGGATTTTCAAACGGTAAAATTAAAAAATTTGACTAGACACCTTAAACATGTAATGGAGACTTACCGTTAACGGCTTTTTCATAGTTTTTCCCCAGGTTTATTAAATTCCGGAGCCCTGGATTGAATTGTTCCATAACATTCTGCACAGCAACAGCAACAAAAAAATAAAATGAGAAACAGAGTTAAAATCGTTCCTTAAATTAACACAAAATTCTAGCTATTCATCCCTCTGTCATTTAACCTTTAAAAACACATGTAGACTTTTGACCCAAGGGCCTTTCATGCTTGCTAAAAAATGGTTTCAGACTCAGGAAAAAAAAACCCATTGCTTCGTATTTTGACATTTATGTATTTATAAATCGGGTGGCCTGCTTTTCATTATAATCACCCCAAAATGTGATATCCAGCCCTACAAGATGGCATGAGCCAAAAACCTTTGATCAAGACAGAAAGAATATAAATATTATATATATATATATATATGCTTTCCACTAATGATCCATTGAGACAGGCACGTGATTACTAAACAACAGATCAGTGCATATAAATTAAAATAAACTCATTTTCAGGAATTAAGTCCGTTGTTTTCCCATGACCTATTCCCACAAAAGTTTGCCCCAAGTGTTGGCTTTGGTTAAGACATTCTGTGTGTCTCCTAACTAATTAATCTTAAGCTTAAGTGCAATAATAAACAGACTTAATGCTGACTCCGCAGAGGAAGGATATTTCCTGAATCTGGTTTGTCAACTTGCTCATGTACTTAGCAAGGAGCCAGGATGAACCTCAATCCGAGTGTGATTAAAATATTTCCAACAGTAGGAAGTTGCAAGAGACTTCAGATTAATTTTTTACCAGCCTATTTCAGAATACGTGATTATTTTCTGATTATTTTTTTAAAAAAATAAAAATTAAAAACTCGAAAAGAATCCATTTGAAGCAAAGAACTATTGTGTTACTTTAAATGTAATTCTTTACACAGTGAAAAAAAACCACAGAGATACTTCTGTGACCTGATAAGTCACAGCTTTAACAGCTTTAAAATGAAAACAGTTTACGTAAATTAAAGAAGAATACAAAGGTTGCAATAGGTATATAAACATAAACAGAGTTAGCAAAATGGATTTAATGTAATCTGATTCTGCACTGTAGCACTGCAGTTCCTAGAGTTTATAACTACAAAGCTGATCTCACAAACCCTTAGAATTTTAGGAAATATAGTTCCAAATCTGGGGACAAGCATTTTAATATTGCAATTCCTCTTAAAATAGCAAGCCTGAAAGGAGCTGGGGATTTCCGTCAGCTCTTCCTACTCCTTGTGCGGCCATAAAGTTGATCTTAAACCACTCACTCCTACGCAGCGGGCATGAAAAGGGCAACAGGGTGAAAGTATTTTAATAGAAACCCTTCCTTGTTGCACTCAACTCACACACCTTCTGGCATGAAACACCTGGAGGAGTCAAATGTTTCGTCAACCACGTTTCTCAACCTTGGCCAACGTGAAAATGTATGGACTTCAACTCCTGGAATTCCCCAGCCAGCCATGGGGAATTCTGGGAGTTGAAGTCCACACATCTTCACGTTGCCAAGGCTGAGAGAAACAAGATAGAATAACAGAGTGGGAAGGGACTTTGGAGGTCTTCTAGTCCCTTGCTTAGGCAGGACAGAGTCTCTATATCATTTCAGACAAATGATTGTCCAATCTCTTCTTAAAAACTTCCAGTGATGGAGCACTCACAACTTCTGGAGGCAAGCTCATAGAGAGATTTACAGAGAGATTAACAGAGTTGGAAGGGACCTTTGTAGGTCATCTAGTCCAACCCCACCCCACCCCTGCCCAAGCAGGAGACCCTACACTGTTTCTGACAGACGGCAGTCCAGTCTCTTCTTGAAAGCTTCCAGGGATGAAGCTCCCACAACTTCTGAAGGCAACTTCTGTTCCATGGGTTGATTGCTCTTCTTGTCAGAAAGTTTCTCCTCGTTTCCAGGTTGAATCTCTCCTTGGTTAGTTTCCATCCATTATTCTTTGTCTGGCCTTCGGATGTTTTGGAGAATAGCTTGACCCCTTCCTCCTCTCTGTGGCAGCCCCTCAAATATTGGAACGCTGCCTTCCTGTCACCCCTGGTCCTTCTCTTCCCTAGACTAGCCGTGCCTAGTTCCTGCAACCGTCCATCATATGTTTTAGCCTCCAGCCCCTTAATCATCTTGGTTGCTCTTCTCTGCACTCTTTCTGGCGTAGCTGTCTAGTCAGATATCTCAAACAGAACAGAATAAGAATTGGAAGGGACCTTGTAGGTCATCTAGTCCAACCCCCTGCCCAAGTAGGAGACCCTACACCGTTTCTGACAGACGGCAGTCCAGTCTCTTCTTGAAAGCTTCCAGGGATGAAGCTCACACAACCTGTGAAGGCTTTCCACTGGTTAATTGTCCTCACTGTTAAGCGGAAGTTTCTCCTTAATTCCAGGTTGCTTCTCTCCTTGATGAGTTTCCACCCATTGCTTCTTGTCCTGCCTTCGGGTGCTTTGGAGAACAGCTTGACTCCCTCTTCTTTGGGGCAGCCCCTGAGATCTTGGAAGACTGCTAAAACTCCTCTACACCGTTTCGCTGTTGCATCATGCACACCTGAACAGGACGTGTTCTCTTAGCCAGCCCTATTTCACAGCGACTGTTCTGAGTTTTGCTGGGTAAACACAGATCTTGGCTCGGCCTTGAGCCCAGGGAAAGAAAAACTGGCATAAATCCCTCTGGGTAAATACCATAGAAGACGGCAAAATAACCTTTTGAATGGTCTTGAGGACTTTGGCCTCTCGTTCAAGTTGGATCAGTACAAGAAGCCGCGGTTGTGAAGAGGCCAACTTGACAGAAGTCCACCCTGCACCTTCATTTGGGAAAGTGTAAACAAAGAGCAGAGGTGGCAATTTGATTTTATTTTTCATGCACTCGCCTGGACGAAATAATAAAATACACAAGGGGAGACATGATAGCAGTCTTCCAATAGCTCAGAGGCTGCCCCAAAGAAGAGGGAGTCAACCTATTCCCAAAAGCCCCTGAAGGCAAGACAAGCAGCAAGGGATGGAAACTACTCAAGGAGAGAAGCAACCTAGAAATAAAGGGAAATTTCCTGACAGTGAGAACAATTAATCAGTGGAGCGAGTTGCCTCCAGAAGTTGTGAATGCTTCAACACTGGAAGTTTTTTAAAAAGATGTTGGATAACCATTTGTCTGAAGTGGTGTAGGGCTTCCTGCCTAAGCAGGGGGTTGGACTAGAAGACCTTCAAGGTCCCTTCCAACTCTGCTATTCTATTCCATTCTATTCTATTTTATTCTAATTCTACTCTACTCTATTTGCATTCCATTGCTTATTCTATTCTGTTCTGTTCCGTTCCATTCCAGGCATTGAGAAAATAATGCAAGGGCTTGCATTTCCGGTCACCATTACAATACGGAGCTTGACCCATAAGATTTAAAAATAATACATGGAATTTTACTTTCTAGATAGTGCTCGACTTACAGCTGTAACTGTTTTGAAGTTACAGCAGCACTGGAAAAAAGCGACCGATGACCGTGTTTCACACTTATGACCGTTGCGGCGCCCCCGTGCTCACGTGATCAAAATTCAGGTGCTTGGCAACTAACTCACAGTTATGACGGTTGCAATGTCCCAAGGTCATGTCATCCCCTGTTGCAACCTTCTGACAAGTCCATGGGGAAGCCAGATTCACTTAACAACCGGGTTATATTAACTTAACTACTGCAGTGATTCCCATAACAACAGTGACAAGAAAGGTCGTAAAATGGAGCAAAATTCACTTAACAACCTTCTCGTTTAGCAACATAAATTTTGGGCCCAATTGTGGTCGTAAATCAAGGAGTGCCTTTCTTCTAAACAAGAATAACAATATGGACAACTGATTTGCTGTGAAGCATTAGCCTCAAATATTACATTTAGTCATGATTATATGTAATGTCTGGTCTTAATGTAGAGGCCTTCTTATAAAACCGAAAGGATCAGTATGAGCTTAATTTTTAGATGGTGAAGTCAACCTGAGATATACAAGTTCAGTTTATAGATTAAAGGGTTCTTCTGCTCTTTTGAGTACTGTATTAGAGAGGGTTTTGCTGTTCAAACAGAAATCCCTCTCTGAAAACTTCACTTTTTGTTTCTTAAGACGTGACACACACCCCTGAAATGAGAGTTGCTAGCTACCTCTTGACAACAACCCGGGAGGCCTGAGGTTGCTAGTTTTAAATTCAGTTCGGAAACCTTACAATAACCTTAACTAAATAGATTCATTCATTCAATTCATTCTTTTTTAAAAAAAAAAAGTTTGCAACAAGGCAATACTGAATTAAATACTGAATTAAATTAAGACCCCTGATCTAATGATACCGTGTTTTTAAGGGTTTTTTTCCCCCCTCTCCTTCTGTTCCATATTGTGACCAGTTCTTGGACGCTCCCTGGACTGGTCAATTTTCTCAGCAAGGTTTTTTTGGGAAGTGGTTTGCCGTTGCCTCCTTCTTAGGGCTGAGGGAAGGTGGTTGGCCCAAGGTCACCCAGTTGGCTTTGTGTCCTAGGCAGAACTAGAACTCTTGGTCTCCCGGTTTCCAGCTTGATGCCTTAACCCCTGCATAAGGAGTATCCAACCTTGGCCACTTTAAGATCAGTGGACTTCAACTCCCAGAATTCCCCAGCTAGCCATTTGTGGACTTCAACTCCCAGAATTCCCTGGCTGTGGACTTCGACTCCCAGAATTCCCCAGCCAGCCATTTGTGGACTTCCAGCCAGCCATTTGTGGACTCCCAGAATTCACCAGCCAGTCACCATGGCTGGCTGGGGAATTCTGGGTGTTAAAGTCCACAAATCTTAAAGTTACCAGGATTGAGAAATACCACATTGTGGTGAACTAGGATAAACAAAACCGGCCCCCCAGTAGTTCTCAGGAAACTCAACGCAACAAGTTTCAAATTCCCCTCTATACATATTTTCATTCTTTTCAAAGTATGTGTGAAGAATGTTATGCAAAAGGAATAAATATCTTCTGATAGGAAGCCAATAAAAGGGACCACGTGTTAAATCAACTGGCATTCGGCCCTGTAAGGAGAAAGGAGTCACCAAGCGAACAGTAAACACAGAATATTTCCTTTTAGAGCTCTCTGTACCACTGGGACCTTGGGAAGTTTTATTATGGCTACTGATCTTGGAATTTATATGGTTGGTGGTGATCGGGGCACTTTCTGAGCAAAGTAGCCCATCCTTCTGTCCTTGCAGAGAATAAAGAAAGTGATACGAATAGCAGACTAAGAGTTGGAATATGGAGATGTGCAAGAATAGTCAAGACCTTGTTGATGACCCCAACTCTGTCAAGGACCTTGGAGTACTCATCTCAAATGATCTAAGTGCTAGAGCCCACTGTAACTACAAAGCCAAAAAGACGTTAAGAGTTGTTAACCTAATCCTGCGTAGCTTTTTCTCTGGTAATATCACACTACTAACTAGAGCATACAAAACATTTGCTAGACCAATACTTGAACACAGCTCATCAGTCTTGGACCCACATTATGTATCTGACATTAATATAGTTGAGAAAGTCCAGAAATATTTCACGAGAAGAGTTCTCCACTCCTCTACTCGTAGCAGAATACCTTATGCCACCAAACTTGAAATTCTAGACCTTGAAAACCTAAAACTACGCCGCCTTCAGTCTGACCTAAGTGTAATACATAAAATTATCTACCGCAATGTCCTACCTGTCAATGAATACTTCAACCACAACAATACAAGAGCACACAATACATAGATACAAACTCAGGGTAAACCGCACCAAACTCGATTGCAGAAAATACGACTTCAGCAACAGAGTGGTTAATGCCTAGAATACTCTACCTGACTCTGTGGATTCTTCCTCAAACCCCAAAAACTTTAAGCTTAGACTATGAGCTTAAATGCTATTGAGCTTAAACTGCTATTGACCTCACTCCTTTCCTAAGAGGTCTGTAGGGGCGTGCCTAAGCGCACCGATGCTTATCACCTATTGGGTTTTTTTTCCTTATTCGTATCCATTTCATGTATTCATAACCATGTTTATACTTCTATCTGTTATCTAATACTTGCTTGACAAATAAACAAATAAATAAATAAAAATAAAATAAATAAATTTACTCTCCAGAATCTGCAGAGTTCCTTTTGACTTTTTGATTTTATTTTTTTGGTGCACCTTATCGCAGTTTGGCCTGCAGAATTAGCAGAGGTTGAATTGAATGTTGGCTTGTGTCAACAAGGCAATGTACGGTAAATCCAGAAATAAACAAGGGCCCAATAGCCTAAGAAGTTTTGCCTGAGCAAGTGGTCATAAGCAGAAGAGGTTATTCAAAGGTGAAGAGGAAAAATACTTGGATTTTTCTGGAGAGGTTGCCACTTAAAAGCAGCCCTACAGCTCTCGGGGGTGGGTGGGTGGGAGGTAGAATAGGGTTTCTCAACAGTGGGAATTTCCAGGAGTCTGGACTTCTTGTTGTTAGTTCTTAAAAATAACAATAAAGGTGGAATAAAACTAAATAGATTAAAGAAAAAATTTATAATACAGACGGTGCTTGAGTTGTTATCATTCGTTCTGCAATTGTCTCATGTTACGACGGTGCTGAAGGAAGAAGGGAGCTACGACCGGTGCTTGAAGACTTTCTGATATGTAGTTTGGAGTACACATAGCTCTCAACTTACGACCATAATTGAGCCCAAAAGGCCCATTGCTAAATGAGACAGTGGTTGTGTTACCTCTCGAGTGAAACTTCACCTTACAGATTCTATAATATAGAAGTTTTCTTTTAAGTTATAATTTATTTATTTATTTATTTAAATTTCTATACCGCCCCCTCTCCCAAAAAGGGACTCGGGGCGGTGTACAGCCTACTAAAAATGGACAGTATATACAATTAAAAACAAATTAAATAACATAAATCTGGCCGAATCCCTTCAAATATAAAATTCCCAAGGTTTAAAATTCCAGGATTGAATTAAAAAGTTAAAATTTCATGTACATTTCTTTCCTCCCCTTTTCTCTTCCCCTTTTTTCTCCTTCCCTATTTTTCCTATTATTTAACTGTTCTATTTTCTTTGCATGCTGCATGATAAACTAAGAACATTGTTATTAAAAAAAAATTGAGTTGCATCTCGTTTTGCCGTCATGGTTAAGCAAATAACTGCAGTTTTTAAGTGAATCACGTAGTTATTAAGTGAATCCGCATTGAGTTTGCATGTCGGAAGCCGGCAGGCAAGATTGTGAATGGTGATCCCGTGACCTCTGGAAAGGGCAACCATCATCAATACCTGCGTCCGAGTTTTGATCCTGCGACCATGGGGATCGTACAGTGGTCCAAAGTGTGAAAAACAGTCGTTAAGTCACTTTTTTCAGGGCCTTCGTAATTTCGGGCACTGAACGAACAACTGTAAGTTAAGGACTACCTGTAATCATCATCATCTTCTTTTAATGACCCCATAATCCCTTGCGGGGTGGAATCTGGGCAACTGAATGTTAGCAGAATGTTTTAATGGCCGGATGCCCTGTCTGTCGCCGATGAGGAGTTTTGTTCAGCAGAGAGAGAAATCTCTGCCTCTACCTAGGATTGAACTCACAGCCTCCTGACTGCGAAGAGAGAGTTCCACCTCTAGGCCACTGTACCTTTGTGTTCCCGGCGTCACGTGATCCTCTTTTGCAACCTTCTGATGAGCAAAGTCAATGGGGAAGCCAAGCTCACTCAACAACCCGTGTTACTAATTTCACAAATGCAGCGATTCGCTTGTTGGCAAGACAGGTCGTAAAATGGGGCAAAAACGAACTGAATACAGGTCTCCCTTAGCAACATAATTTATTTATTTTTGTCAATCGCTTACAAGGTAATAGATATAAGTAAAAAAATAGTTATGAATACATGGATACTTATAAGAAAAATAAAAGAAACAATAGGACAGGGACGGTAGGCACGTTGGTGCGCTTATGCACGCCCCCTACAGACCTCTTAGGAAAGGGGTGAGGTCAATAGTAGACAGTTTAAGGTTAAAGTTTTTGGGGTTTGGGGAAGAAACCACAGTCAGGTAGAGTATTCCAGACATTGATCACTCTGTGGCTGAAGTCGTAGTTCCTGCAATCAAGTTTGGTGCGGTTAACCTTGAGTTTGTATCTATTGTTTGCTCTTGTGTTGTTATGGTTGAAGCTGAAGTATTCATTGACAGGTAGGACATTGCAATGTATGATTTTATATACTATATTTAGATTGGACCGAAGGCAGCGTAGTTTAGTTCTAGGTTTTCTAGGTCTAGAATTTCAAATCTGGTGGCATAAGGTATTCTGCAACGAGTAGAGGAGTGGAGAACTCTTCTTGTAAAATATTTCTGGACTTTCTCAACTTTGCTAATATCAGATACGTAATGTGGGTTCCAGACTGATGAGGTGTATTCGAGTATTGCACTAGCAAATGTTTTGTATGCTCTAGTTAGTAGCGTCATATTACCAGAGAAAAAGCTACGTAGGATTACGTTAACAACTCTTAATGCCTCTTTGGCTATGTAGTTACAGTGGGCTCCATTGTGAACATCGTAAGTCAAGGACTACCTGTAAACATGCCACTGATGGGAAGGACAGAGCAGATTCCAAGATCCTGAAACTGTGCGTGGTTTCTGTCCTTTATCGCCTAGGAATATGCGCCTCGTTATCTTGCTAGGGCTTAGAGCCAAAGCAAACGAACATAATCCATTATCTTAAGCGCCCTGCCCAACAGCTTACTTCTTTCATACACTCTTTGTTAGGAGTAGCGCTAATGGATCAAATCTCACACGTCTCAAGGACGATAGGGAACCTGTTCCTTCAGTGCACTCAGAGTTTGGTCCTCGACTTGGAGACGTTTCATTACCTGTCTGGGTAACATCACCAGTGTTGATGGTGCTTTGCCAGTGATGGTGATCATCAGATACTGATGATGTTACCTAGTTGGGTAATCAAACGTCTCAAAAAAATAATAATACAACCAAGCTCAGACAGCACCAACCCTCCCCCTCCTCCTCCACATGCAAACCCCACTTTCTTCTAGCCCTGATGGTGTTACCTAGTTGGGTAGTGAAACGTCTGCGAGAAAACAGCTGAGCTCAGAGGGCACCGAGGACCCCATAGTTCAACCCCGAGCTACAGATAGTCTCTTCAGCTGGATGGAACTGCCTTTAACAGAGGGCTATTAAAAAGGAGGTACGTGGTGGCTCAGGGGATAAGACACTGAGCTTGTCGATCAGAAAAGGTTGGCAGTTCGGCGGTTCGAACCCCCAGCGCCACGTCACGGAGTGAGCTCCCGTTACTGGTCCCAGCTTCTGCCAACCTGGCAGTTCAAAAGCACATAAAAAATGCAAGTAGAAAAATAGGGACCCCTTTGGTGGGAAGGGAACAGCGTTCTGTGCGCCTTTGGTGTTGAGTCCTGCCGGCCACATGACCAAAGAGACGTCTTTGGACAGCGCTGGCTCTTCTTCGGCTTTGTAACGGAGATGAACAGCGCCCCCTAGAGCCAGAAACGACCAGCACGGATGTGCAAGGGGAACTTTTACCTTAATCTTTATCTGGGTTACCACTAGATGGCAGCCGAGTTGAGTCTTCCTGTAGCCCTCTCTGGCCTTCTAGTGGCTCTCTGCAAAAGAGCAGGCAGACTTAAGTGCGCCATCGGCTTGCCCTGGCTGGGGAATTCTGGGAGTTGAACTCCACCCAATCTTAAAAGTTGCCCAGGACAGGTTGAAGAACACGAAGCCCTTTGATGGTCTATTCTCCCAAACTTCCCTTTGTAGAACAAGCACCTTCCTTGTCTCAGTAGCACCACCGGTTGACTTAGGGAGGTGCTCAGAAACACTTGCCATGATAAGTGCTCTTCCCACGCTATCCAAGTCCTTATTTCTGGCCTCGTGCCTAAGAGATACTTAGATAGCGTGCCAGTAACTGGAGATTTCCATGCGCAGATATGGATCACAAGGGCTTACTTTCTTTATTTGGGATGAGAAGGCTGAAGAGGCTTCCCTCCTTCCTTGGATCAGATCAACCCCTACTCTGGGGTCCCATTTAAGGTGTTGTCACTTTTAAAGCAGTTTATTGGCACGGAAACAGGATACCCGAGAAACCGTCTCATCCCTAATGTTGTGACCTGCCCCAAGCTGAATACAGAAAAACAGAGTTGGGAGGGGCCTCTTAGGTCAGGGGCAGTGGTGGGGTTCAAAGATTTTTAACATCGGTTCGGTGGGTGTGGCTTGGTGGGCGTGCTTTGCGTGCATGCACACACATTTCACATGTGTGCGCAGGCGCAGAGGCCTTCCAAGTTGCTTCCTGCAAGCCTGCCCTCTCCCGGTCGCTTCAGCAGCTGCTGCACGCTTCAAAAGCAGGGAATAAAGGTGAGTATGGAGCCCGGGAGGGTGGGCGGGCCCAACAGCAGAGCGGCAGAGAGAACCAGTTGGGTCTCCGCTGCTCATCGACACTACTGGCTCGGCAGAACCAGGCCGAACCGTTAGAATACCACCACTGGTCAGGGGTCGGCAACCCGCGGCTCTGGAGCCGCATGTGGCTCTTTCATCCCTCTGCTGTGGCTCCCTGTCGCTGGTCGGCTCCCCAATTGATAGGGCTTTCGGTTAGGACAGGTAGAGGAAAAAGGATGCCGTGCTAGGAGGAGACTCTATGGTGGGGGAAGCGGACTTCCAATCGGCTCCAGAATTGAACAGGGGGCTTCCGGTTAGGATCTTTGTGACTCTTTGAGTGTTTAAGGATGCCGATCCCTGTCTTAGGTCTTCTAGCCGAACCCCCTGCTCAAAATGGCTGCCCAGTCTCTTTTTGAAAACCTCTAGTGACGGAGCAGCCACAACTTCTGGAGCAAGTTGTTCCCCTTGAAGAATTGCTCCCACGGCCAGGAAGTTTCTTAATTCCAGGTGGGACCTTCCTTTGTTAAGCTTCCATCCATCCATTACTTCTTGTCTTGCCCTCAGCTGTTTTGAGGAGAGGTCAACCCAAGGAAGCCATGTTGCGTATCTCCTTGGTCAACTGGCAGGATCTAGGAGGACATTCTCAGCTGCTGCCCCAGCCCTATGGGACATCTTAGCTCCAGAGGCGAAGCCTCCATTCTTCTGGTTTTCTGGAAGAGTGTTAAAGACCTGGTTTTGCCACTTAGCACGGAAGTCTAAAAATACAGTGCAGCCATGGGGGTGTCTGGTGGCCTGAGGGCACCCCTGTTCCTTCTTAACCTCCTAGCGTTTGACTTTTTAACCTGAATTATATTTACTCGTCAGTTTCAACTGGTTTTTAAGCTATGCTTTAATGTATTTACTAGCTCGTTACCCCTGCTTCGCTACGAAACTATGTGGTCGGGCTTAGTTTTCAGGGAGGAAAACAAGGAGGAAAAATTCTGCCTCTGTCTACCAGCATCCACCAGTATTTATCTGGCTAGAGTTGAGGGCTGTTTGGAAACTGAAACAGTATTTGTTGTGTGAGCAAGAAAGAGACAGCAAGGAGCTTGGGCGTGTGGCTTAGCTCAACTGTTCTGTACTAAAGCTGCTTGCTGCTGTGAAACTAAAACTGAAACTCCTCTGCTTGTGTTTTGCACTTGGAAGAGATTTCTTTTCAGGTGGGGAGTGGGAGTAGAACTCCTTAGCATCACAGTAATAATAATAATAATAATAATAATAATAATAATAATAATAATAATAATAATAATAATAATAATAATAATAATAATATAGGAAATACTAATGCTCTGGTGGTCATTTTGAAAAACCCTTTCTTAGTGAGCACCTAGAAGCCAAGAGAACACACTTGCCAAATTTCAAGTTTGTAAGCTTTATGGTTCTGGAGATTTTGTGATGATGTGTGAGTGTATTTTGCTTTTATATATATAGAATAAATAAATATGATTTTTATAAAGCTGTTGCAAACTGCCTAAAATCCCTTTCGTGAAATGGTTGGCCTAGAAATTTCATAAGTAAAAAATACTTTACAAGACTTCCCAACCCAGGTGAGACATTCTGTTAATGCTAAAAGCCTTTTTTTTTTTTTTCATATGACAAAAGATCTTCAAGGTCTTTCATTCGTTGCCCTACAGAACATACCAGCTCTTATAAAAAGTGGGGTAACTCAAGTTGGCTATTCGTTAAGCAGGACTACAGTGGCCACACCTCATTTGATAGGTTGTAAAAGTATATTAGCACTGCTTCCCTTTCTGAGTAAACATACAGCCTCCTTTGACTCATGAAGACGAAACATCCATATTTTTTTCTTATGCTCATACCTCCAACTAACTATATTGTTGAGATGTAAGCTGTTTTATCCAGACAATCAACCGTTTTAATCCAGAATAATTTATATGTTCCATTCCTCACACAGTTCCTTTCCGTAAATTAGAATTTCCTCTTTAAATCCCATCGATGTTAAGTCGAAGTCATCTCTCCCCCGCACCCCAGCTGGATGGTGAGTGTTTTGTGATCTGAACACAGGTGACTTTCCTTAACCCCACCCAAAGTGAAAACCTCATGCCTCTCTTCTGCCAAATAAACACACCCGGCAGTGTGAATCAGACTTGGTTTCCACCCCCCACCCCCAAGGAAGCCGGCGAGGCATGGGAAAAGGGGCTGACTCACAAGTCACAGGATGGGCCCAGATCCTGTTGCTGGTTTTTCAGGCAGAAAGGGCTGGGAGGCAGCAGAAAGTGTGGTTTGGGGTAAGAACTTCGAGTTGAAGTCAAAGGCCAAACCCAGGTTTGTTTGCCATGTTTTCAGGCATGGATGCTTTGCAGAGAGAGCAGTCTTAGTTCTAAGCTCCAGTTAAAAAGAAAAGAGCATCACAACCAATGCAGGCTGTACACAACGTACAACAATCGGGGCCAGAATTTTCACTGCTAAAGCAAGAGGGTTGGTAAGTGAGCCATACCTGGTTTTATGACCTTTATGGCCACCTTTAAAGGAATTGCTGCAGTTGTTTAGTAAATTACATGCTTAGTAAGGGAGTCTTGGCTTTCCCGTTGACTTTGCGCTTGTTGGAAGCTGGGTGGGAAAGTCCTAAATTGGGATTGTGTGACCAGGACACACTGCAGCCATCAGAAATACATGCCTGTTGCCAAGCACCTGAATTTTGATTGATGCTGCGATGGACCAAAGTGCATTGTCATTTTTTTCAGACCCGTCGTAACTTTGAACCGTTTTTAATAGAACGGTTGTATGTTGAGAACTACCTATATACGGTACTCAGAAATGGTTTTTTATCCTGGAGAACCACTATCAGCCAAGGTGACAGGACTTTAATTTAGACCCACAGTCTGTTTATGTTCACATGTGCATTTGCACCCAATGAGACGTGAAGAGAGCACTCTTGCGCAGGGTAATGGAAACGACCTCAAAGGTCATCTAGGCCAACCCTTTCCTCACCTGGCATCTGCAAAGACGGTGAAAACATCTCTCCTCTAGTTACAGACCCCTCACATCTTGGACATAATCTCCTACTCTCAAAACAAGACCATAGAGCACTGCACATCAGAACAACTAGACACAAGGACAATTTTTCCCGAACACCATCACTCTACTAAACAAATAATTCCCTCAACTCTGTCCAACTATTTACAAAGTCTGCACTGCTATTACTATTAATCTTCTCATCACTCCTTATCACCCATCCCCTCCCATTTGTGACCATATGACTGTAACTTTGTTGCTTGTATCCTTATGATTTATACTGATAGTTTCCTAGTATGATTCAATTGCTTATTGCACCCTATGACTATCATTAAGTGTTGTACCTGATGATTCTTGACAATTGTGTCTTTTCTTTTACGTATACTGAGATTTGCACCAAGACAAATTCCTTGTGGGTCGAATCACACTTGGCCAATAAAAGAATTCTATTCTATTCCCCAAGCCTGCTCGCTGGTAGCCATCCCTGATAAGGGTCCTTGACAGCTACCGAGATCGGATAGCGAAACAGGATTTCTTTGCCAATGCGAAATGATGGTAAGATTTTTGTGGTTACTTTCTTCATAAATAATAAGGCAGGCCTGGAAGACAATACTGCATGCGTATTACTGTATTAATAATACTGTATTTGCTTGGCTTTATCCAAGTTCCTTCTTCTGACCTTGGGGCCTATCAGGTGAAAATGCTCCTCTTGTTTCCCCCCCTCCCCAGAATTTAACCTTTGTAGGGTCACTGAGGGTTTACTTCTAGGTAAAGCAAAAAGAACTTGCAGCACATGCTGATAAAAATAAGGGAATGTAGTTTGATACAATGGCTTGGTTTAAAAACAAGGCTTAAAGGCAATGTTTTCCAACCTCGGTGGACTTCAAATCCCAGGATTCCCCAGCCAGCACTGACTCTAGGTGAATGGAAAACAACTTGCAGCGCTGATAGGAAGAAAAAATAGAAAGAAAAAAGAAAAGAAAAAGAAAAAATGGAAAGAAAAAAGAAAAATAGAAAGAAACATAGGGTTGGAAGGGACATTAGAGATCTTCTAGTCCAACCCCCTGCTTGAGTAGATCTTATATCATCCCTGACAGGAGACGGACAAATATTTGCCTGAACTTTTCTTGAAAACCTCCAGCAAAGGAACAACCTGAATATATCTTGATTCCACGCCCCTCTATCAGGAGCAATTATTTTAAATGGGCTTCTGAACATGTGCAGAGTATTATTTTTTTTTAGGAGGAAGCTCCTTCTGGATGGTGGTATCTTCCCCTGGGGGGAGGAGTGTCTCCCTGATCCCTTCCAATCTTTGCATACTTGCTGTGAAGAAGAAATGATTTAGATCTCTTGGGTTAGTTTAGTTCACTGAATAAATTTGGATCCCCCTCCCAGTTGGTGATTTTCCTGACTTGCTTGCTGATAATTCCTTTCAACTGTAAATCAGCTCAGGTGTGTCAGGCTACAACTCCCAAATTCCTGTCATCCTCAGTCAATGGTGTGTCCTTCTAGGGAACTACAACTCCCATCTCCTCCAGCTAAAAGCCAACGGGGACTGTAGTCCAATCTGCATCTAATTGGGAAAGTTGTCTAGCTTTGTACTCGCTTTCTAAATATTGAGAGAAAGGGGAAAAGGAACACACACAAAGACACCCTATAGCACATCTATTTTTACCAGCACAATCTTGAAGTAGCTATAAAAAAATAAATAGTCATCCTTACAAAACCAATAAGCAATCCATAAGAAACAAGATCAGCAGATCCAAAATGAGAACAGGAAATTTAAAAAAAAAATATCATTGCATAGCCCCCCAACAATATTAAACAATAAAAAGCAGTATATCCTAACCCCCCACCACCAAGTAGCTAACAAAGAGCAATAAAGCAATAACAGTAAACATAAACAGCCACTGACTTTTTTAAAAAAAAGACACATTAAAAATGTGCTTTCCTGTGACTTCTTCTATTTAAATAGTTTCTGGAACTGCTCCCTTAAATAAATAAAAAAAGTCTATCTCTAACTGCTTTAAAAAGGAGCTAAGCAAGAAAGGACTTTGAAAAACGACACAAAAGTGGGGAGAAAAAAAAATATCAGGAAAACAGCCTGGGAAATGTTTATTTAAAGTAGCAATTCAACACATGCCTTTTTTTTTTAATAAAGGAAAAAAAAATCACATGAAAGCAGTTAGACGGAACTTTTTTTTTTTTTAAAGTAGCAAGAAAAGACTGTTTCCAAAAATAGGAAAGGACAGCAACCCCGGATATATATATTTAAAAAGGATAAATATATATATATATATTTAAAAAGGAGCAATCCAAGAAGTGATCTGTTTTTTGTTTCTTGTTTTAAAATCCCACGAAAGCAGCCACGGACAGATTTTTCTTTTCTTTTTTTAAAGGAGCAATGCAAGAAATGACTTTAAAAAAATAAAATAAAAATAAAAGTCGAAACTCCCACGAAAGCAGCCAAGGACAGAAAGTTTTGCTTTGCAACTTCCCAGACCATAAAAGAGCAAAAAATTAAGTTTGCATTGAAGTCAGGCTGGGTGGGTGGGGAGGGAGGCGAAAGCCCTCGCCTGGTTGCATTTGGGGGGGGTGGGGTGTCCCTGTTTCGCCTCAAGGGGGGAACAAGCCCAGCCTCCCCCCCTCCCTTCCCTCTCGCCCCCCCCCCCTCACCTTATAGGTGCTTTCAGTCAGTTTGTTGACCTCTTCGGGACCCCGAGACATGACGGCGGCGGTTAAAGGAGGCGAAGGCGGCGGGCTAGGTGGCCCCAGGCGGGCAGACGGGCGACTGGGATCCCCCTCGGGACGTGTGAGGCGGCGGCTCGGCTCCCTCGGCGGCGTGGAGAGGGTGGCGGGGGGGGGAGAAAGAGAGACACGAATCGCGCAGCGGCGTACAGACCCTCCTTCCTCGACGGCGCCCTCCGCGCCAACTGTCAAACTTGCGGAACCGGCCACCTCAGCGGAGGGAGGGGAGGCAGGGGGCGGGCGGTTCCCTGGGCGCGCGCGGCCCCGCCCACCCCTGAGGTGAGACGAGGCGGGGTGGGCGGAGCCGGGCGAGGCTGCTCGCGGAGGGAGGGGCGTCCCCCCCCCCCCACAGATGGACAGATGGAAGAGCCCGGCCGCCGGGCCTCCCTGAGGAGAAATGTTGAGATTCCGTCGCTTTTTTCCTCCCCCTTCCTCTTTTTTTTTCTTCCTTTCTTCTCGTCCTCCCCCTCCACCCAGGAGGTCAAGCCCCCTCCTCTTCCTCCCTCCCACCGGGCGCAGAAAGGGGCCCAAGCTGGGTGCTCTAAGCCGGGCCGAGGGTGTATTGGGACGCGGAAAGGAGACCACCGGGAGATGCCTGCCCTTGGTTGCAGTGCATCTTTTCGAGAGCGACCGCGCTTTCAGGAGAGGTGCTTCCCTCTAGTGGAGTTTTAATGCTAAGGTAACTTTAGGAAGCAAGCTAAGTTTGGATAGGGAATGGGTGGCTTTTTGTGTGTGTGTGTGTGTGTGTCTGTGTGTGTTTGTGCACAAGACAATTTGTGAAAAGAATGTGTGTGTGTGAGTGTAGGAAGTTTGCACCCACCCCTTTCCTAGAAAATTGAAATAGCCTGGGAAATATTAAAAAGGCAGAATATTTCCCCTAAAAAGAGTAGAAATTCAAGAAGCAGAAACTCACCCCAGAAGGAGAAACTCACCCCCACCTTTGTTAATGGGTGGGCCATTAAGGCCTGGGCCAGAATACTTTACATAACAAAGATCTCCAGGTAAAGCTATAGAAATTGCCAAAAGCCCTTTTAAGGGCATAATCGCCCAGCAAGGCTAGACCAAGCCTGGAACTCAGGACAGCCTACAGAGTTGCCCCTGGGAGTCTGACAACCAATTAGAATACAAGCTCCAATTCAAATCCCAACTGAGGGTATAAAACCCAGCACTCTCAGTATCTCAGCCCTTTTTTCTTGACCTTCTCACCTTGAGTATGTAATCAGACTTCTCTGGAGCTCCAGGCCATGTGGCCCTGTAAACCATTAAACCTTCCAAGCAGCCTCCATGTTTCCAGTGTCTTTGGAACTGAACCCGGAAGGATATTTTTTTCAACATGAGCAAGGGTACATTTTGGGCAGTGCCCAAGGATAAGGGCTAAAAAGCCCCCCCCCCCCCCTTTCAGCCTTAATGAATAAAGACACTCCTTTTGCTGTCTCTTTTTGGACCTTCCCTCATTTGCAATTTGGAGTTTTTTAATTGCATTATTTAATTGCATTAACTATTGTGTTAGCTGCACTCTTCCCCTCCCTCCAGTCTTTTCAGTTTATTTATGCTCAGAATATATTTATTTATTTATCAAAGGACCTGGAAGAGCTCCAAGCTCTCGCAACAACGGAATACAATGTGTTGAAAGGGAGATTTGTATATGTCTTTGTTTCTCTAAAGCGGTGTTTTTTTTCTTCTTCCCCTCTTGCTTTTCTTACCCCTGAAGGCAGAGGGGCAAGCCAGGACCAAGCCAAACCAGCATGGTATGTAAAAAGGCATTGTGGGCAGAGATGGTTGAAGAGCTGCCTGGCTTGCAAGGATTACGTTTATCCCGGCCTATGAACCAGGTATGCAGCTTGTGACGTTTACAAACTGGGTTGAGACAATCAAGATCAAATTCCAGAGGCCTCCTTGTATTAGCCTTTCCCAGAAACCACCTGAAACGCAAACAGGTTTGTGATGGTGGCAGGGGGCAACTCTCTGCTACTGGAGCTTGCTTGTCAGTCTGCAAAGGGCAAAACCTTGTTTGTGACAAGCCCCAAATCCCTGAGTTCAGTGGCTGAGTTAGTTCTCACAACTCCTTTACCCCTTGCGTGATAGAACCTTGGTTGATGAACGTTGGTTCAGCTATAAATTGAGCTATGGAGATGCAACAAACTATGATGCATTTTTTAGGCTATCTGTGGTCTCTTCTGCAACCAGCCGGGCATTATTTAATAAACAAATTATAGATCAATCCTGGCTTGGTGTAATATGTGAATTCAAGAAGCTTTCAAGAAGAGGCTGGACTGCCATCTGTCAGAAATGGTGTAAGGTCTCCTACTTGGGTTCTGGGGTAGAGCAGGGGTCGCCAACCTTTTGGACCTCAGGGACCACCAAACTCATAATTTTAAATCCCGCAGACCAGAGACCCTGGGAAAATCCCCCCAAAAGTCTGCAGGAAAATTCCCCACCCCGTTTTCCTACTGATCAATCGTTCTTTATTTGGGATCGCAGGATACCGTCTCCAGCTCCGTTCTCGGGGGGGAGAGAGAGAGACTTTGGGCTTCATGCAAGGAAAGCAGCAGAAGTCTTTCTTTCTCTCCCCCAAACTCCGCCAGAAATAAGTCTTTGCCGGCGCAGCCTCTTGGAGCAGGAGGCTTTGCAGGGTCCCAAAGACTCATTTCTGGTGGAGTTTGGGGGAGAGAAAGAAAGACTTTTGCTGCTTTCCTTGCGTGCAACCAAAAGCAGAAGAAGAAAAAAGCGGAAAGAAGCAGCCCCGTGGCCAGGCCGGGTGCGTAGGGTGAGTGGGACAAGTCCCCCCCTCTGCCCTTCCCCCCCTCCCCTCACTATCTCGTGTTGTTCACAATGCAAGCGATGCAAGCCTTGTGTTCCCGCGGGCCATGTGGACTTTGGGGATGACATTTCTCTGTGGACCACCAACATTTTCTCGCGGACCACCAGTGGTGCCCGGTCCACGAATTGGCGACCACTGGACTAGATGATCTACAAGGTCCCTTTCCAACTCGTAATCTGAATTCAGCCACGAGACTCTTTTACCCACATGCTGGAAGATTACCTCAACATACATATAGTCCTTGACTTACAAATTTTCATTCAAAGTGACTGTTCAAAGTGACAACAGCATTGAATATGTAACTTACCACTTTTGCAGCATCCCACTCCCCCCCAATCACATGATCAAATTTCAGATGCTTGGCAACTGACATGTACTTAGGACGGTTGCAGTGTCCCGGGGTCACGGGATCCCCTTTTGCGACCTTCTGTCCAGCAAAGGCAATGGGGAAACCAGATTCGCTTAACAACCCTGCTTACTAACTTATCAGCTGCAGGGATTCACTGAACAACGGGGGCAGGAAAGGTCGTAAAATGGGACATAGCAACTGTCTCGCTTAACCCCCCCCCCAGAAATGTTGGGCTCAGTTGCTATCGTAAGTCGAGGTCCACCTGCATTTGAGGTCATTTTAGCAGCTGAGATTCTCTCTTTTTTTTTTGCAAAAGCTGCTTGAGGGAATCTTGAGGGTTGCCCAGACTGGTTGCGTAGTGATTTGCCAAAACGATAACCACAACAGCGACGAAATTGGTGTTGCAAGGAGAGGCCTAGCTTATTCTCTTCACTCGTGTCTGCTGGGGGTTGTGTGTACTTCTAAAGTGTGTGTGCGTGTGTGAACTATACGTTCTCCCGGTGCAGGACTTGCCATCGATCTATGAGTGAGTCATGCGTGTCAGCGGGCTGCTCGCTGCCTCCCCGTGTTTTTCAGGAGAGACATCGTGCGTTCAGAGGTGAGCAGCTTGTACTGTCCTGAGCAGTCAAGTGTCAGTTCCACATTGTGAACCAAGCAGGTGTGAAGGACATTGCACGCTGCACCTGCGGCGGGGCCAACAGCCTGAACGATCAATCACACAGAATCCACAATTAGACTCCAAACTCTGCCGTGCATTCACCCATTTTATCCTAAAAGATAACAACTCTGAAAATCTCAAAGGTGCCTTTTCCCCCCTCCACCCCCCCCCCAAGAGGCAACTGGACTTTATTTTTTTGTTTTACTTTGAAGATGTTTCGCTCCTCATCCAAAGAGCTTCTTCAGTTCTGACTCGGATGGTAAGGAACGGAAGGATCGATACCCCTTGCAGACACAGCTGGTCATTTGCATCCTTTTTAGAGGGTCGTTGAGGCCCTTTTGGAGGTTTATCTGCAGCAGTTCCAATAAGGCCCCCACGCCCATTTGCACTACTCAGGAATCAGATAAACCTCCAAGTGGCCTCAACGACTCTCTAAAAGGATGCAAATGACCAGCTGCGTCTGCAAGGGGTATAAATCCTTCCATTCCTCACCATCCAATCAGAAGCTTCTTGGATGAGAAGTGACACGTCTTTGAGAGAAAAAAACCAGGAAGTCCAGTTGCCTCCTGAAAAAGCAATTTTGGGGTCCCTTCCCCTGTCTTACAAGGACAACTCTTATAAGGGAATGGCAAGTGAGAGGGACTCCAACCTTCCATTCTCCATCAACTGAAGACCTCAAGAGCTGAAGAAGCTTCTTGGATGATAGACAGCTGGTCATTTGCATTCTTTTCGAGAGCCATTGAGGCCACTTGGAGGTTTATCTGTGTCATCTTGAGGAAAACCTTCCGTTCCCAACCATCCAGTCAGAGCTGAAGAAGCTTCTTGGGTGAGAAGCGAAACGTCTTCCAAGAAAAACAAGAAAATCCAGTTGCCTCCTGAAAAAGCACCTTTGGGACAACCATGACCTGGATGACTGTGGAGAATCTCCCTGACATGCCCCTGGTGGAGACTGACTCTGAGGGAGAGGAGGAACAACCGACAGGGAGTGGAAGTGTGGCTCCGGAGATTGTGGAGGAGGCTGGGGAAGGGCAGAGGGCAACTGGGCAGTCAGAGGAGGACCCAGGCCCATCCCCTCTCCATCCAAGGGCACACAGGGAAAAGAGGATAAGGGAAAAACATGGTCTACTGGGGAGGAGAGGACCTTGATCCTCTTCATGGGCTGCAGCTGTGACAACTGGATAAGAGGATGGACATGCGTACAGGTGAATGCTGGAAACAAAGCGTGAAAATATCTCTAGTTTGTTGTTCCTCTCTGAGTTTGGCGTCCTTCCCAGTGTGTGTTCTGATATCTGTGGATGTCTTCAAGCGATTATCTTGCCTAGTTTGTGTTGTTTTTTACTCTTTATAGTTTAAACGGCATTTCCTCCTTCTTGTAACTGCTTGTGGGGGAGTTTTTTGTCTCCAGTCAAGGAATATTTGGAGTTTGGAAGCAAAGTGAAGGAATAAAAGAGGCTTCACCTGGTTTTTGTGACTGTGTTTATTTTGTATCCCACCCGGGGTCATCACACTCCCTAAATTCTGAGAATCCCCATTTTTGAAAAAAATTAGCAAACAGCCTTATTTTTAAAGTGTATGCATTGTATATAACAATAACAACAACAACAACAATAACAACAACAACAACAACAACAACAACAACAATAATAATAATAATAATAATAATAATAATAATAATTTATTTATATACCGCTCCTCTCCTGAAGGACTTGGAGCGGTGCACAGCCATACAATTAAAACATTAAATATATAAAAGTTAAAACTAAATTAAATTAAAGGTGCATATGTGTATATGTGTGTTGAGGAGCAGCTGTAGCTCAGTCCTAAAATTGCCATTTTTGAACTACAATCTCCTCTTTGGCCCTCACTAAGAGGGAGGAAGGACATCCTGTCAAAATTTGTATGGCACTGTACTGTCTGCTATGAGTACAAGGACCGTGGGTGGTTATCCTATCATAGACTTCGACAATGTCTGGGATAAATGCATCCTAAACAGAGGGTGGGTTTTCAGCAGGTTCTGACCAGTTCTGGAGAATTGGTAGCGGATATTTTGAGTAGTTCGGAGAAGCGGCCAATCCCGCCTCTGACTGGCCCCGCCCCCATCTATTCTCTGCCTCTCGACTCTCCAGCTGATTGGCTAGGTCTTCTTTGGTTGCCCTGCGCAGGAGAACGGAGCTGGAAAGCAGGTTAGTGGGGTGAGGATGGAATGGGGATTTTGCAGTATCCTTCCCCTGCCACGCCCACCAAGCCACGCCCACAGAACCGGTAGTAAAAAAAAAAATTGAATCCCACCACTGATCCTAAATACATGCCCTTGGCCAAGTGCCCAAATTTTGATCCTGTGATTGTGGGGATGCTGAAGGCTGATTATAAACCACGTTTTCCCAATGCCGTTGTAACTTTGAATCATTACTAAATGAATGGTTTTAAGTTGGGGATTACCTGTACTGCTATTGGTAAGTTAGGCCGAAGGCCCGATCTCATCTTAATGGCTTTCTTCTCAAATTGTTTCCTATACATACTGGTAGTCCTCGATTTACAAGAGTTCATTTAGTGACCGGTTACACTGAAAAAAGTGACTTTAAGGCCGTTCTTCACACTTACGACCATTGCAGCATCCCCGTGCTTACGTGACCGAACATTCAGGGGCCTGGCAATTGACTCATATTTATGACAATTGCAGTGTAATCACCTTTTTGCGAGAAGCAAAATCAGTGGGGAATCCAGATTTACTTAATCACATTACTAACTTAACGACTTCAGTGATTCACTTAACAACCGCGGCAAGGAAAGTCGTGAAATGGGACAAACTTACTTAACCACTGTCTCACTTAGCAACAGACATTTTTGGCTCAATTGTGATCATAAGCTGAGGGTTAGGGTACAGTACAAGATACAGTAGGGATATGACTTGGTCTAGCTGGAATAATAAGGTGGTTTGGAGTTAGGCGGGATTTCAAGAACCTTTAGTGAGTAAATTCACAAATCTTTGCTTTTCCAAATCTTAGGTATATCTGTTTCCCTGGTTGCTGTGATGAGTTACCAGAGGTTTAGCCACCCCAGAGGACTTAAGACTCTTCCACAAATCTTGGGAAAGGAGGTAAGATTTTTTTATTTGCTATTTGTTAAAATTTATTTGCCGCCTATTCTCTTCATGAGGCTACTCTGGGCGGCTTGCAATGAAAAGGAAGGAATGAAAAGAGCATAAACAGAAGCTAATAGAACAATAAAATAATGAAGAAGAACACGACAAGACTACATCAATATCATGACCAAAAAAAGATGGACAGGAGGATAGCAGAGAATAAAAAGGGGAGGTAAATGTTGGTTTTAGTTTAGTTTAGTTTAATTTATTGTCATTACATCTTGTACAACAAAATCAAACACTATCTTCAGTGCACATCATGACCATGAAAATAAACACAAACACACATCCTTCACCCTCCACACATTGAATTGAAAACCCCTGATATTGCATTAATATTGCACTATACGATAGAATTCAAAAGAGCTACTGCCCTAGGATAGAAGCTGTTTTTCAGCCTAAATAATTCCTGTTTTTCAGGAATTATAAAACAAAATGCTTTTGGTAGATTCTTGCATCTTTGTTTTATAACTCCACAGCTGCCTTTTGCCGATTTTTCTCTGCTTAAATGCCCTGATTACACCCAACAGCAATTGAGTAGGCAACCCAAACTCTAGTGCTTGTAGACCAAGGGTTACTAAATCAACAGAGCAACACGTTGAGTGTAGGCACAGGCCAAAGGAGGCAGAAGGATTATATATTTAATATATTTCCCCCATCTCCTTCTTCCTTGAACAGTTTCTGACGCCAGGTTCTCAGGTGCTTTCCTATCCTGGCCGTTTATCAAGTGGTTCCCGTTGAGCAGTTATACTGGTTCTTTGTCGTGTCTATTCACCACACGACAAATCACGTGGTCTGATTGGCACTTCTCTGTTTGACCTCTCTTGGATGTTCCAGTGAAATCCTTTGAGGATCAAAGACAATTTCCCTATTTAGCTTGTTCTCCTAAATTAGGACAGTGAAATGTTTTAGGGTTGATTTCTCAAGCATTGGATTTTTTTAAAAAAGTCATTCTTTTCACCCTATGTGAAAAAATATGGCATGTTCTTATAAAAAATGACTTAACCAGTATCACCATTATCCTCCCTCCCTCCCTCTCCTCTTCCTCCTCCTCTCCTTCTCCTCCTCCTCCTTTCTCCTCCTCCTTCCTCCTCCTCCTCTTCTTCTATTCTCCTCCTTTCTCCCCCTCCTTCCTCCTCCTCCTCTCCTTCTCTCCTCCTCCTCCTCCTTTCTCCTCCTTCCTCCTCCTCCTTCCTCCTCCTCCTCTTCTTCTATTCTCCTCCTCCTTTCTTCTCCTCCTTCTTCCTCCTCCTCCTCCTCTCCTCCTCTTCTCCTCCTTTCTCCTCCTTCCTCCTCCTCCTTCCTCCTCCTCTTCTTCTCTTCTCCTCCTCCTTTCTCCCCCTTTCTCTTCTCCTTCTCCTCCTCCCTCCTCCTCCTCCTTCCTCCTCCTCTCCTTCTCTCCTCCTCCTCCTTTCTCCTCCTTCCTCCTCTTCCTTCCTCCTCCTCCTCTTCTTCTCTTCTCCTCCTCCTCCTTTCTCCTTCTCTTTCCTCCTCCTCCTCCTCTCCTTCTCTTCTCCTCTTTTCTCCTCCTTCCTCCTCCTCCTTCCTCCTCCTCCTCTTCTTCTCTTCTCCTCCTCCTTTCTCCTCCTCTTTCCTCCTCCCTCCTCCTCCTCCTCCCTCCTCCTCCTCCCTCCTCCTCTCCTTCTCTCCCCCTCCTCCTTTCTCCTCCTCCTTCCTCCTCCTTCCTCCTCCTCCTTCCTCCTCCTCCTTCCTTTCTCTCCTCCTCCTCCTCCCCCCAAATTCAACAGAACCGACTACATTTCATTTGCTTTTTGTGCAGCTCAGGGCTGTTTGGGGAAGAAGAATTGAAATAGCTCTCTTAATTCAGTAGCCCTGAGATGAGCGAAAACTCAGAGGTTTAAACTTAAATGTTGAAGTTGTGACGATTGAAGCATCCCTGCTGCTTCCCCCACACTTAAAAAACATTTCTATAACAAGGACCAGGCTATCAGAGCAAAAGGGGGAAAAAAGAAACATGCTTGCTGACTGCCAATTTTTCCTTAGCTGATCTAGCCTTGGTGGTCCAGGTGGCACAGGTAGAAAAACAGACGTAAATCTGCAGATCCCTTCCATCCTTGGGATTTTTTTTCAAACCTTCCCTAGATTGGCTTTGCACATGGCAATAAGGCATGGGGTGCTCACCCAATGGATAGGTATGTGTGTGTGTGTGTGAGATCTGGCTGCAGCGCCTGATACCCCATCGATTAGCCGGGTTGATGCGACTTATCTCGCTGTCCGTGTGGGCATCTCGTTCTTCCTTCACCACTCCTTGGGTGGCTCCCCCCTGCCCCCTCAAAACACCTGCATCCTCAGGGAAAGAATAACTATCCTATTTATCTATGTTCTCTCAGCCACCTATGGGGAAGGGTGGTGGTGGTGGTTGGCAGCATATAAATGTAAGCCATCAATCCAAGACAACAGAATAAAAGTCCCCCAAAGTTTGGTTTGCCGGGAGGTTATCAAAGCTGAGAGGTGTCTCTGGAAATTCTCAGTCATCCAGGTCATGGTTGTCTCAAAGGTGCTTTTTGCAAGAGGCAACTGGACTTTCTGGTTTTTCTTCGAAGATATTTCGCTTCTCATCAGACCGAGGAAACTTGTTGGATGAAAAGTGAAACGTTTTCAGAGAAAACCCAGAAAATCCAGTACCGTACCTCTTGTAAACAGCTCAGAGGGTTGATGTGATGTTGACTTTTTCTGAATTGCTTGGTGTTGCTTTTTCAGATTGTAGGTTTTGACAAGGGTTTATATTTATTGATAAATTTTATTGCTGATCAGAGTCCCTGGGATGAGAAAGGAAGGGTGGGGGAGGAAGGGAGGGAGAGAGAGAGAGAGATGGATATAGATATAATAGATTTACACACACACAGAGTATTTAAACTGTATAGACACATACACACACGAGTGCATGCGCACACATATACATATAAGACTCACACACTCCACACAGATGCACATATGTGTGCGCACACACACATTCCTCTGTTTATAATGCTGAGCTCTGCTTGTGTGATTCCCATGTGAACTAACTCCAAAACTAATGTACCTCATTATTATTTATGTTCAAACCAGATCACTGGGCAGAAAAAAGCCTAAATTTGACACTAGGGGAAAACAGTGCATTTCAGGATGAGGTGAAGCAACTAATTATATATCAGAGAAAACACACACACACGCGCGTGCGCACACACACAATTTGCAATGAATAGAATAGAATGCAGAACAGAATGCAGAATAGAATGGAATAGAATTAAAAATAGAATCTGTTAAGAATAGAATAAATAGAATCTATTAAGAATAGAATAGAATAGAATAGAATAGAATAGAATAGAATAGAATAGAATAGAATAGAATAGCAGTTGGAAGGGACCTTGGAGGTCTTCTAGTCCAACCCTCTGCTTAGGCAGGAAACCCTATAGCATTTCAGGCAAATAGTTGTCCAATCTCTTCTTAAGTTGTGGTAGTACTGTAGCTGTGATAGAAAATTTCCCGATGTTGATGGGCGGTACCTGAAGTTGAGAAAAAGTTTTAACAAAAAAAAAAAGAGAGAGAGAGAGAGAAGTGGAGAGTAGAAATAGCCCAACAAGAGAGTAAACTAACTTCATACAAATCCATTGTGCTGAGTAAAGAAACTTTTTTTTTTAAAAAAAGATCCACAACTGAGAAATATAGCTGTGCTAAAAATACATTTTCCTTTCAAGTGGCTTTAGTTCAGAAACGAAAACATGGAGGAATGTTTACTCCCTCATCTTGGAAACATTGCTAAAAGCTCAGTAAGGCTTTACTAAAACAATCTGCTGCCTTTTTTGAGTTTTATGGCCAGCTTTTGTGTTTTGAAATGCAGCGTGGACATGAGAAAAAGCTATTTATTTCACAATTTCAGATGTGAGCACAGTTTTGATGATTAAGTGAAACTCAGGAAGACACTTTATGCAGAATGTTTGGGAATAATTTATATCATGTTTGTATATTTAAAATGCACCCTTGAATAATAATTTATCTCATCGCTCTGTTTTTTAACAGTCTCTGCAGTAATAACCTAATTTTAAAAAAAAATATTTCAAACATCTAACTCCTTGCGGCACATAAAGTAAATCTTTAATTCAAATGGCAAATGTGTGTGAAATTGTTGGATTAAGTACTTGCAGTATATCTATGGTGAAATCAGCCAGCAATGGATAAATTCGTAGTCTAGTGAGTTAAAGCTGCTGTTTTGCCCTGAGCCCATGTCCATTGTTTACATCTATATTCATAGTAATAATTTAAATTTACTGATACATGTATTGATACCATTCATAATTAAAATCTGATAAAAGTCTTGGTACATAACACACTAGAAGATTTAACTGTGGCTGAAAAGGAAAAAGTGTGGGTTAATTAATGTGACAGTAGCAGAGGATAGGAGAGTGTAAGGCAAAAAATTGGAGAAGGTCACCAAGAATCAGGATCTGAAAATCAAAAGTTGAAAAATTATGGTATAAACTGGCTGTAGTTCCTCCTCCTCCTTCTCCTCTCTCTCCTCCTCCCCCCCTTTATACACCCTACTCCCTTCTAACACTGATGCTGTTACCTAGTTGAGTCATGAATGGTTTGCAAGAAAGCAACCAAATTTAGAGCACCAAGCACCACACAGTTGTTGTTGTTGTCCTCCTCCTCCTTTCTAGCACTGATGAAGTTACCTAGTTTGGTAATGAAACGTCTGCAAGAAAACCACCAAGCTCAGAGAGCACCAAGGATCCTACAAACCTCCTCCTCCTCCCGTCTGACGCTGATGATGTTCCCTAGTTGGGTAATGAAACGTCTGCAAGAAAACACCAAGCTCAGAGGGCACCAAGGACCCCACAGTTCAATCCCGATCTACAAATATTATCTTCTATGTGTAAATATGTTACCCATAAACCTTACGGCTGTTGAGGTCTTGTCCTTGCAAATACTGTGGAAGCACCAATGATAATCAATACGTTCCTTCTGACAGCGTGAGCTACAGGCTGACCCACCAGGAAAAAAACAACTGCTCAGTTCTTTGGATCACAAATTGGCAGGCCAGGAAAGAGTTGCTGCTTTGTTTGAGAAAATATGGACCTGAAGATGCTTAATTCATTTTGACGGCTTGTTTTCTCTTGTTCTCACCCATGACGAACCTAGGAAAGAAACATCATGGTAATTACAGTAGATTTAACTGCAGTAACTGCAGAAAAAAACAATTACTACCAACCTGCCTTCAATCAAGGACCTGTATCCTGCACGAGTCAAAAAAAGGGCTGTGAAAATATTTACAGACCCCTCACATCCCGGACATAAACTGTTTCAACTCCCTCCCTCAAAATGATGCTATAGAGCATTGCACACCAGAACAACTAGACACAAGGAGAGGTTTTCCCCAAATGCCATCACTCTGTTAAACAAATAATTCCCTCAACACTGTCCAACTATTTACAAAGTCTTACTATTAATCTTCTCATCACTCCTTATCACCCCTCCCCTCCCACTTGTGACTGTATGACTGTAACTTTGTGGCTTGTATCCTTATGATTTATACTGACTGTTTCCTAGTATGAATTGATTGCTGATTGTACCCTATGACTATCATTAAGTGTTGTACCTTATGATTATTGACTCTTGACGAATGTGCCTTTTCTTTATGTATACTGAGAGTATTTACACCAAGACAGATTCCTTGTGTATCCAGCCACACTTGACCAATAAAGAATTCTATCCTATCCTATCCTATCCTATCCTATCCTATCCTATCCTATCCTATCCTATCCTATCCTATTCTATTGTATTCTGAGAGCATTTGCACCAAGACAAATTCCTTGTGTGTCCAATCAAACTTGGCCAATAAAGAATTCTCTTCTCTTCTCTTCTCTTCTCTTCTCTTCTCTTCTCTTCTCTTCTCTTCTCTTCTCTTCTCTTCTCTTCTCTTCTCTTCTCTTCTCTTCTCTTCTCTTCTCTTCTCTTCTCTTCTCTTCTCTTCTCTTCTCTCCTCTCCTCTCCTCTTCTCTCCTCTCTTCTCTTCTGGATTCTATTCTATTCTATATTTTATTCTATTCTATATTCTCTTCCATGTTTTTCATTTGAAAATAAAAAAATGACTTTTCCGCTGATGTAGAATTTAAGGCAGCAGGGGATATGTTTTGCATATTCGCTTTCTTCACAGCAGACCAAAGCCCTTCTCGTCTTTGGATAACGGGGGAAACATCAACCATTCTTGAGTTCCTGTTGTCAAAAAAGGTACGTATACAGAAGATTTGCAAAACTTTAGAACCTTTATTACCTTCATAGGCCACTAGATGGTGAGCAAGCTTTGCAAATGAGGCCCAGAGGTGAGGACTCTCAATTTTTCTTGAAATTTATAGACATTTGCTTTTGCCTCTCAAACTTTGGTAGAACCTGAGTTACAGTGGAACACTGCTCTGTGAAGGGAGTTGTACCTCCATCCCACAAGGGGAACCCCTTCAGCACTTTAAGCAACAGGCATTACCTTAGAGTACTTGGACACCCCCAATAACTGATGGAAGAGAAGATTTGTAGCTCAGAGTTAAACTGTGGGGGCCTTAGTGCTCTCTGAGCTTGGTTGTTTTCTTGCAGATGTTTCATGACCCAACTAGGGAACATCATCAGTACTGGAATAGATAACAACAACAACAACAATAATAATACTTCATTGTCGTTGTATGAATATTGTTGGAATCTGATTCGGAGGGGGAGGCCGAGCAGCTGACAGGGAGTGGGAGTGTGGCTCCGTTGGCTGGGGAAGAAACTGGGGAAGGGCAAAGTCCGGCTGGGCAGAGCAGGGGACAGGTAGAGCAAGACAGAGGGAATTTGGAGGAAGACCCAGGCCCACCCCCTCTTCATCCTAGGGCATGCAGGGAGGAAAGGAGAAAGGAGCAACATGAGTTGCATGGCTTACAGGGAAAGAAAGGGCCCTGATTCCCTTCATTAGCTGCAGCTGGGAACGCAGTGTTTAAAAAGGGGAGTCGCACACAGCCAACTGTTGAGAGCAAATCATGAATTCTCTTGTATTGTTGAGGCTTCCCAACTGTGTGTCTTTTGTTGGCCTTTCAAGTCTGCAACTCCTTCTCCTGCCCTGTCCAGTTAATTGCTGCAGTGTGGTTTGTGTGGATTTTTAGTTACAGTTTGTATGTATTTTCTTTTCAGACTGAATTTCCTCCACTTAAAGGCAGTTCCTGAGAGAGTTTTTTCTCCAGCCGAAGGTAACCTGGATATTGGAGGCAAAGTTGGAGGTATTAAAGGGGCTCTTCTTATTTATGTGACTGTCTTGCCTTTGTGCCACGCTCCAGGTCATCACAAATATACACAATATACACATAGAGTGAAATTCACATAACACCTAGAGACCAGACCCAGCACGCACACACACATGACAATCCCCAAACACACACACACCCCACCCACCAAAATTCCCCGCCCCCTAAAAACACACAAGCATCCACACAACAGACCAAGTAATACTGTTCAACAGCTCACTGGTGATGGTCCTTAAGCTCTGGGATAAAAACTGTTCAGAAAAAGGTGCGGTCCGAGTTTTAATTGTACCGTATCTTCTGCCAGAAGGCAACAGTTCACAAAGATTGTGAGCAGGATGGGAAGAGTCTCTGAGAACGTTGTGCGACTTCCTCAAACAGCGAGATGCGAAGGGTAGTAGATGGAGCCCAGTGATATTCTGGGCAGTTTGAATGATTCTCTGTAGAGCATTTTTGTCCGCTACAGAGCTGCTCCCATCCCATGCAAGAATGCCGTATGTCAGGACGCTCTCAATGGTGCTGCGATTAGTAGGACAGAAGTAGATGCTGAGATAGATTTATCTTCCTGAGCATCCTCAGCAAGTACAGCCTCTTCTGTGCCTTCTTTACAATCATGTTAGCATTCATAGTCCACGAGAGGTCCTCTGAGATATAAGTGCCCAGAAATTTAAAATTACCAACCCTCTCCACCTCCTCGCCACTTATGTACAATGGTAAATGTACTTCTCTCTTCCTCCTGAAGTCAGTTATAAATTCTTTAGGGGTTTTTTTTTTGATGTTAAGTGTGAGATTATTTTTTTTACAAGAGAGTGGGGTTTGCAGACCGGAGGAGGAGGAGGAGGAGATGGAAGGGGACTTTGTGGGGCCCTTGTGGTGCTTTCTGAGCTTGGTTTCTTTCTTGCAGACATTTCACGACCAAGCTAGGTAACGTCATCAGTGCGTAGGATGATCAGCGTATCATTTCCACCCGCTCCCCACTCCTCACTTTCCTGAGCTATTTTAGCATCGATGATGTTACCCACGTTGGTTTTAATCGTCCATTCAGATCCACATTTTTTAAATATAAAATTAAAAAATCAGGCTGTCTTAAAAAGAGGTGCTTTGAAAAAATCAACGAAGAATGGTTCTTCTAAAGGGCTCCCCACGGTTAGTAATACTTACTCCCTGCCCGCTCTTTAATTAAAGACGGTGGCCTCACCTTCCGAGGTTGAGCGCAGAAGTCAGTAAGGTTTGAAATGTCAGAATGCGGCCAACCTCGGACTGATGATTCCAAAGCGGCCGACGCTCCAAAGGAATAATGATGACGGATCATTTGCGTTATGTTAGAAGTTAGAGATGCCAGTCAGAGCTGAGATCCCTACCGTGGCGAGCAAACTCTGCCCATACATAATGGAAAAGGGTTTTTTTTTTCTTCTCCAGAGGGAGCCACTGCCTCTTCCAGCTCTTTAATTACATCTAAATTCAGTCACAGTTTTATTCTATATAGCATCAACCTTGTGAACTCTCAAGTTTCCTTTTTTCCTCTATGTATTCAAAATGAACAGTGATATATATATATCATGTGTGTGTGTGTGTATGTGTCTGTCTGTCTGTCTATCTATCTATCTATCTATCTATCTATCTATCTATCATAGAATGGAATTGAATGGAATAGAATAGAATAGAATAGAATACTTTATTGGCCAAGTGTGATTGGACACACAAGGAATTTGTCTTGGTGTAAATACTCTCAGTATACATAAAGAAAATTATCTATCTATTTATCTATCTATCTATCTATCTATCTATCTATCTATCTATCTATCTATCTATCTATCTATCTATCTATCATGGAATGGAATGGAATGGAATGGAATAGAATAGAATACTTTATTGGCCAAGTGTGATTGGACACACAAGGAATTTATCTTGGTGTAAATACTCTCAGTATACATAAAGAAAATCTCTCTCTCTCTCTCTCTCTCTCTCTCTCTCTCTCTCTCTCTCTCTCTCTCTCTCTCTCTCTCTCTATCTATCTATCTATCTATCTATCTATCTATCATAGAATGGAATTGAATGGAATAGAATAGAATAGAATAGAATAGAATAGAATAGAATAGAATAGAATAGAATAGAATACTTTATTGGCCAAGTGTGATTGGACACACAAGGAATTTGTCTTGGTGTAAATACTCTCAGTATACATAAAGAAAATATCTATCTATCTATCTATCTATCTATCTATCTATCTATCTATCATGGAATGGAATGGAATGGAATGGAATAGAATAGAATAGAATAGAATAGAATAGAATAGAATAGAATAGAATAGAATAGAATAGAATAGAATAGAATACTTTATTGGCCAAGTGTGATTGGACACACAAAGAATTTGTCTTGGTGTAAATACTCTCAGTATACATAAAGAAAATCTCTCTCTCTCTCTCTCTCTCTCTCTCTCTCTATCTATCTATCTATCTATCTATCATAGAATGGAATTGAATGGAATAGAATAGAATAGAATAGAATACTTTATTGGCCAAGTGTGATTGGACACACAAGGAATTTGTCTTGGTGTAAATACTCTCAGTATACATAAAGAAAATTATCTATCTATTTATCTATCTATCTATCTATCTATCTATCTATCTATCTATCTATCATGGAATGGAATGGAATGGAATAGAATGGAATAGAATAGAATACTTTATTGGCCAAGTGTGATTGGACACACAAGGAATTTATCTTGGTGTAAATACTCTCAGTATACATAAAGAAAATTATCTATCTATCTATCTATCTATCTATCTATCTATCTATCTATCTATCTATCTATCTATCTATCTATCTATCTATCTATCATGGAATGGAATGGAATGGAATAGAATAGAATACTTTATTGGCCAAGTGTGATTGGACACACAAGGAATTTATCTTGGTGTAAATACTCTCAGTATACATAAAGAAAATTATCTATCTATCTATCTATCTATCTATCTATCTATCTATCTATCTATCTATCTATCTATCTATCTATCTATCTATCTATCTATCATCTATCTATCTCTATCCATCCATCCATCTACCTACCTATCTATCTAGCATCTGTCTGTTTATCTCTCTCTCTCTCTCTCTCTCTATCTTACAGTATCTGCCTGCCTGCCTGCCTACCTGCCTGCCTACCTATCTATGTATCTATCCTACTGTATGTATGTATGTATGTATGTATGTATGTATGTATGTATGTCTCTCTCCTACAGTATCTATCATCTATCTATCATCTATGTATATATATATGTGTGTGTGTGTGTGTGTCTGTGTGGTGCATATATTTTTTAATTTTTATTTGTCAATCGCTTACAAGATAATAGATATAAGTATAAACATGAGTAAAAATACAGGAAATAGGTACGAATAAATGGGGACAATAGGACAGGGACGGTAGGCAGGATGGTGCACTTATGCACGCCCCTTACAGACCTCTTAGGAATGGGGTGAGGTTAGTAGTGGTTGGTTTGAGGGTAAAAGAGTGGGGGTTTGAGGATATATGTATATAGCATGTGTCTATGTGTGTTATGTAAGTGTTTGGGTAAATATACAGGCAACAGAACTTCGTTTTTAATGTGGGCTAATGTGCTCACAGTTAAAAAACATGACAATAAAGTTACCTTCATTGCTTCTTAAAACAGTATGGATTATTTATCATTAAGCGGACTCTCTTCACACATTGCATGGCTAAAGCTGATGAAGAGGTGATAAATTCTTTACATGATCATCCTTTTCCTTGGAAAATTAATGACCCCGAAAGACATTTGGGGCAGCCAAAGGGGAAGAATGCCATCCAAACGAACAACAGTTCGTTTAGCAACTATTTAAAATGGCAGAGGAAAAAAAATGGCAGTGACAACCGGTCCTCACACTTACAGCATCTCCACAGTCACGTGACCAAAATCTGGGTGCTTGCATTTATGAATGGCGGCAAACCTCCCAGGGTCACCCGGACACCATTTGCAAACTTCCCTGCTGGCTTCCACTGGAAGTGAAAATGGGGCAGAACTCACTCAGCCAATGTCTCCCTTAGCAACGTAAATTTTGCGCTCAGTTCATGGCCACGGTGGCTCAGGGGCTAAGAGGCAGAGCTTGTCGATCAGAAAAGGTCGGGAGTTCGAATCCCGAGCGCTGCGTGACGGAGGGAACTCCCGTCCCTTTGTCCCAGCTTCTGCCAACCGAGCAGTTCGAAAGCACGTAAAAAATGCAAGTAGGAAAATAGGGACCCCTTTGGTGGGAAGGAAACAACGTTACCCCGTGCGCCTTCGGCGTGGCAAAGCGAAAAAATACAGCTTCATAAATTAGAGGAAATGAACCGTGTTTTTCTATTGCCCGTATACTTCATTTACGCATAGCTAGGAAGAACAAAAGAAAAGCAGTACATTCCAGGAGGCAAAAGAAAGTAAAGTGAAGATGAAGTAAAACTCCTCCCCTGCACACATGAGCAGTAAATCAAACATCACAAGACACTCATATCTTGTTACTATGGTAACGTGATAACCATTCTGGAATATTCTGGGAGCTCAGCAGACAAATCAAAATAATGCAGTGACACGGCGTTTAGTCCTGCTGGTCACATGACCATGGAGACATTTTCGGACAGCGCTGGCTCTTCTTCAATTTTGTAATGGAGCTCAGCGCTGCCCTCTAGAGCCGGAAATGACTAGCACGGATGTGCGAGGGGAACTTTTACCTTTATGGTTATACATTGAGGGCTACCTGTACAACGATGTGCCCTCTCTGCTGAGGAATGCAGCCCTTCCGATTGCAAAGTTTTTTTCTCTTTTTACAAAGATGTGCCAAGAATCAAGAATCAACAACAACAACACCAAACCATGCCGAAAACAGCACCCTAGAGAAAGAAGAAATGCAAGAGTGAAAAGAAAAAAGAAAATCCCAGCCCAGGAAACATATATCAAAGGCATTCCTCCAGCGTCAGGTTGGCACTCGAAATCAAACAGAATATGGAACGAGCGAAATGCCTGGGAGGGAAACGAGGGGGTGGTATGCTTGTCCTTGAGCCAAAAATATGTGCAACAGCTCTAGGAAAAACAGGCCAATACGTGAGGTGTCAGGTTCCCTACTATCCTGTCAGAGCTGAAGAAGCTTCTTGGGTGAGAAGCAAAATGTCTTCAAAAGAAATAAAAACAAGAAAGTGTAGTTGCCACCTGAAAAAGCAACTTTGGGCTCCCTTCCCCTGTCTTACAAGGACAACTCTTTCAAGGGAATGGCAGGCGAGAGAGACCTCCATCCTGCAGTTCACTGTTGTTTTGTGTTCTTCTGGTGGTTTCAATTTGCGGTGGGTTTGAAGTTCCATCGCCAGACTCTTTAAGGTTAACAGATTAACAGAGTTGGAAGAAGGGACCTTTGTAGGTCATCTAGTCCAACTCACCCCCTGCCCAAGCAGGAGACCCTACACCATTTCTGACAAATGGCAGTCCAATCTCTTCTTGAAAGCATCTAGGGATGAACTTCTGAAGGCAAAGCTAATGCAATCCTAAGTTGTATTAACAGAGGGATACAATCAAGATCAAGAGAAGTACTAAGACCACTCTACAAAGCCTTAGTAAGACCACACCTAGAGTACTGCATCCAGTTTTGGTCATCACATTATAGAAAAGATGTTGAGACTCTAGAAATAGGGCAGAAAAGAGCAACCAGGATGATGAGGGGACTGGAGGCTAAAACATACAATGAACGGTTGCAGGAACTGGGCTTGCCTAGTCTAGTGAAGAGAAGGACCAGGGGAGACAGGATGGCAGTCTTCCAATATTTGAGGGGCTGCCACAGAGAGGAGGAAGGGGTCAAGCTATTTTCTAAAGTGCCTGAACAAGGAGAGATTTAACCTGGAAATAAGGAGAAACTTTCTGACAGTGAGAACAATCAACCCATGGAACAGCTTTCCTTCGGAAATTGTGGGAGCTCCATCACTTGAGACTTTCAAGAAGAGATTGGACTGCCATTTGTCAGAAATGGTGTAGGATCTCCCGCTTGAGCGGGGGGTTGGACTAGATGACCTACAAGGTCCCTTCCAACTCAGATTATCTGTTACCTGTAACTTCTGTTCCATCGGTTGATTGTTCTCACTGTCAGAAAATTCTTCCTTATTTCCAGGTTGAATCTCTCCAAGTTCAGTTCCCATCCATTAATTCTTGTCTGGCCTTCGGGTGCTTTGGAACACAATGAAACATCTCAAGAACCATTGGTGACCCAAATGGAAAAAAAGCATCCAGCACCCCTAAATGACGTGTTCCTCAATTCCAGCTTCTCAGAAATCTCTACAGGCTTCCCTCGTCCATTCATGCCTCGTTTCCATCCGCTCTCAACCCCTGATGGGCTGTTGGAGATGGAATCCTATCAGAAAGTCACTTCCCATTAATCTCAAAACGCGGGGACGTACTTCCCAGTTAACATCACGCAGAGTCACCCAGATTTGTTTTCCTTCAGCCTCCCTTCTCTTTTTCTGATGTTTCCTAGCAACTGGAAGGATTGTATTGTGTGTTTCTCTCCCGCCCCCTCCTAATATCTTACAAAGCTGCGTGACCTTGAAATGGAAATTTCAATCGGAAGCGAAAGTTGTTAAAAAGAGTTCAGGGTGCTAGCATTCAATATTCATTTTGCTCTGTTTCTTTTTCATTATTTTATTTCCAAGAGGAGAACGTGGCACAAAGGAACGGAGAGAAGCGTGTGGAGGGATGATGTTCATCTTGGGCTGGGAAAACCCAAGTTTAAATCCACCCTCAGCTATTCCAGTCCCAAAGGTGTCAACTTCATAAAACATTCCTGCGCCTGTTTTAGTAGTTGCCATAAAAAAAGAAAGAAAGAAAGAGGGGGGGGGTGTGTGTGGGGGGGGAAGGAAATCTGGAAGAGTAGTTTAAAAGCGAAAGTACATTCCAACTTTTATCTTTAAAAGTTTGCAACTAAAATACTAGAGCTTTTGCCCACCGAATAGATTTAATTGGAAATGTGAATGATGACACTCAGCCTGTGAACGTGCTCAATTGGAGAATCTGGTTGATGAGACACCCAGGGGTCTCATCAACCATCTCGAAATCCGTCTCGAAATCTGTTTCATGTCCCAAATCTTATTTTTGTTCCCCCTCCCCACCCCCCCAGTAACAAACAACGAATGAAAGGAAATAACAGTGACGCAGTTGAACAGTGTGGCAGTTGTAACCCAGAATTCAGATTCAAAGAATGGGCTGAGAGCAGAGAGAGAGAGAGAATGATTGATGAAGGGAGCAGAGAAAACAGCCAGAGCCTTTTTTTTATATATATATATATTTCTGAACTAACTTGCACTGCAGGGAAATCATCCGGTTTGATGTTAGTCGCCCCGGGCTATTACCAAGAAGAGAACGAATGAGAAATGTTGTCAACAGAACAGAACCATAAAGGCTTCCTAGACTGGGAGTTGAGATCACACAACAGTCGCATTGGAAGTTTGCTTTTAAAGAAAGTCCCCTTCCTCCTCCAGGCTCTCTGTATCTCCTGAAGTTTAACAAACCTCCAGCAAGTTCACCATATCCTAGAAAACAATTAAACTAACCCAGATTTGCCAGAGATTGGTCTACAGAGTTTCCCCAGGGGGGGAGTCTTAGCAATCGAATTGCTTGTTTGTTGAATTTGCCGTCTCTGGCTGCACGAATATCCCTTCAATCTGGAAATGTTGGCTTGCCATGCTAAGTGTGGGTTATCTTCCTTTTCCTGACAGCAAGGACAATGATTCAGTGGAACGACTTGCCATCAGAAGTTGTGGGAAGTTTTTTTTAAAAAAAACTTTAGAAGTTTTTGGGAAGTTTTTAAAAAGCGATCGGACAAGCCATTGGTCTGAAATGGTATAGGGCAGTGGTGGGATTCAAATTATTTTTACTACCGGTTCTGTGGGCGTGGCTTGGTGGGTGTGACTGGGTGGGTGTGGCTTTTTTATCTTTTTTGCAGCCACCCCCCCTTTTTGGGGGCCTTCTGGGCCTCGGAGGGGGGGTGATTTTGCTCCCAGAAGGCTCCTCTGGGGCTCACGAAGGCCAAAAATGGAGCGGGGGTGGCGGAACTGAGTCCCTCCCTCCATTTTTTGCCTTCCTGGGCCTCAGCAGGGGGAATCCCGGCACAGTTGATCGTATGAACGTCTGATTGTTGGAAGGGGAAAAAAAAGAAATACCTTAAGGGGCCAGCGTCAGGCAGGTGGAGCGAGTGAGCATCAGGCAGGCAGGGCAAGCAAGCCAGTGATGACTGGGCGACCAGGTCAGAGGCATGGTCAGCTAGAACTTACTACTGGTTTGGCGACTCACGCCAAATCCTTGCTAGCGGTTCGCAGGATCCGGTGTAAACCGGCTGAATACCACCAACTGGTATAGGGTCTCCTGCCTGAGCAAAGGGTTGGACTAGAGGACCTCCAAGGTCCCTTCCAACTCTCTTCATTCTGTTAATTTATATATATATATATATATATATAAGGAGAGATAAGGAGATATATATATATATAAGGAGAGATAAGGAGATAAGGAGATCTCTCCTGATAAGGAGAGAGCCAGTGGTGTAGAGGCAATTACAACTGCCTCACATGTAATACTTCCCTGGTTCGAATCCCAGTAAGGGTATGGCTAGCTGAAGAGAGCTAACTAGCTCGAAATAGATCTATACTAGTCTCCCTTATTTATTATTTAAAAAAAAAATTATCAGCTTAAAAACCTTACATATATATATATATTATATATATATATATATATGTTTTCGGAGATTTTCGCGGGTATTTGTATGTGGATCTTTGGTTCTTTGGGTTTTCTCCCGCGTAGAGTTGGAGGAAATATCTAGGCGACGTTTCGATGAAGTCTCATTCATCATCTTCAGGCTTGTGTCTTCGGCCTTGTGCTTCTCAGAGTGATGTGAGCTTGCAGCTGCTTCTTCCTTTTAACTACTAGTGGGGGTGTGACTTGATTGGGTGGGGGCTTGGCTGTGATCAGAACACAGCCAAGCCCCCACCCAATCAAGTCACACCCCCACTAGTAGTTAAAAGGAAGAAGCAGCTGCAAGCTCACATCACTCTGAGAAGCACAAGGCCGAAGACACAAGCCTGAAGATGATGAATGAGACTTCATCGAAACGTCGCCTAGATATTTCCAACTCTACGCGCGAGAAAACCCGAAGAACCAAAGATCTATATATATATATATATATATACTTTGTCAGTAAGAATCCCAGTAAGAGTATGGCTAGCTGAAGAGAGCTAACTAGCTCGAAATAGATCTATCCTAGTCTCCCTTATTTATTATTTAAATTATCAGCTTAAAAACCTTACATATATATATATATATATATATATATATATATATATATATATATATATATATATATATATATAAACAATGGCGCTTTTCCTCGTATGCAGTAAAGGGAAGGAGTAAGGGCTTGTTGGAGTCAGAGAGAGAAAGAATAGGCACAGGTGAGAAGCTCTGACACGTCCCGATGATGGTAGAAACAAGATATTTGATGAAGTTTCTAGCAGATGCAGTTGTCACCTTGCGATGTGATTCATCCACGCTTTCGTCTTGGGACTGCAGTGACTTGACACGGATTTAATGGGACTTCAGCAGCCCAAGTTGCATTTTGAAGCACAACGCCGATGTGAGAATAGATTTGACACCCTTTAAAATGAGAACACATCGTTACCCAGCTGGTTTGTTTTCCTCCTTTCCTTTTCTCTTTTTCATCGCATAGAATGAAAGCAAGTTGCCCTGATGATGATTTAAGAGTTCAAGAGAAATAGACATATGGAATATATGGACATATAGATTCTGGCCGGCACTGTATCAGGCAGAGGGAAAGTTGAGAAACTATGTGTGATGACCCAGGGTGTGATACAAAGGCAACACAGTCAAATAAGCAAGAAAAGTCCCTTTATTATCTCCAACTTTGTCCCCAGTGTCCAGGTTACCTTCCACTGGAGAAAAACTCTCTCAAGAACAGTCTTTAAGTGGAGGATATGCAGTCCGAAAACAAAGTACATATAAACTGTAAATAAAAATCCACACAAATCACTCTGCAGTAATTAAAAATCCACAGGGCAGGAGAAAGAATTGCAGACTTGAAAGGCCAGAAAAACACACACAGTTGGGAAGATGCCAGGAACCCAAAATTAGCTCTACGATACCAGATAATCCAAGATTTGCTTTCAACAAGTTGCTGTGCACAGCTTCCCTTTTTTAAACACTGCGTTCCCAGCTGCAGCTAATGAAGGGAATCAGGGCCCTTTCCTCCCCCGTAAGCCATGCAACTCACGTTGCTCCCTTTTCCATTCCTCCCTGCGTTCCCTAGGATGAAGAAGGGGTGGGCCTGGATCTTCCTCTGAATTCCCTCTCCCTTGCTCTACCTCTTCCCTTGCTCTGCCCAGCCGGACCTTGCCCTTCCCCAGTTTCTTCCCCAGCCAACGGAGCCACACTCCCACTTCCTGTCAACTGCTCAACCTCCCCCTCCAAATCAGATTCCAACAGGAGCATGACACTATAGTTTGTTTGATTATTGGGGATACCCCAGGAGTCAGACAGCTGGAAAAATCACAACTGTATAACGGCCCAGATGTAACTCCTTGGGATGGGAGCAGGGCCCCAGAGTTAACGGAGCTAAAATAATATTTATACTCCTTCACGCGAGCTGGAATTTTATACCTCAATTCACAAAGGGAAATGATAAATAGATTAAGCCACAGCAGATGGTTGATTCACAGTTTTCTCCCGCAGCACACCTCTACCTAATAGAGAGATTTTTTTTTGAAAAGATTCTCCCCTCGCTTGCTTTCACAGCTAGAATCAATTTAGCAGATCAGGACAATGTGTGAGAAACTAATAAGCTTTGTTCCTCCATAAAGCCTCCCTTGCGTCATCTTGTCCATTTCCCATTCCCCGAATTTCTCACCTTGACCCAGCTGGTGATTTCTGGGATTGGAGAATTATTATTTTTTTTAAACGTTAATTAGCATTTCTGAAACCCGGCGAGAGAAGCGGGAACGCAACCTGCTTATTGAAATAAATGAGCATGAAAGGGTTCTAAAGGAAGGCAGTAAAACACATACACACACACTGTTCATCGATTCATTCATTCTTCAGGCAAAAGAAATCCCTTGGTGGATAAAATGCACCATTCAAAAAGGCAACTTAGATGTTTAAGGCAAAAAAAAACCAAGCAAACTATTCAGAAGTGATAACCAAGAGAGATCTCGCACTTTTGTTAAGATGGCAGGCACAACAAGATCTCCCTTGAGTTCAGCTCAACAAGATTCCACACCAGAGCGGCGTATCCGGTGAGCAAACAGATTCAGGAGTTTAGGATTTCAAGCAGAAGAGATTATTTATAGCTCAAGAGTTGAACGCTGGGGCCCTTGGTGCTCTCTGAGCTGGGTTCTTTGCTTGCAGACGTTTCATGACCCAACTAGGGAACATCATCAGTGCTAGAAGGGGCTGGGGTTGGCAGAGTGGAGGAAGAGAAGTAGAAGGAGGAGGACAAACGAGGAGAAAGAGGAGGAGAGAGAGGAGGAGGTTGAGGATTGTGGGGGCCTTGGTGCTCTCTGAGCTTAGTTGTTTCCGTGCAGATGTTTCATGACCCAACTAGGTAGCATCATCAATTCTAGAAGGCTCAGCTGTTTCGTATCTGACTAATCTACTGCATATAAACAGGCAGCAAAACCCGCAGTCCCTTACACTGACTACATCACCTAGTTGGACAATGAAACGTCTACAAGCACACCACTGAGCTCAGAGAGCACCAAAAATCCACAGTTCAGGATTTCACTAGTTTACGTCCTAATTCCTTAGCCTGCAATCAAAGTTCAAGGAACCGATAGACTGATGGATTAATCCATGTATACGGCCTCCCGCCTTGCAGATGTGACTCTGGACAGCAAACCGCCCATTCAAAACAAACACTGTCAACAAAGCATTAAAAACTTAACCATGGTGGCCAAAAGCAAACCCAGGAAACACTTGGCAGAACAATAGTTGGCTGCCGGACTCCCTTGGGTTATACGAATACTGTGTACCAACGAAACGATGCATCGTTTTAATGCCTAATTACGCCTGGCGTTCTTTAATTCTTACAGCCTGCTGTTATTTAGCTAGGAATTAAGTTGGTTTCTCCTTGTAACACCTTCAGCTATCCATTTTGTCAGGTTTTCAAGCTCGCATAACTCAGGGTTTGCCTGTAAATTGCTTTGATGGTGTTCTGCCAAAGCTGAGTAGTTTTAATACTAGCTAACCCTCCACTTGGTTGTAATTTCTTTATGTCCTCCACGGATGGTTCTTTTCCACTATATTCTTTTCCAATAGGACAGGGACGGTAGGCACGTTAGTGCGCTTAGGCACGCCCCCTACAGACCTCTTAGAAAAGGGGTGAGGTCAATAGTAGACAGTCTAAGGTTAAAGTTTTTGGGGTTTGGGGAAGAAACCACAGAGTCAGGTAGAGTATTCCAGACACTGACCACTCTGTTGCTGAAGTCATATTTCCTGCAATCAAGTTTGGTGCGGTTTACCTTGAACTTGTATCTATTGTTTGCTCTTGTGTTGTTATGGTTGAAGCTGAAGTATTCATTGACAGGTAGGACATTGCAATGTATGATTTTATATATTATACTTAGATCGGACCGAAGGCGGCGTAGTTCTAGGTTTTCTAGGTCTAGAATTTCGAGTCTGGTGGCATAAGGTATTCTGCAACGAGTAGAGGAATGGAGAACTCTCCTTGTGAATATTTCATTGTTTATTTTATTATTATTGATTATTGTGAAATAATCAAGGAGAGAAGCAACCTGCAACTTAAGGAGAAACTTCCTTAAAGTGAGGACAATTAACCAATGGAACAGCTTGTCTTCAGAAGTTGTAGGTACTTCGTAACTGGAGGTTTTTAAGAAAAGAGTTGACAGTCTGGAATGGTATAGGATCTCCTGTATATATATACCCCTCCTGAGGGGTTGGACTAGAAGTCCTCCAAGGTCCCTTCCAGCTCTATTCTGATTGATTCAGACTGATATATTTCTGTTACTATAAATTTGCATTTAGGGTTTCTTGCATGAGCAGCGGGTTGGATTAGAAGATTTCCAAGGGCTCTTCCAACTCTGTTATTTTATAATCTGAAACTTGAAGTAGGACTAGAAAGCCAAGGATGTTTCTTGTCTCTCTAACCTCTCTCTGTGCCCTGGTTAAGCTTAGGTTGGGCTGAACTGAGGGGTGGAAATATGAGCCCAGATCCTGGCCTCCCAAAAGCATTATTAGTCACGCAGAGGCATGAATCCAAAGACCAAAAGGCCTTTGTAGCCATGACAGTTATGAAAAAGGAATTGTCATTGACACGTTCAGATTTGTACAGGAAGAACTCTTTAGTTCTCTGCTCATTATGGAAGTGGCAGAGAAAGTCATCATAGGTGCTTCTGAAGGCTTCTATAAAGGCAATGAAGGAACAAAGCCAGCATCGCTTCATTTCTCTCCCTAACCTTCAAGCTTTGTTTTGAGGCTTAATCAGATGTGAAAGAAAAAGAGAACTAGATGATACCTTTTGAATTTTCAATAGAGTCCTCTCACAAAGAGTTTTCTCAGCCAATGGGATTTTTGGTTGTTCCCTCGGCACAAGGCAGGGGAGTTTAGAGGGACGTAGCTGCTCACAGTTGCTTGATCCTCATTAGTTAAGTATTAAATTATGTATCCTGCTTCTCTTCGGGCCTGGGAGCCGTTTTGAGAGAGGGCAAAAGAAGAGCAAGGTAGAAATATTGCAAGGGACTCTAGAAAGAGTGCAGAGAAGAGCAACCAAGATGATTAGGGGACCGGAGGCTAAAACATACGGAGAACGGTTGTAGGAACTGGGTATGTCTAGTTTGATGAAAAGAAGGACTAGGGGTGACAGGATAGCAGTCTTCTAATGTTTGAGGGGCTGCCACCAAGAAGAGAGAGTCAAGCTATTCTCCAAAGCACTTGAAGGCAGGACAAGAAGCAACCGATAGAAACTAATCAAGGACAGAAGCAACCGAGAACTAAGGAGAAATTTCCTGACAGTTAGAACAATTAATCCGTGGAACAACTTGCCTCCAGAAGTTGTGAATGTTCCAACACTAGAAGTTTTTAAGAAGAGATTGGACAACCATTTGTCTGAAATGGTGTAGGATTTCCTGCCTAGGCAGGGGGTTGGACTAGAAGACCTCCAAGGTCCCTTCCAACTCTGCTATTCTGTTATGTTCTACTTCTATTCTATTAAGAGCTAATTTTGCCAGGGGTACATTTTCCTGTCCCAGGAACCAGCCTTTGAGAAGCTTACATGTAGGACACAAATACCTACCAATCTGTTGGTCCTGAGAAGAATTCCACCCCAAAGCTGAAGATCCTCCCGTGGATGTTGTAACCATGGACAGATTTTTCTTCACTGAAACCTTTAATACATCCCTTTCAAGCAAGTAATCAGCTTAGAGTCCTTACGTTGTCATATATGGTCTAAATCCAACTGTTGGAAGTTAGAACCCACCCCTCTCCTTGAAAAATGAAATATTTTAGGATATATTAAAAAGGCAGAATATTTCCTCTAAAAGAGAAGTAGAAACTCAGAGAGGCAGAAACTCAACCTCCACCTCCTACCTTTCTTAACAAGCCATTAAGGCCTGGGCCAGTCTATTCTACATAACAAAGATCTACCTCCTTCAAGCAGAGCCATAATGGGAATTGCCCAAAGCCCTTTCATTACATCGTCACCCAGCAAGAGTCAACCAAGCCTGGGACTCAAAAGACAATCTACCAAGTTACCCCTCCCCATGGGAGTCTAAATCAGAACACAAGCTCAAACCCAAAGCCCAGAGAGGTAGAAGAGAGTACCTAGATAAAATCTAGGTACTCTCAACATTTCTTCTCTTTTTCACCCAGGAGCTCCAAGGCATGTGGTCCTGTCCACCATTAAACCATCTTTCCAAACAGCTTCCATGTATCCAGTATCTTTCTCCCCACTTGGAACTGAACCCAGATAGACATTTCTTCCAACACAACCCTTCTTGAATTCTGGCGATTCTTTACTTTGCACCAATTTGGTGCTGTTAGTTGACTAGATTCTTATATACAGGCATGAGCCATAAATCAGTCTAACTGGTGTGGTTAATTCTTCTCACACTGGTACCTTGGGAGAAGATAGAGTAGTCCTGCTTCTCAAAATGCTATGGGTTATATAACTCTCTCTTGCCAGCTGGGGCTAATGAGAGTTAAACAAGACTTAGGCATAAAGCTATCATCAACCCAGCGCATCCTGGGACAATTCACAACCACTCCAAATCTCAACAGCAGAGGGGAAAAAAGCCCCCCCCCAAACCCCTCCCAAGTTCCAGAAGTCCTTAGATGAATGCAAAGCTGCAATGGATTTCTACGCAGAATTTTTTTTTTTCCTACCAACCAGAAAAAGCCAGAATCATCAAGAAAATAGACTCTCTTTATTCTCAGAATGACAGAATGGATTTGTGGAAATGTCAGAATTCATTGAAATGGCAAAGCTGACCTATTTGGACAGAGGAAGGGGAAAAAACCTTTTCTAAAAGACTTATTGTTGGAAGAAAAGAAGAAGGAAAAAAAACCTTCAATCCCACAAGTCTTGTGTCACATCTGGGGTGCCAAAAGGGGTGTTCCACCCTTGAGATGACTAGTGGGTTTTAAGAGAAGGTGGACATTATTTATGTACAATAAATCCATTCCATTTCAATTGTGCTTCAATTAGGTACACATTTCAATTACTTAGCCCAGAAGTCTCCAAACTTGGCAACTTTAAGACTTGTGGACTTCAACTCCCAGAATTCTCCAGCCAGTACTGGCTATACCCAAATTTCCTGGTATAGGGCTGGAGAATTCTGGGAGTTGTAGTTCACAAGTCTTAAAGTTGCCAAGTTTGGGGACCCCTGCCTTAGCCATTATTAATAATAATCTTCTTATCAAACTTAACAATACAACAATAATCACATTCCCATGTATATAGTATAAGGGGAATACTATATACTATAGTATATAGTATATAGTATTCCCCTTCCTCTGTCCAAATAGGTCAGCTTTGCCATTTCAATGAATTCTGACATTTCCACAAATCCATTCTGTCATTCTGAGAATAAAGAGAGTCTATTTTCTTGATGATTCTGGCTTTTTCTGGTTGGTAGGGAAAAAAGAGATCCAATTATTACAAACTATTACATTAGTTTCTCTTATTAGTCTATAAATACATCTAATCCCTTTTAATGTGTTCTGTTTTCTATCCATTGATAAAACAAATCCCATACCATATAATATTCAGATTCTTCTTTTTCTTTAATTTCTAGTATCAATCTATTCATATCTGCACATTCAAATATTTTTTTTTCAATTATTTTTCCCTCTGTCGGTATCTTATCATTCTTCCAGTTTTGGGCAAATACAATTCTAGCCACATCCTCTTGTGTACAGGTAGTCCTCAATTTACGACCACAATTGAACCCAAAATTCATGTTGCTAAGTGAGGCATTTATTAAGTGGGTTTTGCCCCCATTTTACGACCACTCTTGCCAAGTTTAATTAAGTGAATCCCTGCCGGTGGTCCTCAACTTACAACATTTCCATTTAGTGACTGTTCAAAGTTACAACAGTGCTGAAAAAAGCGACTTAGGATCATTTTTCACACTTACGACTGTTGCCGCCTCCCCAATGGTTACACGATCAAAATTTGGATGCTTGGCAACTGACTCAAATTTATGATGGTTGCAGTGTTCCCAGGATCAGAAGGAGCAGATCAGACATCCAGCCCTTGCTTATCAATGGAGACCGAGTGGAGCAAGTGGCCAGTTTGTAGTTTCTGAGTGTTACCCTAAAAGAGGACCTGACCTGGGGTGCCCACATTGCAGCCCTGGTCAAAAGGGCCCAGCAGAGATTAGACTACCTGAGACTTCTCAGAAAACAACAACTGAATGGAAAACTGCTGGTGACCTTCTACCGCTGCACCATAGAGGGTATCTTAACTCACTGTACCTCTGTATGGTTTGCCAATTGCACAGTGGCAGATAGGAAGGCGCTCCAGAGGGTGAACATCATTTCACAGAGAATCATAGGTTGCCCTCTCCCCTCTTTGGAAGAGCTTTATAGCTCCCGCTGCCTTAAGAAACTTCAAACCATCCTCAAAGATCCATCTCATCCTGAGAACCCTTTTTTTTTTAACTATTACCATCTGGCAGACGGTACCGGATAATAATAAAAACAAAGACAAATAGGCTGAAAAACAGCTTCTGTCCCAGGGCAATAACTCTATTGAATTCTACCGCACAGTGCAGTATTCATGCAATACCAGGGGTTGAAATTCAATGTATAGAATGTGAAGGATGTATGTTTGTGTTTTATTATCATAGTCACGATGTGCACCGAAGATGGTATATTTAATTTCGTTGTACTAAGTGCAATCACAATAAAGTAAACTAAAAACTAAAAAAAAACAAAACCCCTCATTTTTGCAACCTTCTGACAAGCAAAGTTCAGTCATCCAGATTCACTTAACAGCCATGGCAAGAAAAGTGGGATGAGCTCACTTCGCAACTGGCTCACTTAGCAGCATAAATTTTGGGCTCAAGTGTGGTCGTAGCCCGAGGACTACAGGTCCTCCCGTGTAGAGAGGCTGCGTTCTGCTCTCGATATGCCGCTAATTATGTCTTATTTGTATCTTGTTTTCCCCTGCAATATTTCCCTTGCGCTTAGGGGGCCGATAAACATGACTGATGACCATGAATAATGAAGTTTTGCCCAGGTGGATGAAAGAAAGAAATAAAAATAGCAGGCAGCTCTTTTACCATTCCCTTCGGTTCTCATTTGCTTCTGAGAAAAAGCTTTCCCTCTTTTCTTTTTCCTTTTCTTTGCCAATCATTAATTTACTCGCAAGCTGCCGATGGAACACGTAAAATGGCACACACTCGCTTCCTGCGTCTTCTTCCTCTTCTTTTTTTTTTTTACATTTCTGTAAAATGCAGCTAATTTGAAATACAGGCAGACTTACGCCCAGGGGTGGGATTCAATTTTTTTAACAACCGATTCTGTGGGCGTGGCTTAGGTGGTGGGTGTGGCTTGGTGATCATGTGACTGGCTGGGTATGGCCAACTCACACATCACTCACATCGAGGCATGCATCTCCTTGCCTGGCCTCTCGTGACTGTGGGGATGCTGCAACAGTCGTAAGTGTGAAAAAGGGTCGTAAGTCACTTCTTTCAGTGCCATTGTAACTTTGAATGGTCACTCCACACAAGCAAAGTATCAGCAAAGGATGGGAAAAAAAGTCCAGAGACGTTCCTGAGACAGGAAGTCTAGTCCTGCCAAGAATGTAATAAGGGTTAACGGAGAGGCAGTTTCTGTAAGCAACGCCAGAATGTTTCCTTCCTGCCTTCCTTACAGGATTAGGCCAAGAATTTCTTCTAACAACCGGTTCTCCAAACTGCTTAGAATGTTAACAACCGGTTCTAGCAAATAGGTGCGAACTGGTAGAATCCTACCCCTGCTTACGCCCGATTGTGTTCATAAGTCAAGGACTCCCTGTACAGCAGTCATCGTTTAATAAACAGAAGCCTCCAAGCTAAACTCGGCAGCAACCTTTTAATGCAAGGCTAATAACGAAGAAAAGCAGATGATTTGTGGGAGGTTGGTGATACAGCAGCTCTTAGCACTCTTCAGCAACAAAGCTGACACAATCAATCAATTTTTAAAACAAAACAAATTTTTTTTTAAAGAGGATGAAGTTGTCTGGGCGCAACTTTTAAAAAGTTGCTTTCTTAGTTTGCTGATTCCCCCCATTCCAAAACAAAAATTAATCTCTGTTTTTTCCTCAAGCCTTTCCTTTGTGTTAACCTCCTCATTGTCTTTTAATGGGAGGTTCTCTTTTTAAAAAATAAAAGAGTTAATGACTGGCTAAGGTAGAGATCAAAAGAAGTGTCACAAATCCAAATAGATATTTCAAGAGAAAAAAAAGTACATTAAAAGTTTTTAACATTTGAGTAACAAAACATCCCAGCTTGGTCTTGTGTGGACTGCACAGTTCTATTCTGTTCCTTCTCTTTTTACCATAAAATTTGTGTGTGTGTGTGTGAGAGAGAGAGAGAGAGAGGGAGGGAGAGAGAGAGAGAGGGAGGGAGAGAGAGAGAGAGAATGAATAGGATGCTGTTAGAGCCATGTACTGTTTTCAGGGAGCAGAGAAGGAAATTGCTGAAAACCTTTGAAAAATAGATGCGTGAGCATTTTTTTTAAAACCTTCTGGTGAAATCCTTGCAGATTTGAGTGGAAATAACTTGGAGGAAAAAAAAATAAAGCCCTCACCCTTCTTTCATTTTCTTAATGCCTTAATTCAGATTCAAGACATGCAGCAAATGGAAGGAGAATGGAAGGAGAATTTTGATTGTGGCTGAAAGCTTCTCTCTCTCCACCGCTCCTCTCTGTCTCTTTTTATCTTTCTGTCTCTTTCGCTTCCTCTCTTTCTTCTTCTCTCTTTCTATCTGCCTCTCTCTCTCTCTTGTCTCTTCCTTCCTTTTTTCTCTCTTTCGCTCTTCCTCTGTCTCTCTGTCTCTCTCTCCTCTCTCTGTCTCGCTTCCTCTCTCCCATTCTCTCTCGCTCTATCTCTCTTTCTCTCTTTCTTCCTCTCTTTCTATCTGCCTCTCCCTCTGTGTGTGTCTTCCTTCCTTTTTTCTTTCTTTCTCTCTTCCTCTGTCTCTCTCTCTCCTCTCTCTCTCTGTCTCTTTTTATCTTTCTGTCTCTTTCGCTTCCTCTCTTCTTCTCTCTTTCTATCTGCCTCTCTCTCTCTTTCTTGTCTCTTCCTTCCTTTTTTCTTTCTTTCTCTCTTCCTCTGTCTCTCTCTCTCTCCTCTCTCTGTCTCGCTTCCTCTCTCCCTTTCTCTCTCTCTCTCTTTCTCTCTTTCTTCCTCTCTTTCTATCTGCCTTTCTGTCTCTCTCTCTGTCTTCCTTCCTTCCTTTTTTCTTTCTTTCTGTCTCTTCCTCTCTCTGTCTTCCTCTCTTTCTATCTGTCTCTTTCTGTCTCTCTCCCTCTGTTTCTCTCTCTCTCTCTTTCTCTTTCTCTCTATTGCTTTCTCTCTTTGTCTCTCTCTCTCTCTCTCCTTTGATAAACGAAATAGCCATTCTTGGGTGAATTAACAGATCAGCCCTTGTTGGAATATTTTTTCCTCCCCCTCTTCGCTCTGTTTTACAGAACTCGGAGATACTCCCAGCCTTGGGAATGAGGTAACCAAAAGGTCGAGTTTCCATTTTCAGCTTCCTGATCTGAAGCGGATGCTTTCTCATCAGCTTGAAAGGCAGAAGGTTACCAACCCAAGTGTGAAGATTGTGGTAGCCTCTGAGGAATGGTTTCTCTTTCTGATTAAAACCCTGGGCTGGGCTAGGAGCTAGGATGAAGGCCCCTCCAAATCAGTGGTGGGATTCAATTTTTTTTACTACCGGTTTATTTATTTAGTTTATTTGTTTATTTTATTTGTCAATTGCTTACAAGATAATAGGTATAAGTATAGCATAGTTATGAATACATGGATACATATAAGAAAAATAAAATATAAAAGAAACAATAGGACAGGGACGGTAGGCACGTTGGTGCACTTATGCACGCCCCTTACAGACTTCTTAGAAAAGGGATGAGGTCAATAGTAGACAGTCTAAGGTTAAAGTTTTTGGGGTTTGGGGAAGAAACCACAGAGTCAGGTAGAGTATTCCAGATATTGACCGCTCTGTTGCTGAAGTCGTATTTCCTGAAATCAAGTTTGGTGCGGTTAACCTTGAGTTTGTATCTGTTGTTTGCTCTTGTGTTGTTATGGTTGAAGCTGAAGTATTCATTGACAGCTAGGACATTGCAATGTATGATTTTATATACTATACTTAGATCGGACTAAAGGCGGCGTAGTTCTAGGTTTTCTAGGTATAGAATTTTGAGTCTGGTGGCATAAGGTATTCTGCAAGGAGTAGAGGAGTGGAGAACTCTTCTTGTAAAATATTTCTGAACTTTCTCAACTGTGTTAATATCAGATACGTAATGTGAGTTCCAGACTGATGAGCTGTATTCGAATATTGGCCTAGCAAATGTTTTGTATGCTCTAGTTATTAGTGTAATATTACCAGAGAAAAAGCTACATAAGATTAGGTTAACAAGTCTTAGCGCCTTTTTGGCTCTGTGGGCGTGGTTCTTTTTGGTTCTGTGGGCGTGGTTTGGTGGGCATGGCTTGGTGGGCGTGGCATGGCTTAGTGGGAATGGCATAGTTTGGTGGGTGTGGCTTGGTAGGCGTGGCAGGGGAAGGATACTGTAAAATCTCCCTTCTGTCAGCTTTGGAAGCCATATTGAGGTCAGATGCTCCAATGCTGCCACATCTCATGTTGGGAATGTGGGAGGGGGGAATTTATTGGAGTATATCTAGTTAGACATAATAACATTCTTTTTCTGATTCAAGGTCAGGTTGTGTTGCACATAAGTGAGAGGAAGTCTTAACTGGGGATGGATGGTGATTGGGCCATCTAATGTGATGATGGGTAGAGGGGATGGATTTTGTAATTTTTACTTATTGCAAGGAAGCCCAGAACTTTCAGATTCGGCATTCCCTAGTTGTGCCAGTTTACTATCCAAAATAAAAGGAACCTTCAAGAAATGTCTGTCTCGGAGACATTGGGTGGAATGGAGTGTTGCTGGAACACTAACATATTCCCTCCCCACTCCTGGGGGAAGGTTACCACCGGTTCTCCGAACTATTCAAAATTTCCGCTACCAGTTCTCCAGAACTGGTCAGAACCTGCTGAATACCACCTCTGCTCCAAATCCTTCCATTTCCCTTCTTGACTTTAACTGGGCTTCTGCATTGCACCCAATTTAATTTTGCTGCAGGCCACTGACAATTGCTCAGCTCCTCCTTTGTTACCAGAAGATCCTTGTATTATTAATTGAGCAGCCTGGCATTATTTCAGCTCGATCCACAATTCATGATCCCCCCCCCCTTTATTCCTTCTAGTGATGTTGCCTGCCTGTCTGGAAGGGGGCTCTAAACATTTCTGTGACTCACATCCCAAATCAAAATGTTATTTAATCACAGTCAAGGAAAGCCAGCAAAGGAAAAAACAGGAATAAAAAGCTAAAATCAAACTGTTTGGAACACACAAGACCATCCAATCGAGTTGAACTCCTTTATTACGATCATAGATCAAAAAGCGATACAACAAGTCAAACCAAATCTCAAAGAATTAAGATCTAAAAACCCAAGAGAGGGAGAATTGCGTAAAATAAAGAAACCATATAAAACATCAGATGACATAGAAACTGACTATTAAATAAATACAATAAAATAAGTGGGGAGGAGAAATTTTTGTAGCATCATCGTTTCACGATTAGGCTATTTTATGCCTTCAGCTAGAAGTTTAATACAAATAGTTCTTGACTTATGGCCACAATTTCCCATTGCTGGTGTTAAGAGGATTTTACAACCTTTCCTGCCAGAGTTGTTGTGAATCACTGCAGTTGTTAAATTACTAGCCCAGTTGTGAAGTGCATCTGGTTTCCCCATTGATTTTGCTTGTCAGAAGCTGACAAAACAGGATTGCACAACTCCAGGGACATTGCAACCATCATAAATGCATCTCAGTTGCCAAACATCTTATTTTGAATAGACAGCCGGATCTAATTATTTAATCTATTTTTAATCGTATTTATTATATATTTATTGTATGTTTTTTAGTGGGCTGTACACCGCCCCGAGTCCCTTTTTGGGAGAGGGAGCGGTATAAAAGTTTGATTAAATAAATAAATAAACATCTAAATTTTGATCCCGTGATCTTGGTGGCGCTGGAATTGTCATAAGTGTGAAAAATAGCCATAAGTCCCTTTTTTCAGTGCCGTTGTAAATTTGAATGGTCTTTACAGAATAGAATAGAGTAGAGTAGAATAGAATAGAGTAGAGTAGAGTAGTATAGAATAGATTGGAATAGAGTAGAGTAGAGTAGAGTAGAGTAGAGTAGAGTAGAGTAGAGTAGAGTAGAGTAGAGTAGAGTAGAGTAGAGTTGGAACTGGAACTGGAATTGGAATTGGAAATGGAAATGGAAATGGAAATGGAAATGGAAATGGAAATGGAAATGGAAATGGAAATAGAAATAGAAATAGAAACAGAACAGAACAGGACAGAATAGAATAACAGAGTTGGAAGGGACCTTGGAGGTCTTGCAGTCCAACCCCCTGACCAAGCAGGAGCCCCTATGCTATCCAATCTCTTCTTAAAATCTTTCAGTGTTGGAGCATTTACAACTTCTGTTGGCTAGTTGTCCCACTGGTTAATTGTGAAGTTTCTCCTCAATTCCAGGTTGCTTCTCTCCATGGTGAGTTTCCACTCATTGCTTCTTGTCCTGCCTTCAGGAGCTTTGAAGAATAGCTTGACTCCCTCTTCTTTGGGGCAGCCCCTGAGATATTGGAAGACTGCTTGCTATCCTGTCCCCCCTACATGAACTGTTGTAAGTCGAGGACTACTCCTTTTGCTTGGACTAGGCTGACAGTTATCAACACTGATGGCCGACTTTATCAGATGCATGCAGGCTGGTGATGGAATGACATCACCAGAAGGTGGGTAAGCCATTCTTTACTCCCCTTTTAAAGAAAGATTGGCGAAGGCTTGGAGGTATTTCTTCTTCCAAAAATAAATGAAATACATCCAATATCTTGGGAACGCTGCTGCCCCCTTTTGTTACTGAACTTGAATGGGGGCTTGCCTTGCAGGAATTTTGAATTTGCAAAAACAGAGGGGAATCTGAACAGCAAAATCGCTAAGCAGCAAACATGGAAAGTAAGTGACAAGCTTCATGCAAATTAAATGCAGCTTCTCTGGGAATTTCCCTCGGAACACTGTTTAATGCCAGAGCACTTTTGATTTGAAAGAAGATGATTCAGTGATTTCTCGCAGTTTCTGGACGTATTCCACTAAGCCGTGTTTTTAACTGATGGGTTATCGTGAGGGATCAAAGCAGAATGCAGCATCCTTCTTCCCTCTTAGTCACACACACAGAGAGAAATAAAATAAAGGAAAGAAAAAAAGAGAGAATAACGATAGTTCCCTGTTTGGGAAAAAAAAAAAGGCACCAGTGTTAATTTAGGGAACAGATATTAAGTTATAGCTTTTATTATCCTGTTTTAGATTTATACTAGCGTAGCCTCCCTCCCACATCTGTAGCAGAATCGTGGCAACATAATTCTTCTCCCCACACCTCTCTCTCTCTCACACACACACACACTCTGTCTCCTCTGCAGGGTTTTTCCCACAATCCTGCTTTCTTAAGAATTTTTGCTCTCCTGTTTAATAGAGTTGTTTTCTTACTGCCAGAAAGCAGGTTCCTTCTGTTTCAATGATTGATGTGTTGGCTGGGTGTACATGATAGCAAAATCTAACCCCGTTTTAAAACTTTGCATTCCAGAAAGATGGTTAAATTTCTTCTTCTTCTTCTTCTTCTTCTTCTTCTTCTTCTTCTTCTTCTTCTTCTTCTTCTTCTTCTTCTTCTTCTTCTTCTTCTTCTTCTTCTTCTTCTTCTTCTTCTTCTTCTTCTTCTTCTTCTTCTTCTTCTTCTTCTTCTACTACTACTACTACTACTACTACTACTATTTCTTCTTCTATTTCTTCTTCTTCTTCTTCTTCTTCTTCTTCTTCTTCTTCTTCTTCTTCTTCTTCTTCTTCTTCTTCTTCTTCTTCTTCTTCTTCTTCTTCTTCTTCTTCTATTTCTACTTCTACTTCTTCCTCCTCCTCCTCTTCCCTCTTCCTTCCTTCCTTCCTCCTCCTCTTCCTCTTCCTTTTTCCCTCTTCCTTCCTCCTCCTCCTCCTAATCCCTTGTTCCCCTTCCTCCTCCTCCTCCCCTAGTATGAGAAAGAAGAATGGCACCTTACTTTATTACTGAGGGGGTCGCTAGGATTTGGAACCTTTGGGATGCAAGCTTAGGTAAATCACTGGAGCCTAAAGCAAAATAACGTCTATACTTTCATAGCACATAACACAATAATTCTCTCCCTGAACAATAATAACTTTCTCGTTGACTTGCTTTGGCAGTCCCTCCAAAAATAAGGGCATTTAGCCTAGTGCCGCGGAACGTATTTTTCTATATTTGCAGCCATCTCTAAACATTAACTAATTATTCATGAAGCGCTTAATGAATCACATTATTCTCCACTCTTTGACTCGTACTGGCATCTCTCATTACAATAATTAAAACAGCTTTTCTTAGCATGCTTGCAAGAAGCCATCTGGGCTGCAACCAGCTGAAATTGTTTACTTGCAAAAACTTGATCTGGAAGTTCGTTGCAACGCCCTTTCCTCTTTAATGGGATGCACAGAAGAAAAAATTAAATTACTTCCAAGGAGGATAAAGATTTTTAACGGTGCTCAGTGAACTGTTACCAGTCACTGGTTGGGATGCAAAGCAATGCATCCACGCCTACATTTAGCAACCTCTGGTCAAATCAAGCTTCAGCAAAAAGCTCTTTCCAGGTTCAATGTTCTATTTCGGGGTGCAGTTCCTTAGGGGAGCAGATACAATGCCTTGTCATTGCATTGTAGAAGAAGGGGAGTTTGACCCCGTGCTAAAGCGAGACAAGCAGTAGGTATCAATGTGCCTTTGAAATATAAATCTGCCTATTTGCTCCTTTCTTTAGCATCCTGTTACCCTGTATGGATTCTGTTCAGCTGATGTTCTCCACCCAGGAGAAAAGCAGTGGGTCCAATCCTCATCAAACATGCCTGAAGGAACTGAAGAATTGAAGTGTAGCATATTATATAATATGATGATGCATATTATCAGGCTAGAAAGCAGAAGATCGTGAGTTCTAGTCCCCACCTTGGGCATAAAAGCCGGTTGGGTGACTTTAGGCCAATCCCCAGGAGACTGCGAGTTCTAGTCTTGCCTTAGGCAGGAAACCAGCTGGGTGACTTTGGGCCAATCCCCAGGAGACTGTGAGTTCTAGTCTTGCCTTAGGCAGGAAAGCCAGCTGGGTGTCTTTGGGCCAATCCCCAGGAGACTGCGAGTTCTAGTCTTGCCTTAGGCAGGAAAGCCAGCTGGGTGACTTTGGGCCAATCCCCAGGAGACTGTGAGTTCTAGTCTTGCCTTAGGCAGGAAAGCCAGCTGGGTGACTTTGGGCCAATCCCCAGGAGACTGCGAGTTCTAGTCTTGCCTTAGGCAGGAAAGCCAGCTGGGTGACTTTGGGCCAATCCCCAGGAGACTGTGAGTTCTAGTCTTGCCTTAGGCAGGAAAGCCAGCTGGGTGACTTTGGGCCAATCCCCAGGAGACTGTGAGTTCTAGTCTTGCCTTAGGCAGGAAAGCCAGCTGGGTATCTTTGGGCCATTCCCCAGGAGACTGGGAGTTCTAGTTTTACTTTAGGTGCAAATGCTGGCTGGGTGACTTTGGACCACTCCTTCTGTCTAAGCCCAACCCACCTCACAGGATTGTTGTTGTGGGGAAAAAATGAACAAGTATTAGGTATGTCATTGGGTGTAGCCCCAGTAAACAAGTATATTTCTTCTCCTATCCTCATTTCTAACCCAATCTTGTAATACCTGCTTAAAAGTAGATCTCAGTTTGCAGCCTCTTCTGGCAATAAACACCCATCACATAGAACATATTTGTAACTCAGGTTGAACACTGGAGTCCTTAATGCTCTCTGAGCTTGGTGGTTTTATTGCAGACGTTTCATGACCAAACTAGGTAACATTATCAGTGCTGCCATGGAGTGGCATTTCTGGAGAGAAGGAATAAGGGGTCCTTGGCGCTCTCTAAGTTCAGTGGTTTTCTTGCAGACCTTTCATGACCAAACTAGGTAATATAATACTTTATTGGCCAAGTATGATTGGGCACACAAGGAATTTGTCTTTGGTGCAAATGATCTCAGTGTCCATAAAAGAAAAGATACATTCGTCAAGAGTCAAGAATCATCAGGTACAACACTTAATAATAGTGACAGGGTACAATAAACAATCAATCATACTAGGAAACAGTCAATATAAATCATAAGGATACAAGCGACAAAGTTACAGTCATACAGTCACAAGTGGGAGGGGATGGGCGACAAGGAGTGATGAAGTTTAATAGTAATAGTAGTGTATACTTTGTAAATAATTGGACAGTGTTGAAGGAATTATTTGTTTAGCAGAGTGATGGCATTCAGGGGAAAACTCTCCTTGTGTCTAGTTGTTCTGGTGTGCAGTGCTCTATAGAGTCGTTTTGAGGGTAGAAGTTGAAACAGTTTATGTCCAGGGTGTAATGGGTCTGTAGATATTTTCACAGCCCTCTTTTTGACTCGTGCAGGATACAGGTCCTCAGTCAGAGGCAGGTTGGTAGCCATTGTTTTTTCTGCAGTCCTAATCACTTTCTGAAGTCTGTGTCTGTCCGGTTGGGTTGCAGAACCAAACCAGACAGTTATAGAGGTGCAGATGACAGACTCAATCAATCCTCTGTAGAACTGGATCAGCAGCTCCTCGGGTTACATCATCAGTAACATCAACACCCATCCCAGATGCCACCGACTTACATCAACAGAAGAATTTGAGCCCATTTCGCTGCTGGCTTTCTCTACCGCATTGTTTGGGGTTTCCCTGCCTTCGTCCTCCCCATCTGAACAACAACCTCACACCTTTCCTCAGCAAGCCACGTCCCTTCGGTTCTGTCGCCTACCGTCGTCCAAGGTCACAGGAGACGAGATCCGTGCTCTTCAGAGTTCTGCCCCGAAACTTTCTTAGCCCTTTGTAAGCCTCACAAAAGGAATTTAATGCTTGTTTTTAATCTCATTTGCATTTCGGTATTTTACTGCTGCTTGGGAAAGCACACCCCTGCAGCTTCGCTGAGTTACAATCAAGGGAACGGTATTAATATAATTTACCAGCCTTTTACAAAAACACCTTAATGAGGGCAGTTTCTCTTGCCATGCCTTCCTGGAGGCAAGCTTTGCCCTTACTCAAAGAAGTTGCTCCACAGAGAGCTCAAACCCTGGAAAACAGATGAGGTCCTGCCAATTTCCCCATTCATCCGTCTTCCAGAAGGACAACCTTGATTTGTGAATGAAGAGCGCTGGTTGGACTCATTGCTAATTTTCCCTGCTAGCTAAAGAAAACTCTTCCAGCTGTTTGGCCATGAGTCAGCCTTTTGTCCGCTGAAGCCTCTGCTGTCACAACGCCTGCCAAAATCCACAATGGGTGAAGACATTCGTCAGTGCAGCTTTGAATAAACGGCGGACCAAATCCATCTAGGACTCTTCAATTTTTTTTAAAAAAAAAATGCAGCCAGTGGAAGGAAGTCTATATCTGGCAGAATTGTTATCTACTTAATGTCTGTGCTGGCCTGTGTCCAAAATAAAATTAATTAACAGAATAATACAGTTGGAAGGGACCTTGGAGGTCTTGCAGTCCAACCCACTGCTCAGGCAAGAAACTCTGTACTGTTCCAGAGAAATGGTTGTCCAAGTCTCTTAAAAACTTCCAGTGTTGGAGGATTCACAACTTCTGAAGGCAAGTTGTTCCACTGATTAATTGTTCTAATTGTCAGGAAACATATAATCTCAGGGGCATGCATAAGGGCACCAGCGTGCCTACCGTCCCTGTCTTACTGTCCCCATTTATCTGTATTTACTACCTTTGTCCATGTATATGTTCATGTCTATACTTGTTATCCTGTACATGTTTGACAAACAAATTAAATAAAAATAAAATAAAATATATCGTCATCTGGCTGGGCTGAAATATTTGCCACCTCAGTGTGTATCCCAGCAACATCTGAATGAGCTTATTGATGGATTTGAGAGCCCATCAACTTGCAAACTGGGTCAGATTTATCATCTGAATCAAGATATTTATGACTTGGGTCCATACACACCAGAGGTCTCCAAACTTGGCAACTTTAAGACTTGTGGACTTCAACTCCCAGAATTTCTAAGCTAACATGACTGGAGGAAGAATTCTGGGAGTTGAAGTCCACAAGTATTAAAGCTGTCAGGTTTGAAGACCCCTGCTCTAGAGCAGGGGTCGCCAACCGGTGGGCCGCGGCCCACCGGTGGGCCTCGAGAAAATGTTGGTGGACCACAGAGAAATGTCATCCCCCAAAGCAATTAATCCAGGCTGCGTAGAAACACAAGGCATGGCCTGTGGGAATCCTTCCTGCCCACTCACTCCTTACCCGGCAAACTTGCCTGCTAAGTTGCTATTTTTCCTTTTTCCGACCATCAGGTGTTCTGCTGTGCTGGGAGATTTAGATTAGCTAGAAAGCAGGAAATAGTTGCATTTCTTGCTTTCTAGCTAGGCTTTAGATTTTCAGCTCTGTTTTCCTTAGGACTGAAAGTTCTATTATTCAGTGCAGACTCATGGCAAACAAATTTTATGTGACAGACTGAGCTAGCCTATTGCAGATAGATAAATCACTGAATGATTCTGTGAGCAACTCAATCTGCCCGTCTGCTTTGCCTGATTTGGGGTAAAAGTTGCTCTTTTTTTAAATAAAAAATTCGATATTTATATAAATATTTATAATAATTACATACAAGCCATGCCCAGCCAGTCACATGACCACCAAGCCACACCCACAAATTAGGCCACACCCACAGAACCGTTTAGTGGTCCCTGGGATTTAAAATTATGTGTTTGGTGGTCCCTGAGGTCCAAAAGGTTGGTGACCCCTGTTCTAGAGCCCTGCTTCCCAAACCTGAATAGATTACGTCAAACTGAGTAAAATTGGGCAAAGACACACAAACTCATTACCCATCATGGTAAGGAGCCATAGTGGTGCAGTGGTTAGAAGGCGGCATTGCAGGCTAATTCTGCTGATTGACTTCTGTTCGATCCTGACTAACTCAAGGTTGACTCAGCCTTCCACCCTTCCAAGATTGGTAAAACCAGGACCCAGATTGCTGGGGGGGCAAGAGGCTGACTCTGTAAACCGCTTAGAGAGAGCCTATTCCCAGTGGCGCATGCGCAGAGCTGCCAGAAGGCAAGAGCAATTAAGACAAAAAGGGCGACTTGGGATTAAGGCTGGGAGGTGATTGGCCTTCTCATAAGACATAAAAGAGGTGCAAAGGGACAGGAATCTGTGCAGGAAGCAACTTTGTTTGCTCCGTTTGGATTAAACCTTGAAGCTCTGTGTGGACTTTGTACTCTGTTTTGGAACTTTAGTTGTCGGCAGCCATTCAAAGGAGAGAAAGGTGGGTGCTTATCTCGAGGGACTGTTTGGGACTCATTACGGGCTGGGAATGGACATAATTCCCAGCCATTGAAATAAAAAGAGGGTTGTTTGGACTAAGCGTGTTATTAATTACGCTCTCAGGAAGCCTTGGTCAGAACACAGAGAGTCTTCCAGTTACAAGGATTCATTCAGCCACCGGTGCTGAAGGAAGGGACTTAAGCACCAGTCCTCAATATTTCACTAAGACTTTCTGATAAGCAGTTTTGGGCAAAGGAAGAGGGGGAAAAAAATTGCGAACCCCCGTGCTCGAGATTGCAAAAGGATTCAGAGAAAGTGGTCTTCGGAGTCCAAAGTTGCCCGCTTCCGGGGCTAAATCCGAACATGGTTACTCGGTTGGTTTGCTTTAGCGTGACGTGGGAATCCACTTCGCTCTGGTGTCTTCCTGTTGTGCAGGGAAGCAAACCGCTGTGGCTTGATCTGTCTTGACAGGGTCAGGAGGACGAAAGACAAGAGGAGAAGGAGAGAAGGAAGGAGAAGCAGGAGATAACTTGTTAAATTTATATGCTGAGTGACTCCCAGCAACTCTGGATCTTTCAAGAAGAGACTGGACTGCCATCTGTCAGAAATGGTGTAGGGTCTCCTGCTTGGGCAGGGGGTTGGACTAGATGACCTACAAGGTCCCTTCCAACTCTGTTCATCTGGATGGTGCAAGATGATGGACCAAGGCGAAGGTGGGATCCATCACTGTTCAGAGATTTAACTCGTCAATGGCAGATATTGTCTGAACCTGAACCAAGGCACCAAACCACTGTCGGGCATTTAGTTCCCCACCCCTAACGCAGCAGGGATCGCAACATACAACGAGGAAGAAAGATCTCAAGCTTTTCCACTCTTCGGTGCAAACTGTCGGCTCCTCCCCTCTGGCACCAGCACTTGGGGAAGTAAAACAGGACAGAATTGCAGTGGTGCCACTTTCTTTTCCTTTCTTTGGAAAGTGTCATGCCCCTGTTGGAATCTGATTCCGAGGGGGAGATTGAGCAGCTGACGGGGAGTGGGAGTGGGGCTTCGGTGGCTGTGGAGGACACTGGGGAAGGGCAAAGTCCGGCTGGGCATTCAGAGGAAGACCCAGGGCCACGCCCTCTTCATCCTAGGGCACGCAGGGTGGAACGGATAAGGGAGCAACATGAGTTGTGTGGTTTATGGGGGAGGAAAGGGCCCTGATCCCCTTCATCGGCTACAGCTGGGAAAACTGTTTAAAAAGGAAAACCACACACAACAAAGTTGCTGGAAGCAAAGCGTGCATTATCTTTGTTTGTCAAGTCTTTATCTGGGTTCTGCGTCCTCCCAACTGTGTGTGTTTCTGTTATCTTTTGAATTCTGCAATTCCTTATCCTGCCCTGCCTCGTTAATTGCTGCAGCTGTGGTTTGTGTTGGTTTTTATTTATAATTTATATGTACTTTGAGTTCGGACTGAATTTCTTCCCTTTAAAAACTGTTCTTGGGAGAGTTTTTTTCTCCAGCCGATAATAACTGGACATTGGGGGCCAAGTTGGAGGAATTAAAGGGAGGAATTACCTACTTTGGGGACTTGGTTGCTTTTGTGCCAAGCCCCTTTGGGTCATCACAGAAAGAGAACGGGGAAAGATAGCCCGCAGACTGGTCGTAATGAGATTAGGTATGTGCGACAGTGAAGTACAGTTGGGTTCAGATGAGGAATAGATTATGGACACGACGACAGCTTGTGTGCGTTTCTCCCCGGGGCACTTTGGGAAGGGCACGAGGAGAGTTTTGCGGTGTCGCGGTAGAAAATGAAACAGCTTCGAGGAGAAGCAGTCAAACGTTGGTAATTTTTCATCTCTACGTCAGAAGCCCCACACATGTTCCTTCTAACCCTCCACTGAAGATCCATTCCAAACTCTGTTGCTAAGGGAGACGATGTGTCAAGCGAATGTTTGCCCCCCAAATTATTTTTATTTTTTATTTGTTTGTCAAACATGTACAAGATAAAAAGTATAGGTATGAACATAAACATAAACAAAGGAAGTAAATACAGGTCAATGGGGACAGTAAGTCAGGGACGGTAGGCACATTGGTGCGCTTATGCGCGCCCCCTTTAAGGACCTCTTAGGAATGGGGTGAGGTCCATGGTAGACAGTTTGGGGTTGAAGCTGCGAGGGGTTGAGGCTGTAACAATGGAGTCTGGTAGAACATTCCAGGCGTTGACCACTCTGTTGTATTTTCTGCAATCGAGCTTGGAGTGGTCTACCTTGAGTTTCTGTCGGTTGTCTGCCTGTGTATTGTTGTGATTGAGGCTGAAGAAGTCATTGACAGGCAAGACATTGTAGCAGACAATTGTGTGAACTATGCTTAGATCGGAGCACAGGTGGCACAGTTCCAGATTGTCCAGATTGTCCAAATTAGCTTCAGCCTTGAAATTGATTCTAGGTAGGAAATTGACCACTCTGGATTTCGAAACTGATAATCTAAATTCTGAGGAAGGTGAGAAATTGAAAATAAAAAAAGGTTTGGGATTTTCCTTTGGGAACGATGGGAAGACAAAAAACTCGATCCAGATTTGCAAAGACTCAGTCCAGACTGACTCTAAAGGCTATACAAGATCTGGGTCCACCCCAACTTGACCCAGTGGCTCTGAATTGATCACACCAGCAACTTCTAAGTTATATCCCAGTCTCTACACAGTTTATGAGTAGTGCTGGACACAAATCACGTCATGTCCCTGTGATATATTGTGTTGTTATTTTAAAACAATGTTGTAGTAATTAACTTGGCTGGTAATAAATGCCTCTCAGAATGAACAGTTTTATTTAAAGCCGGGCCAATAGTTGCTACTAATGCCATCTTTTATTACAATTACTGTCAACATCCCATAATAGTTACGAGAAGCGAGCTAACAATATTGCAATTACTCTCTTTGGTGATGCCAAACTCCATGAATGGGCAATAAGCAGATAAACGAGACAGAATGGATTTGGCTGGCTTTGTTGCTTAAAAGGGGCATGACACTGAGACTACACAAAACAAATATTTTATTAACTTTATGGAGCCTTTCATTAGGCATAGATATGGAATGGTATTTCCGCTCCCAGATTTTTTTTTCTTCCTTTTTCCTATGAGGTTTGCTGACTACGAACAGAAGCCACGGTCCTGTTCCATTGTTAGGGAATTGGATCCTGCAACCTTCCTTGTTAACTTATGGGGAAAAGATTGCAGTTGGGTGCAATTCTAGGCACAGAGAAGAAATCCTTTCTCCAAGGTGAGCAGAGAAGGGCCCATTATTTTTTCAGGGAAAGGCTCTATAAAATATTACTCAATCGCAGTTTTTCTCCCCTTCCCTTCAATTCTCCCTGCTTGAGCAACAGATGATTAGAGGACTGGAGACTAAGACATATGAAGAACAGTTGCAGGAACTGGGCCTGGCTAGTCTAGGGATGAGAAGGACCAAGGGAGACATGATAGCAGGGTTCCAGTGTTTGAGGGGCTGCCACAGAGAGGAGGAAGGGGTCAAGCTATTTTCTAAAGCACCTGAAGGCCAGACAAGGAATAATGGATAGAAAGTGATCAAGGAGAGATTCAACCTGGAAATTCTGACAGTGAGAACACAACCAATGGAACAGAAGTTTCCTTCAGAAGTTGTGAGAGCTTCATCCCTGGAAGCTTTCAAGAAGAGACCATCTGTCAGAAGTGGTGTAGGGTCTCCTGCTTGGGCGGAGGGCTGGACTAGATGACCCACAAGGTCCCTCCCAACTCTGTTAATCTGTTAAGTCACTTTTTTCTATGGCTAAATTGATGGTTTGTAAATCAAGGACTCTCTGCCCGTTAAAGACGCTTCTTGGAGTGCCTTCCCAAACACAGTCTACAAAGCCCGACGAGGCAAGTGACATATAATGGGTGCATGACATCATCACACAGATAAGGCGACAAGTATCATTTGCAAATTATAAAATGGACATCATGCATGGATATTATTGCCTAGAACAACTCAAAGAAGCAGCGCAAAATCAGAAGATGTGTAGATAGAATCGCCAAGAGTCAGACTCAACGGAACGGATGACGCCATCATCATGGATGCTATCATGGATGTGGAACTGACAAGGACCATCACTTGGCTGCTTTCCCTAGTTCTGATGTTCCCCAAATCTGTCTGTCAATACTTACTGGGTGGATTCGTTCGTGAGGATCAACCCAACTAATACTTGGATGGAAGACAACAATAGTGAAAAAGAAGGCAACGATAAATCAACTCCTACAATGTCTATAGAGATTCTGAGTCCTGCAGGTCATGGTGCTTTTTTCAAGAGGCAACTGGACTCTCTGGTTTTTTTCTTTGAAGTTGTTTCGCTTCTTGTCCAAGAAGCTTCTTCAGTTCTCTGAAGAGAAAATCCAGTTACCTCTTGAAAAAAAAGCACCTCTGTTAGACTCCAGTGATGGATCACCCACAACTTCTGGAGCAGTGGCGGGGTTCAACATTTTTTACTACCGGTTCTGTGGATGTGGCTTGGTGGGCGTGGCGTGGCTTGGTGGGTATGGCAGGGGAAGGATACTGCAAAATCTCCATTCCCTCTCCACCCCACTAATCTACTTTCCAGCTCCGTTCTCCTGTGCAGGTGAGCTGGGATTCGGGAGTCAGAGAAGAGATGGGGTTGGCAGGGCCAGTCAGAGGCGGTATTTGCCGGTTCTCCAAACGACTCAAAGTTTCCGCTACTGGTTCTCCAGAACTGATCAGAACTGGCTGAATACTCACCTCTGTTCTGGAGCCAAGTCTTTTTACTGATTCATTGTTCCCACCGGTCAGGAATACCGTAACCGTTTCCTTTATAAACATGGTCTAACTCAAGTGCGTATCTAAATAGACCTACTCTTCATGAAGGGATTTCAACCTGTACTCAGACTGCATTTGCAAAACAGCAAACCCTAAATCCCATCTTCAGAACTGCGAAACGCACAAGAGACAGATAAATTTGAACACTTCTTTAAGGAAATGTCCTTTCAGCCACAAAATTATCTTCAGAAGAAGAAGAAGAAGAGGAGGAAGAAGAAGAAGAAGAAGAAGAAGAAGAAGAAGAAGAAGAAGAAGAAGAAGAAGAAGAAGAAGAAGAAGAAGAAGAAGAAGAAGAAGAAGAAGAAGAAGAAGAAGAAGAAGAAGAAGAAGAAGAAGAAGAAGAAGAAGAAGAAGAAGAAGAAGAAGAACTTTATTGTCATTGTACAAGTACAATGAAACTCTGGATGCAGCCTAGCAACTGTTTGCAATACAATAAAACCAAAGCACTTAAAAATAAAGATAAGAAAAATAGAGTACCCACGTCTCCATTTGCAATTTGAGAGTGCAATACCTACGAATATACACATATACGCATGAATATTCATTCATACAATTTGCTCGGGGAAATATTAACCCTGGTCTGAAAGGCAGAGTTGTAGATTGGAGGCTTATTTTAGATTCTGACTTGGCACCACAGTACCACGGTAGACGTGAATTACTTTGCCTTGATGAAATAATAATCAGTTTATGAACTGCTCAGGTCGATTATCTGCCAGGAATCTGTCTAGACGGCAGACATTTTACAGCCCAGCATGTTCTGCCAATCCCTCCAGGATCAAATACACTTTGCAATCTCGTTCAGATTTGCAGGTATTTGTCCCGGACGTCAAGGGTGATGCCTGGCTGATGACACTTCACTAACCCCAGTGCAAAACAGATTCTCAGGGGTGGGATTCTACTGGTTCATACTGGTGCAGGTGAACCAGATGTTAAAGTTACATCTGGTTCACTGAACCGGTATTTCAACTGACAGGCTGGCCCCTCTCATCCTGCCCCTCCACTCCCAGGAGTCTCCACGTGGCCCATTTTCGATGGAGATGTGCTGGGTCTGTGTGGAGGCTCTGGGAGGGGGGAAAATGGGCATCCCGGAAGTACTGGAAGTCTGGAAATGGGCGTGTTTCCAGCTTCCGGAGGGCCTTCAAAGCCCGGGGGAGGCTGTTTTCACCCTCTGAAGGACCTGGACCCTTGGGAGGGCAAAAACAACTTCCCCTGTGCTCTGGAGGCCCACCGGAAGCCGGAAACAGGAAGTTCTGGTAAGCCACGCCCACCATGGCCACGCCCATCCAGCAACCGGGTAGCTGGCTTTCATGGCTAAGGCAGGTCTAGAACTCACGGTCTCCCACTTTGTAGCCTGGTGCCTAGATAAGCACGTCATTCTTATCAATATTCCCTGGTGTTACCGATGAATTCACGACTGGAGCCTGAGCAATACCAGACGTTACTGTAAGGCACCCTCGAATCTCTTCCACGATAACACATATTGCGGCAATCCAATAATTGTTTTCACCGTGCCACAAACAGATAACAGATAATCAGAGTTGGAAGGGACCTTGTAGGTCATCTAGTCCAACCCCCCCACCCAAACGGGAAACCCTACACCATTTCTGACAAATGGCAGTCCAATCTCTTCTTGAAAGCCTCAAGTGATGGCGCTCCCACAACTTCCGAGGGCAACTTCTGTTCCATGGGTTGATTGTTCTCCCTGTCAGAAAGTTTCTGCTTAATTCCAGCTTGAATCTCTCCTTGATCAGTTTCCATCCATTATTCCTTGTCTGGCCTACAGGTGCTTTAGAAAATAGCTTGACCCCTTCCTCTTTATGGCAGCCCCTCAAATATTGGAAGACCGCTATCCTGTCTCCCCTGGTCCTTCTCTTCACTAGACTAGCCAGGCCCAGTTCCTGCAACTGTTCGTTGTATGTTTTAGCCTCCAGTCCCCTCATCATCCTGGTTGCTCTTCTTCATATTAGTTTTGGTGCCACTTCTGTGTCCTTTCCTGACCACGCAGTCTTGAAATGAGAGTGGGGAGGATTTCATTCTTCTTGAAAAGTTCTTGTCTCTTGGCTCAGAGAAGGTGTCAGGGAAACAAAGCTAGGTCACCGCATCTGCAGTGTGAAAGGACACAGCCTGGTGACCTTTGGCGGAGGGATGCTGCTGTTATTTTTTTCAGGGAAAGGCTATATCAAATATTATTCAATCGCCGTTTTTCTCCCCTTCCCTTCAATTCTCCCTGCTGGAGCAACCAAATTGATTAGGGGAATAGAGGCTAAAACCTATGAAGAACGGTTGCAGGAACTGGGCATGGCTAATCTAGTGAAGAGAAGGACCAGGGGAGACAGGAGAGCAGTCTTCCAATATTTGAAGGGCTGCCCTAGAGAGGTGGAAGAGGTCAAGCTGTTTTCCAAGGCACCTGAAAGCCAGACAAGAAATAATGGATGGAAACTGAATAAGGGAAGATTCAACCTGGAAATAACGAAAAACTTTCTGACAGTGAGAACAATTAACCCATGGAACAGAAGTTGCCTTCAGAAGTTGTGGGAGCTTCATCCCTGGAAGCTTTCAAGAAGAGACTGGATTCCCATCTGTCAGAAATGGTGTAGGGTCTCCTGCTTGGGATGGGGGTTGGACTAGATGACCTACAAGGTCCCTTCCAATTCTTGTTCTGTTCTGTTTGAGATATCTGACTAGATAGTGCAGAGAAGAGCAACCATGATGATTAGGGGACTGGAGGCTAAAACATGTGATGAATGGTTGCAGGAACTGGGCTTGGCTAGTCTAGGGAAGAGAAGGACCAGGGGAGACATCATAGCAGTCTTCCAATATTTGAGGTGTTGCCACAGAAAGGAGGAGGGAGTCAAGCTATTTTCCAAGGCAGCTGAAGGCCAGACAATGAATAATGGATGGAAACTGAAAAAGGAGAGATTTAAACTGGAAATAAGGAGAAACTTTCTGACAGTGAGAACAATCAACCCATGGAACAGAAGTTGCCTTCGGAAGTTGTGGGAGCTTCATCATTGGAGGCTTTCAAGAAGAGATTGGACTGTCATCTGTCAGATATGGTGTAGGGTCTCCTGCTTGGGCGGGGGGTTGGACTAGATGACCTACAAGGTCCCTCCCAGCTCTGTTATTCTGTTGATCTTCCAGGCCACAAAGGAAGGGTTTAATGAAACTTATCTCAGGGTGGTAAGGATTGCGTTGATTTGTCGGGCTCTATTGGCAAGAAATGGGACAGGTAGTCCTTGACTTAAAAACAGTTTGTTTAGTGACTTTCGAAGTTACAGTGGCACCAAAAAAAGTGACACGGCCATTTTTCACAAAGAATTCTGGGAGTTGAAGTCCACAAGACTTAAAGTTGCTTAAAGTTGGACTCCCCTGATCTAGAGAAAAATGACTGTTTTGGGGGCCAGTTGCATTTGACCATTTAAAAACATTTTTTAAAAGAATATTCCAACTGCAACGCTGAGGTTTGGTCATGATGAAATCATTTTTTGGGTATGGGGATTTTGGTTTTAAAAGTCCAGATCTTAGATATAAGGAACTGAGCCCATATTTTCTTCTTGACGAACATTTTTTCCTCTTCTCTCCCCCCTTTTCTGTTTTTCTAACAAAATGCTCACTTAACATACAAATTAGTGATTTCTCTGGATTTCATGGCTTTCTGGACCCATCAAGTATCCTTGGAGATCTATTAAGGTTTGCTTTCTGTGCCGTGCTACTCAGAGCTTGAGAGGAAACTGAAGATCCTATCAGGCCCCTTAATGGTTTGGCCTTCTGATCCATCACATGCGTGAAGTTATAATATGCTCTTCAATTAACCATCCATCTGAGATGGAATGGGAGAAGGATAGCTGAAGGCAGGGTTCAAGGTGACGGATACACCCTTCAGAAAACAAGAGACGTGTACAAAAACATTGATTAGCTGCAACATTATGCGTCATTAGAAGGACTCAAAGCTCTTCCATTATCCTGTCATGTTTGGTGTTTTGTATAGCGACATTGTTATAACAACACATTATTTGGAGTGTACTCACCATAGAAGTACTGAACACTGATTTATATGCCCTGGTCACCTCCCGTCTGGACTACTGTAATGCCCTCTACATGGGGCTCCCTGCGGGGAGCACTCGGAGGCTTCAACTGGTACAGAATGCAGCCGCGCGGGTGGTTATGGGGGCGTCGAGATACTCCCACGTGACGCCCCTCCTGCGCGAGCTGCATTGGTTGCCAGTGGCCTTCCGGGTTCGCTTTAAAGTATTGGTTTTGGTCTTTAAAGCGCTCCATGGCATCGGACCAGGATACTTACAAGACCGCATTCTGCCAGTAGTCTCCCACCGACCGGTGCGCTCCCACAGAGAGGGTCTCCTCCGGGTCCCGACGCCTTCTATGTGTCGTCTGGTGACCCCGAGGAATAGGGCCTTCTCTGTGGGGGCACCCGCCCTTTGGAATGGGATGCCCCCTGGATTACGAACGACCAGTGACCTGAGGGCCTTCAGACGTGACCTGAAGACCTGGCTCTTCGAGCAGGCCGGCCTGAGCTGACTCAAATGGGATTTTAAATGGGGTTTTTAGATTACTTGGGATGGGTGTACAAAGTTTTAATTTATTTTAATTGGGGTTTTTAGATTTTTATAGGGACGGCCTAGGGTTTAATTCTTTTTTAACTATTTATATTTGTCTACATGTATTTTAGTTGGCTGTTCACCGCCCTGAGTCCTTCGGGAGAAGGGCGGTATATAAAACCTAAAATAAATAAATAAATAAATAAATATACTGTATATATTTATCCACAAGAATAAAATGCAAAAAAGGGAAACAGGGAAGCATATATCCAACAGTAACAGAAACCAAAAAAAACGTGTCCAAAAAGAAATAACCCAAAACATCACTAGCAAGCCACTTCCATATGTTCCCAAGAAAATGTCATGGATAATAATGGATTATTTGGATTGTACTCATCATGGAATACCGAACACTGACTTTATATATAAGTATAAATCTAAATCTAATGTTTTTATCAACAAGGGTAAAATGTAAAACAAAAGAAACGGGAAAACACATATCCAACTGTAACAGAAACAAAAATAAATCATGTCCAAAAAGAAATAACCCAAACACCGAACAAATCTAACATTGAACTTGCCAAAAATCCACCTCAGTTGGATGTTGGAAAGAATCTGTACTGCACACATCATGGACATACCAAACACCGACTTTTAGAAGATCTGTTCTGGAAGTCGACAAAAAACCAAGCACCACTTCCATATCGTTCCCCCAAAAATGTCATGGATCTATTTATGATGTCACTAGAAATGAACTTTGGAGGCATTACAGGAAATCCTTGAAATACGACCCCAGTAGGAACAAGAATTTCCATTGCTAAGCAAGGGGGTTGTTAAGTCATGCCAGATTTTAGTTGTTAGGGAATCACTGCATTGTTAAGCGAATCATCAGGATCATGGACAGCTGCCAGGGAGTTAGTCACTTTGAAACTAATGTTTCTCAACCCTAATTAATCCTCTCCCTCTCCTTCTTCTCCTTCTCTCTTCCTCTCCTTCTTCTCCTTCTCTCTTCCTCTCCTTCTTCTCCTTCTCTCTTCCTCTCCTTCTTCTCCTTCTCTTCTCTCTCCCTCTCCTTCTTCTCCCTCTCCTCTCTTCCTCTGCTTCTTCTCCTTCTCCTCTCTCTTCCTCTCTCCTTCTTTTCCTTCTCCTCTCTCTTCCTCTCCTTCTCCCTCTCCTTTTCCCTCTCCTCTCCCTCTCCTTCGCTCGTTCTCTCTCTCTCCTCCCTCTCATTCTCTGTCTCCCTCTCGCCCCTCTCTCTTTTAATATGTATGTATGTATGTATGTATGTATGTATGTATGTATGTATGTATGTATGTATGTATATATGTATGTATGTATGTATATTGCCAAAGGACATCACCAACTTGCACTAATCAATTACAAGGAACTATCTTCTTCTTTCTCTATTGAAGCAGTTGCTTGACTAATTAGTGACGGGCTGATTAGTGATTTCTGTTTGTTTTTAGGATCCTCTCCCCTCCCACATCAAGAAATAGCTGATATATTAAGCTGTAAATCTGCTCTTAAAGACTATTGTAGCTCAATAGTCGTGATATTTAACAGCAATCTTGAACTAGAGATGGTCAACCATTCGATCTTTTTCTCTTTTGAGTGGTGTCAGATTGAAACATGCATCATACGGAAGGGCGTGAAGGAGAGTAGTAGACCGCCAACTCAATTTGTCTTGTGCTTGGTGTCTCAAAGTGAGTGTGGCATTACGTAACATTGCCTACATTAGAAGCCTCTGCAATTGTATTGACTTTACTTGCCAAGGCAAAAGACACACTGTTTTAATACTTAACAACTCTTTGTTCTCAAAATCCTCTTCTGCACGTATTGTACGTGAGTATTCAATAGCCGGTGGAACTGAATTTGATCCATGGTGTGGCGTTTAGCTCTCTCCATTTCCCGTAAAACATCTGATATTCCCACCTGACTTTAATGTAAATCACAATTCTGCAGAGATCAACAGGGAAGTTCCTGTTGTAAATGGGAATATTATACATTGTAATTGCTATTGAATAGGTCACTGCTGCAGGCATCAATACAGTCTGGCACAAAATAAGGATAATTCAAATTATTGGCCTTAGGAGCACATGCATTTGTTTACGAGCCCCTGAAAAGAGACACACCCACCCACCAAAAAAGAATATGGATGGAGTTAAATAGTTATGGATGGAGAAAAAGAAAGAAAGAGGGAGGGGAATAAATGAATGAATGAAGGGAGGGAGGGAGGAAGGAAGGGAAAAGGGGGAAATGTAAGGAGAAGAGAGAGAAAAGGAATTAAAAAGAAAAAGAGGTTCAGAGAGAAAGAAAGAAAAGAAAGAGGAAAGAAGGAAAATAAAGAAGGAAAGAAAAGGAAAGACAAAAAGAAATGGAAGGAAGAAAGAGAGAGAAAGGAAAGTAAGAAAGACTGCATCCTGGAATACTGTTCTGTTTAATTGGGATGTTGTGACATCATAACTTCTTTAGTTTTCTCTCCCGAACAGATGTATAAGATTTTTTTTTTAAAGTGTATACAATGATTGAATAGCAACGTCCAAGCAATGGAACACACCGGTCTAAAAATTACTAGCAAAACTCTTACATTGTCATCCCAGCATCACCATCCATGCACATGAAGGAGGTGTCGGAGCAGGTGGGGGGGAATGACAGCATTTATTTATTTGATTTGTCAATCAAATCAAATAAATAAATGCCGTCATCCTGTCACGCCCCTGGTGGAGACTGATCTAAGGGAGAGGAGGAACAGCCGACAGGGAGTGGAAGTGTGGCTCAGGAGGTTGTGGAGAAGGGCAGAGGCCGGCTGAGCAGTCAGAGGAGGACCCAGGCCCATCCCCTCTCCATCCTAGGGCACGTGGGGAGAGGATAAGGGAGAGACGTGGTCTACGGGAGAGGAGAGGGCCTTGATCCTCTTCATGGGCTGCAGCTGTGACAGTTGAGTAAGAGTTTGGACCTGCGTACTGGCAAATGCTGGAAACAAAGCATGTTTCATTTTGATCTGAAGTTATCTTGGTTGGCGTCCTTCCGACAGACTGTGCCTTGTTATCTCCTTGAATTTGGTAAATACTTCTCCTGTTCCGTTGTGGAAATTTCGTCATTGTAGTTTATTTGGTTTTTTTTTTAATTTCACCTCTATCTGCTCATTAAGTTCGGACCGTATTGCTTTCTTTTGAAGACTATTTTTGAATAAGTTCTATCTCCAACTGAGAATTATTGAAAAGTGGGGCCAAGTTGGAGGCATTAAAGGACATTTATTTACATCTTGGATTTTGTTACGTTTATATTACACTCTGGGTCATCACACATACCCTCCACCCACTCTGACAGCATGGGGGAAGAAAAGACAAAGAGCCTGAGGGCTAGAGGGGACTCAGAAGACCCCGGTGAGGGATAGACTAGGATAGACTAGACGGGAAGAAAGCCACAGCAACCCATTTTTACACCCTTGCTGAAAAACAGCCCCAAGGAGACCCAATGAGAGGGCCAGAACTTTCCCTTCCCTCTTAACCATGAATGTAAACACGAGAAAGGAGTACGAATCTGTCTTTTTAGCCACCAGAGGGCAGGGTGGGTTAATCGAAGCCAAATCTCAGCCCCACGATTGCAGCCCCTCTCTCCCTCCCTCCCTCCCTCTCTCCCCCTCTCTCCTTCCCCTCTCTCTCCTTCCCTCTCTGTCTCTCTCCCCCCTCTCCTTCCCTCTCTGTCTCTCTCCCCTTCTCTCTCCCTCCCTCTCTCCCCCCTCTCCTTCCCCTCTCTCTCCTTCCCTCTCTGTCTCTCTCCCCTTCTCTCTCCTTCCCTCTTCCCACTCTCTCCCTCCCTCTCTCCCCCCTCTCCTTCCCCTCTCTCTCCTTCCCTCTCTGTCTCTCTCCTTCCCTCTCCCCTCTCCCCCTCTCTCCTTCTCCTCTCTCTCCTTCCCTCTCTGTCCCTTTCTCTGCTTCCCTCTCCTCCCCTCCCTCTCTCTCTCCTTCCCTCTCTGTCTCTCTCCCCCTCTCTCTCCTTCCCTCTCCCCACTCTCTCTCCCTCTCTCTTCCCCCTCTCCTTCCCCTCTCTCCTTCCCTCTCTGTCTCTCTCCCCCCCTCTCTCCTTCCCTCTCCCCACTCTCTCTCCCTCTCTCTTCCCCCTCTCCTTCCCCTCTCTCCTTCCCTCTCTGTCTCTCTCCCCCCCTCTCTCCTTCCCTCTCCCCCCTCTTTCCTTCCCTCTCCCCTCTCCCCCTCTCTCCCCCTCTCTCCTTCCCTCTCTGTCCCTTTCTCTGCTTCCCTCTCTCTCCCTCCCTCTCTGCTCTCTCTCCTCTCTCCCCCTCTCTCCTTCCCTCTCCCCCCCTCCCCCTCTCTCCCCCCTCTCCTTCCCCTCTCTCTCCTTCCCTCTCTGTCCCTTCTCTGCTTCCCTCCCCTCCCCTCCCTCTCCTCTCTCCTTCCCTCTCTGTCTCTCTCCCCCTCTCTCTCCTTCCCCCTCTCCCTCTCCTCCCTCCCTCTCTCCTTCCCCTCTCTCTCCTTCCCCTCTCTCTCCTTCCCTCTCTGTCTCTCTCCCCCTCTCTCTCCTTCCTCTCTCCCCACGCTCTCCCTCCCTCCCCCCTCTCATCCTTCCCCCTCTCTCTCCTTCCCCTCTCTCTCCTTCCCCTCTCTCTCCTTCCCCTCTCTGTCTCTCTCTCCCCCTCTCTCTCTCCTTCCCTCCGCTTCCCCCTCTCTCCTTCCCTCTCCCCTCCCTCTCCCCCCCTCCCCCCTCTCCTTCCCCCTCTCTCTTCCCCTCTCTCCTTCCCCCTCTCTCCTTCCCTCTCTGTCCCTTTCTCTGCTTCCCTCTCCTCCCCTCCCTCTCTCTCTCCTTCCCTCTCTGTCCCTTTCTCTGCTTCCCTGTCCTCCCCTCCCCCTCTCTCTCCTTCCCTCTCCCCCTCTTTCCTTCCCCTCTCTCCTTCCCTCTGTCTCTCTCCCTCCTTCCCTCTCCCCTCTCTTTCCTTCCCTCTCTGTCTCTCGCCCTCTCCCTTCCCCCTCCCTCTCCCTCTCTCCCCTCCCTCCCTCTCTCTCTCCCTCTCTGTCTCTCTCTCCCCCCCTTAGATAGAGTTGTGCAAATTAGAATATACTTGTGGTTGGATGCAGGTGTGGAGTGAGGTCAGGCAGGTGGTTTGGGTGGAACTATAAGTTAATTAGATCAGAACTGCAAAGAGAATGGCACATTTAGAGAGAATGAAAAGGCAGCGTTTCATTTTCAACCCTGGCTTCTTTCTAGGGAGTTCCTTTGAAGGGCTTTCCTTAGATTGCCATGTCTTTACAAAGACGGTGTGCATCTCCTTGGCTTTCTTCCAGCTTTAGCAATGTTCTAAAACTACATCTAAGCCCTTTATGATTGGACAGGGATGGACTATTATTCCCATAGTAGTTCCCTGAGAAAGAGGATGTTTATTTATTTATTTTACTTATCGTTACTACATCAAATTATCTACCTACCTACCTACCTACCTACCTACCTATTTCTATCCATCCATTTATCAATCTTCTATCAATCATCTATTTATATATCTATCTTCTATCAATCATCAATCAATCAATCATCTCTATCTTGTCTATCTGTCTGTCTGTCTGTCTCTGTGTCATCTCTATCCTATCTATCTATCTATCTATCTATCTATCTATCTATCTATCTATCTATCCTCAATTTACAATCTGTCACTTAATTGTTCAGACTTACCATGGAACCCTCTCCCCAGAGCTACTTACAATCTGTTATCAAACTTACAACGTCTACCCCTCCCACTCTGTGGTCACATGATAGCATTTTGGGCACTTGTTAACTGGCTGATTTTATAGCTATTTGTGACCCTTTTTGCTGGTTTCCGGTGCCTACTTCTGGATGGCTTAGGATTTTGATTTGTTTTCAGCCATCCTACGTACTTTCTTTGGGTGGATTTGCTGTCAAGTCCAAAATAGAAGGCATTATTGTTAAGCAACAGCATCGTTACGGTTACAAAAAGTGGGCAAAGAAAGGCTAGTTGATTTGTGACATGGTGTTGGAATAATAAGTGTTTACTTTTACGTACACTAAACATTTGGGGTGTAGGAAGTGTTGACACAATTCAATCATTTGGTTTAAAGCCCCGTTCACTATTGAGTTATTAGCATTATTGTGCTAAGCTGTATACGTGTTTTTTTAGGCTTTTAATGCAATGCATTTTTAAAGCCATTATTCTGGTTTTAGAAAATGAAAAAAAAAAAAAAAAGATTCCTGAGAATCAAAGCTTTTGTCTCATTTAGGGTCAAATCTGGTTTATTTCCATTTGACGTTGTGGAAGCCCAACCCTTCGCGATCTATTTCATCCATCTTGGTTAAATAATGGCTTGTGGTGTGTGTGAATCCAGCTTTACAGGACATCTCATTAGCCACATAACTGTGTGGAATTTGACAAGCCGGGGTGCATGTGATAGAATACATTTCAGAGCAGACAGCTGGGCGTCTTTGATCAAAAACCTCAGAAACATTTGAAGTTAGAAAATATGCGCACGTAATATTTGTGGGAACATATTTTTCTCCGGAAACACCTGGAAGGGCTTTCCACTTAAACTGGGACCATAATTCCCAGCATCCTGACTGATTTATGAGTACTAGACTTCTAGTAGACTGAAGAACACCAGGGCAATCTGGAGTCTTTTGATATCACCCCTAAATATTGAAGAACTAGCTCTATATCAGTATTTTGCTGTGAAAGTGTGCGGTTGGGCTTAGTTTTTGGGAGGAAAATAAGGGGATAAAAATTCTGTCTCTGCCTACCAGCATCCATCGGTATTCATCTGGCTGGTGTCCTGTCAGTGTGTGAGAGAGTTGAGGGCTGTTTGGAAACTGAAACAGTATTTGCTGTGTGAACAAGGAGGAGATAGCAAGGAGCCTGGGCGGGGCTTAGCTCAACTGTTCTGTACTAAAGCTGGTTGCTGCTGTGAAACTGAAACTGAAACTCCTCTCCTCTGCTTGTGTTTTGCATTTGGAAGAGATTTCTTTTCAGGTGGAGAGGGGGAGCAGAACTCCTTAGCATCAGAGCATGTTAATAATAACAATATTGGAAATACTAATGCTAGTGATTGTCATTTCGAAAAATCCTTTCTTTGTGAGCCCCTAGAAGCCAAGAGGAACATGCCAAATTTCAAGTTTGTAGCCTTTATGGTTCTGGAGATTTTGTGATGATACGTGAGTGGTATTTCGCAGATAGATAGATAGATAGATAGATAGATAGATAGATAGATAGATGTAGATGTCGATAGATAGATAGATAGATAGATAGATAGATAGATAGATAGATAGATATAGATAGATAGATAGACAGATATAGATAGATAGATAGATAGATAGATAGAGATGTAGATGTAGATAGATATAGATATAGATAGATAGATAGATAGATAGATAGATAGATAGATAGATAGATAGATATAGATATAGATATAGATATAGATATAGATATAGATATAGATATAGATATAGATAGATAGATAGATAGATAGATAGATAGATAGATAGATAGATAGAGATAGATGTAGATGTAGATAGATAGATATAGATATAGATAGATAGATAGATAGATAGATAGATAGATAGATAGATAGATAAAAGATTTGAGACTCATTCATTTTGTAGTCTCAGATAATTTGAGAAGAAGCAAAACCATACTGAGGCCAATCAATAGGCTTTGTATCCTTCTTCAAGCCAATATTCACTTTCTCTTATCCTGGCCCAAGAACTTATAGATAGGAAAGAGAGGAGGACTGGGGAGAGAGCAACTTCTCCATAACCTGGAGCATTTAACTGGGAGAAAAGCCCATCAGAATCTCTCTACGGCTCGCTCTTCGCATTCACACAACCTCTGCACTGGGCTACAACATAACACCTTCTCTGGGCTCACCCAATTCACTCCACCCTAACCTAACCAAAGGGGTTGGCTTTGGCCATGGTTCCAAACCCCCCCAAGCCAAGAAATCAGGTTAAAACTATATGAGCCAGCAGTGTGCAGCAGCAGCCAGAAAAGCTAATGCAGTTCTAAATTGCATTAACAGAGGGATACAATCAAGATCAAGGGAGGTACTAATACCACTCTATAAAGCCTTAGTAAGACCACACCTAGAGTACTGCATCCAGTTTTGGTCACCACACTATAAAAAGGATGGTGAAGCTCTAGAAAAAGTGCAGAGAAGAGCAACCAGGATAATTAGGGGACTGGAGACTAAAATGTATGAAGAATGGTTGCAGGAATTGGGCCTGGCTAGTCTAGGGAAGAGAAGGACCAGGGGAGACAGGATAGCATCTTCCAATATTTGAGGGGCTGCCACAGGGAGGAAGGGGTCAAGCTATTTTCCAAAGCACCCGAAGGCCAGACAAGGAATAATGGATGGAAACTGAACAAGGAGAGATTCAACCTGGAAATAAGGATAAACTTTCTGACAGTGAGAACAATCAACCCATGGGACTGAAGTTACCCTCGGAAGTTGTGGGAGCTTCATCCTTGGAGGCTTTCAAGAAGAAATTGGACCCGCATCTGTCAGAAATAGTGTAGGGTTTCCTGTTTGGGCAGGGGGTTGGACTAGATGACCTATAAGGTCCCTTCCAACTCTGGTTATCTGTTATCTCTCTAGTCTGCAACGCCCAAGAGTATTAAATGCAGGCTAGATTCAATCTACGGTGCAAAAAACAAAACAAAACTCGGACGACCAACAAATGGCAGGCTAAAGAGTCCCAAAAGTATCCCGCCCCTGCCCCTTAGCGGCCGTCCGGATTTTTGCACCTACCTACCAATAAATGAATGAATGAATCAATGCGAACTCTTCTTTTTTTTCCCCCAGACTCGGAGCCGCGCCTCCCTCCGGGTTCCGGCCAATCAGAAGCCTTCCCGCCGTCCCCGCCTCTCACGGTTTCATGGTCCCGGGCCGGGGGTGAGGGTGGGGGGGCGTGGCTTGCGGTGGGCGCTCAGCCAACCAGCTGCCTCACCCTCTTCCCTCGCGCCCCCGCCCCGCCCGAGGCGGCTGGACATTTTTAAGGGTGCGCGGAGCGCGGAGTTGGCTCGGATGCTTTACGCGAGGAAGACGGGCCGCTCCCGTAGCTGTTGCGCATCGGGGCCAACTCCCGGCTCCTCCTCGGGTTTTCTCTGCGGAAGAAGCGAGCCGAAAACGGGACTCTCCTCTGGCTGGAGCCCGTTCCCACGTTCCCATGCAAGAATAGCTCGGTGCCCGTGTCTCCGGCCGCTATGCTGCTTCCCGTCCTGGCCGGCTTCTTCTTCTTCTTCTCGGCTTGCGGGGCGCCGGCGGGCGCGCAGGACACCCCGGCGAGCAGTCGCTTCGTCTGCACCTCCCTGCCGCTGGACGCCGCCAACCCGGGTTGCCCGCCGCCCTCGGCGCCCGTGGCGGGGAGTGGGCTGCTGTCCCCCGAGGAAGAGCTGAAGGCCACCCTTCTGCAGCTGCGGGAAACCATCCTGCAGCAGAAAGAGACCATCGGGAACCAGCGGGAGGCCATCCGCGAGCTGAGCGGCAAGCTGGGCCGGTGCGAGAGTTCCGACGGCAGAGGCGGCCCGTGGAGGAAAGAGTTGGCCAAGGGCAAGGACACCATGGGGGATCTGCCCCGGGACCCGGGCAAGATCGTCGACCAGCTCACCCGCACCATGCAAGCCCTCAAGGATCGCTTGGAGAACCTGGAGGTGAGAGAGAGAAAGAGAGAGAGAGAGAGAGAGAGAGATGCTGTAGATAGAGAGATAGATACTGTAGATAAATAGAAAGAGAGAAAGAGAGAGAGATTGTAGAAAGAGAGATGCTGGAGATAGAGAGAGAAAGAGACTTAGTGAGATAGAGAGATAGAGAGATTGTAGATATATAAATAGAAAGATAGATACTGTAGATAGATATTGTAGATAGATAGAGAGATAGAGAGAGATACTGTAGATAGATAGATACTGTAGATAGAGAGATATTGTAGATAGATAGATAGTTAGATGCTGTAGATAGATAGACAGACAGACAGAATTCTTTATTGGCCAAGTGTGATTGGACACACAAGAAATTTGTGAGGACAAGAACGTTGGGGAGGGAGAGAGGTCCGTTAGACACGAACGTGGGGGAGAAAGAATCGCGGGGGAAGAAAGCCCAAAACGAGTCGGGGGCAAGTTGGGGGTTGTTAGGAATCTCTCTCCAAACTCGGGTCTGAAGTTGGCAACGAGCCCCTAGGATGCGGCGGCGGCGGCGAACGCGCGGGAGGAGAGGCGCGCCGTAGCTGTCCGTGGTGCTGAAAGGCAGCCCGGTAGGACGGGAGGTGTGTGGAACGGAGAGCTTTTGGGAACGGACCTGGGAGCGGCAGCGGGGCGGGGGGGGGGGGGGGGGGGGGGGCGAGGGCGAGTCGGGGAAGGTCTTGAAAACAAGAGCTCTGATCTCTGTCCTTGCATCTTTGCTCTTAAGGGCGACTTCGGGATCGATTGGGTTGGTGGGGTTTCCTTAACTCTAGGGCTGCCGAAAACAAATGGCAGAAGTCGAAAGATGCCAGAAGGGTAGGAAAGAGTTTCAAGACCAGACTGAATCCTTCCAGAGATTGTGTGATGGCGAGGAGGACACACACCGAGCTGGATTTCTGTTTGAGAAAAGTTTCACCGTTCAGGTTTCGTTCCCGTCTCCTTTTCCTTGCTCTGGCTTCTTCTGTTCAATGTTCTCGCAGCCGCCCTGCCTGGGGACCTAGGGACTTGATCTCAAGCTCCCTGAAAATCAGAAGTGGGGCTGAAATCTGACCCCAGGCTTCCTTGATCTAAATCCAATACTCTGACTCATAACTCCCAGCGAGCAAGGTGGCCGGATCCAGCTTCCCATCCCCCACCTGCTGCCCTCTCTCTGTGTCTCAGTGGCTGTATAAATTTGATTAATAAGCAGAATAAATAAACGAACTACATGCATGGTTCCCAGGCAGAGATCAGCTTCAGGAGACCTTGGTATTTGTTTATGAATGGTGTTCTCTGGGTAGGGTGATGAGAGAGAGAGAGACAGACAGACAGACTGAGAGAGAGAGAGAGAGAGAGAGAGAGACAGACAGACAGACAGACAGAGACAGACAGAGAGAGAGAGAGAGAGAGACAGACAGACAGAGAGAGAGAGAGAGAATTGAAGTTTGTATAAGATTTTGCTCATTAGCTACTCTTTCTGTAGGGTGATGACTGATTGTTTCTTGTTGCCAGTCCCTCTGATTTATTGAATGCAATCCCTTTGCAGGGATGTGTAGTCACAGAGAGTTGCCTATCTTTCCTTTCTTGCAGTTCAATGCATATTGTTTTCTTCTCTCCTCATCCGGTTGTATCTGCATAATAATCTTGTGAACGGGACGTTAAATTAAGAGGTAGTGATGGATAGTGAAACCCCATTTTTTTCATGGTCAAAAAGAGAAGGGAATCTCAACATCTTTGTCTGACCTCTTAATATTATAAATCTGCTCTATATTAGAGATAGCTCTAATATAGTTATATAGTTATATACTGTGTTATGGTGTGTAGTATGTTTATACTGTTTAACAGTATAAACGTATACTGTTTATTAGTTTAATAAACAATTCACAACAGTGAACAGATCTACCACTGCTTCCTGCTCCTATTTTCACCGCAACAACCCTGTGAGGTTGTTTGGGCTGAGAGAGAGAGTTATCTACAGTTACCTGTAAGGAAATGGGATGAATGAATTGTTTGATTTTAGGATTGTGTAGAAGCAGGATTAATTGATTGATTGCTATTAAGCCAATGAAAAGGGCTTGAAAATTCTCTTTGTGTGAAGCTCCCACTCTACTTGTTGCAACCTAGCTAAAGCATGTTTTTTTTAAAAAATTTCTACTCCATATTTCTGGATTAACTTGTGAATTCATTCAATTATTACTCGATTTTGGAGACCTTTCCCCACATACTTCCATCTCTCCTCTTTGCACAGTCATTCATCGTTTCAAACTTGTGGGCTGGAATTTCTGTTGTCTCCTAAGAGGAGATGCACACTGGAATATTGTCGCGAGCTAAATATACACGTAGGTTATTATCAGGAGGGTAATTAGTGAATGTCCAGTGGGATATTTCCACAAACAAGCTTCATTTCTCAGAAACTCTTACTGTCGGGGTTGCACTATTTACTAAGAAAGCAAAGGCTTTAAATAAGCCATGGTCTTGAAATTCTCTGCAATGAAGCGTTTTTTTAACAATTACACCAGGGAGAGAAACCAGATAAAACAGTGGATTGGAGAAAGTGAGGGACCGATCATCCACAAAGCAAAGAAATAAACTGATTGTACACCTGATTGAATGGGTAGTTTGTGAAAATAGATTGCAATGAATGCAATCTATAATATTTGATGTCTGTCTCATTAATGAAGGCATTTTTTTCAATGAAAATTAGGAGGAATTATGTTTTTCATTTTAATGGATTGAGATTTATTCATTTTCCTGTCCATTGCCTGCCTGCCTTCCTTCCTTCCTTCCTTCCTTCCTTCCTTCCTTCCTTCCTTTTTCCTTCCTTCCTTTTTCCTTTCCTTTCCCTTCCCCTCTCCCTCCCTCCCTCCCTCCCTCCTCCCTTGCTTCCTTTTCATTTAAATTTAATAGACTGCATTTTTGTTCTCTTTTTTTTCATTTAAGTGCAAGCAGCATTTCTAATTTATTTTATTAAAAGCTCAGCAGAGCTTAACTATCAAAAACATGATGGACAGATAAACCCTGGGGTAGGGCAGAATGTTTATTAGACCCCTTCTCCTTTCACCTCTCCCCCCCCCCAATGCTTTTTGTCAATTAAAATCAGTGGTCTAATAATGAGCCATCTTTGGAGAACTACAAGCATTAGAAGCACTTCTTGGACAGTTTAGTTTTACTGTCTCAGGCAGAAAATTCTTTAGTTCTTGGATCATTTCAAATATTGAACCATATTTTAGAATTCAGCCTCCTCTCTTACTTTCCTCTTAAACTTTGAGTAAATGTAGCTACCTACATTTGAAATTCCAACACCCATTAATGGATAGGTTAAGGTTGCTTTCCTAGCCAGTGTTTCCGAAGAAGAGTTGAAAGCTCTTTGTAATCAATGGGACATTCAGTCAATTAAATTGGCTTTTACATGTCTTTGAAGCACCATCTTTATGGCGTGGGGAAATTCCCATTGTGATAAAACACCAAAAGCACTAACTGTTAATGGACAGGTCTATAAAAATTGCAATTTTGTCTCCCCAAAGCTAATATCTTGGTTATGTGCATCGTGGCTTGGAAATTGTCTTGCCTTACTGAATTTTTTTGAGGTATCTTAATCTCTCGGACAGCTAGATAAAGAATGGGATGTTTGACAGATAAATGAGAGGTCAACATTGCAGGAGAAGAAAATATGTTTATTTATTAATATTACAGATTGTTCAATTTAAGAAGAACGTAGCCGGAGAAATAATATGAGAATTTATAAAATGCTATGAGAATGTAAAGCTATGCTAACTGCTAACTAATATTTGATGAAATTCTGCTTGGATTTATTGAGGTTAAGACTGTTGCAGTCCAATGGCTGGCTGGGGAATTCTGGGAGTTGAAGTCCATACATCTTCAAGCTGCCATGGTTGAGAGAAAAAATTGCTTTAGAGCAACTCTGATCCCTTTACGACCTGTGGACTTCAACTCCCAGAATGCCTGAGCCAGCATAGGATTAGGGTTAGAGCTAGGGCTGGCTCAGGCATTCTGGGAGTTGAAGTCCAAGGTCTTGGAGGGGCCATAGTTGCCCACCTACTGTTTTTTAAAAAAAGCTTTGGTTATTCCATTCCAATTTTGCAACTACTTGAAGTCCAAGATTAGAGAGTCCTTAAGACCAGGCTAGAAACTATTATGTCTGGATTATTTTAAATCTAGTAGTTTATTGTGATTGCGTGATCTACGTCCATTCATCTAAGTGTCAATATATCCTGTATTTAGATGGGGTTAGTGGGGACATTTGCCCTCCCACTAAAATGTATTCATTAATGAAATTTATACACTACCTATCTCGCCCAAGTTTACAAACAAGAACCCAAAAATCCATAGAAAAATAGACAAAGCTGTTTAAAAGATAGAGGGAATATCTAAATAACTGATGTATTAGTCTTCTAATAGTAGAGATAGAAGCAGTAGTAGTAGTAGTAGAAGAGATTGGAGAGCCACATGTCTGAAATGGCATTGGGTTTCCTTCTTGAGCAGGGGTTGGACTAGAAGACCTCCAAGGTCCCTCCCAGCTCTGTTATTCTGGGTTCAGCTACTCTTCTTCTATTCAGTGTCCATGTAACCCAGAATACCAATTAAAATCAAGTTAAGTTCCTTGGCCTCCATTCAAGCAATCGGATATTATTTGAATCTCCTTACAGAAATCTACCAAGCTTTTTCACACTCTTTCCTAGATCTCTCTTGGCTTCTTCAGTCGAATCTTTTTTTTTTTTACTGGCATTGTTAGAGATGATCTGATTTGATTTTGAAAGAATGGTGTGGCACGCATTCTCCTTATAAATAAGTAACAGCGGACGGATGCTTGGTTTTTAATGAATACGTTGGACGATGCGGCTACGGCTAGTATCTGCAGATGGCTTTTCCTGTTGATTCTCTTCTCCGTGTTTGTGTCTTCGCAGTCGCTTAGGCTTCGATCCAACACAAGAGAGACACACACAGAGAGAGGCTGTGTGTGTTTGTGTGTTGGGGGAACTATTAGCTGAGTCTAATAAAAGGTGGTAGAATCCCTCCAGCCAGCTGTTGCAAGAGAACAGGTGCCCTCAATCTGTTCTTCCCTCCCAACTCCGGAGGAACCTACCCACAGCGATGCAGATTTTTATGACGTGCGTTTCTGCCGGTTGAAATAACAGAAGCAAAATACGAGGGGAGCTTTGGACTCTTGCACAAAATAAACCCAAAAGAGGAATCCTGCTGTTTTCTAGATGCATTGAGGCTCCACAATTCTAGGCGTTTCCATTTGAAAATCTGAAGAGCCTCCTATGGAATTCTAGCTGAGAAATCAGAGCCTGGGTCGCAGAGATGTGTTTGTGTGTTAAAACATGTATAAAAATGTGTTTTTTCTTTGGACATTTCAGACAAATGCTTGTCCAATCTCTTCTTGAAAATCTCCAGCGTTGGAGCATTCACAATCTCTGGTGGCAAGTCGTTCCACTGGTTAATTGTTCTCACTGTCAGGAAATTCCTTAGTTCTAGGTTGCTTCTCTCCTTGATGAGTTTCTATCCGTTGCTTCTTGTCCTGCCTTCAGGTGTTTTGGAAAAGAGCTTGACTCCCTCTTCTTTGGGGCAGCCCTTCAAATATTGGCACACTGCTATCTTGTCACCCCTGGTCTTTCTTTTCATTAAACACTTAAACACATTAAGCACTTTTTATTAAACGGGTACACTACAATATATTGAAAAACCTCCCAAAGAATTCTATGAAGATGAAAATCAATGACGTTATCCATGGCAATTTGTTGAAATTATGTAAAGATCATTCAGGGAGACTGGTTTTTTTTTTTTTATATATAATACAGGTAGTCCTCATGTTAGGACCATTCAGTGACCATTTGAATTTAATGACAGTGCTGAAGGAAGGGACTTAAAACTGATGCTTGAAGTTCAATAGCACTTTCAGAGAAATGGTTTGGAGGGTAATGAAGAAAAATGTTTGGGAAGCAGAGGTGGGTATTCATCCGGTTCTGACCGGTTCTGGAGAACCGGAAGTGGAAATTTTGAGTAGTTCAGAGAACTGGCAAATCCCACCTCTGACTGGCCCCGCCCCCATCTCTTCTCCGCCTCCCGAGTCCCAGCTGATTGGCTGGGTCATTCTTTTGTTGTCCTGCACAGGAGAACAGAGCTGGAAAGCAGGTTAGTGGGGTGGGGAGGGAATGGTGATTTTGCAGGATATCCTTCCCCTGGAGTGGGGTGGAAATGGGGATTTTACAATATCCTTCCCCTGCCATGCCCACACCACGCCCACCAAGCCATACCCACAGAACCAGTAGTAAAGGTTTTTGGATCGCACTACTGTTGGGAGCTCTGATTTAAATGGTTGGGTACGCCACCCAGAATCTTCATTATAAGATGGGAAGTCATACACATTATTTAAATAAATAGGCACATTGGGGGCACCTATCCTTGTTGGTCTATTCTCCAAAGCACCTGAGAGCAGGTCAGGAAGCAATGGATGGAAACCAATCAATTTAGAATTAAGGAGAAACTTCCTAACAGTGAGAACAATTAACCAGTGGAACGACTGGTGTTGTGATTGCTCCAACACTTTTTAAGAAGAGATTGGACAACCATTGGTCTAAAATGTTATAGCGTTTCCTTCTTGAGCAGGGGGTTGGATTAGAGGACCGCCAGGGTCCCTTCCAACTCTGTTACTCTAACTTTGCAAGAGCTGTATTGGTATATTTGTAGTTTTACACGCACATCGCACCCACAGAGCGAACATTAAGATGCTCCTGAATGAAACAAATGAAGTTGCCGTTCATTTCCTGTGTGGTGTGTGATGATTTCCCTTCCCCCCCAACTCCTTCCAAAGCACCAGCTTCGAGGCAACGTGACCGTTGGAGCCTTGCCCAACGACCTTAGAGAGATGCTACAGAGGCGGCTTGGAGAATTGGAGCGCCAGCTGCTCAGCAAAGTGTCCGAGCTGGAGAACGAGAAGTGGTTGCTCCATAATGAGACCTCCACCCACCGGCAGAGGACAGAAGCTGCCTTGAATGCTCTCCTAGAAAGGGTGTCTGAACTAGAACGAGGTAAGCTTGGCCGGGCTCTCTGTCTTCTTCTCAAGAAGGCCATGTATGAGGAGCACGCTAGGAAATACACCCATTGAACATTCGGCGCAACCGATAGGTTGACTTGCCTCTCTGAAAGGCAACACCGTTGAACTTTGTGGATGGTTTTCTACTTTGTCACCTGTCAGGCCAGTGGTGCATGTTTTAATATCGCTCTGTGTGTCTGTCTTTTGTTCTCTCTCTCTAATCTCCCTCCCTCCTTCCCTATCTAATCTCTCTGTCTGTGTGTAATCTATCAATTATCTATCTATCCATCCATCTGTCCATCCATCCATCCATCCATCCATCCATCCATCCATCCATCCATCCATCCATCCATCCATCCATCCATCCATCCATCCATCTATCCATCTATCTATCTATCTATCTATCTATCTATCTATCTATCTATCTATCTATCTGCCTATCTTATCTCTGTCTCTCTCTATCTGCCTATCGTATCTCTCTCTCTCTCTCTCTCTATCTATCTATCTATCTATCTATCTATCTATCTATCTATCTATCCATCCATCCATCCATCCATCCATCCATCCATCCATCCATCCATCCATCCATCTATCTATCTATCTATCTATCTATCTATCTATCTATCTATCTATATCTATTCTACAGTCTGTCTATCTATCTATCTATCTATCTATCTATCTATCTATTGGTATCTATCTATCTATCTATCTATCTATCTATCTATCTATCTATTGGTATCTATCTATCTAATCTACAGTATCTATCTCCATCTACGTATCTATCAATCAATTCTCTCTCTCCCTCCCTCCCTCTCCCTCTCTCTCTCATCTGCTTGAAGGTACTGATGACTTTCATGGAGTGAGCCAAGGCCAGATTTTCCTCCCTTCCCCTTAAATATGAAGAATTGTTTTAGAACACACATGTATGCACGGACACACACCCTCACCCCTACACAACCAAGGGTGTCTACAGGATATAGAAGGGGGAAAAAAACCAGGGGCTGTGCTGACATGTCTGAAATAGCACCCTATTATTATTTTTTTGCGTGTTGCATATGTAAAGGGGCAATGCTTCAGTAATCCTTCTGGAGCCACTATATTTATTTATTTTTAATCACACCCTCCAGACCTTCACGTAGCCGAAAGGAGAGAACTTGGGCCTGGAAAGGCTGCGTTTGAGTTATAGAGTATGGTTCACCTCCCTTTGATGCCTTGCATCTTGCAACGAAGGGCCCCCACGCATCCTTAACAGTAATAAGTCGCTTCTGAACAGCCCTTGAGTGTCCAAAACCCTTTTGTCATAGCAGATCTGTCATCCTTCCAACCCCCTTGTTATATGCTCCCCTTCTTGAAGTTGGGAGAGGGGAGAGCAGAGACATGACTGAGAAATATTGGCTTGTCAAAGGGGGAGTTCTGACCTAGAGTCTTTGCTGGTTTAGGGATTTGCATTCCTTTATGTGATTTCTACAGGACGATGGGGGCTTACAGCATTTAATATATTTTTTTTCCTGACACAGAAGCCGAACGATCTCTTCCACGGTTACACTGCCAGCCTCTCCTTCCTAATTGCTAACGAAGCCATCCTCCTCCTCCTCTAATTACCAATATATTCTTTGTTTAGAACTCTTTATTGGCCAAGGGTAATTGGACACAGAAGGGATTTGTCTTCGGTGTATAAGCGCTCATTGTACATAAAAGTTATAAGTGATAAAACCATGATCATAGTCATCGTAAAAATACATTCATCATAAATCATAAGATATAACACTTAGTGATAGCCATGGGATACTAAATAAGCAATCAACACAAATGGTAGTAGGAAACAAAATAAAACAATATAAATCGTAAAGATACAAGCAACAAATTTATAGTCATCAGTAGAGAAGGAGATAGGTAATAGGAAAGATGAAAGAGTAATATTAATACAGTCGAATTAAGTAATTTGGCAATCATGTAGGAATTATGCAACGAGGCAACCTCATCAGTGCACAGTTGGACTTAAGTGTAGCATACAAAATTATCTGCTACGATGTCCTACCAGTCAATAACTACTTCAGCTTCAGCTGCAACAATACAAGAGCACACAACAAATATAAACTCAAGGTAAACCACTCCAAACTCGATTGCAGAAAGTACAACTTCAGCAACTGAGTGGTCAATGCCTGGAATGCACTACCTGACTCTGTAGTTACATCCTCTAATCCCCCATTCCTTTAACCTCAAACTATCCACTATTGACCTCACCCCATTCCTAAGAGGTCTGTAAGGCACCATCGTGCCTACCGTCCCTGTCCTATTGTCCCCATTTATTCATACCTATTTCCTGCATTTATGCTTATGTTTATTCTTATTTCTATTATATTGTAAGCAACTGACAAATCAAATAAATAAAATAAAAGCTAAAAGGAAGGAAGGAAAGAAGGGGGGAGGAAGGAGAACAGGGAAGGAGAAGGAAGGAAGGAGAGAAAAGAATGGAGGGAGGAGAGAAAGGAAGAGAGAGAATACCCATTCCTAAGAGGTCTGTAAGGGGCGTGCATAAGTGCACCATCGTGCCTACCGTCCCTGTCCTATTGTCCCCATTTATTCGAACCTATTTCCTGTATTCTCACTCCTGTATATATGTATTCCTATTATATTGTAAGTGATTGACAAATTAAATAAATAAATAAAATAAAAAATAAAAGAAGGAAGGGGGAAGGAAGTAGAACAGGGAAGGGGAAGGAAGGAGAGAAAAGAATGGAGGGAGGAAAGAAAGGAAGGGAGAGAATACCCCATTCCTAAGAGGTCTGTAAGGGGCGTGCATAAGCACACCATCGTGCCTACCATCCCTGTCCTATTGTCCCCATTTGTTCATACCTATTTCCCATATCCTTACTCATGTTTATACTTATACCTATTATATCTTGGAAGCGATGGACAAATCAAATAAATCAAATAAAATTTTAGCAGCCGAGAAACCAGCTCATTTTTTCCTCTTATCTGACCATTATCAGCAGGCCCAAAACCTCTCGATTAGGGACAATCCTATGTCATACGCAGATCATTTTTACTTTCTGGCCCTTTAGGTACCAGTGCCTTTAAAGCACCGGATGAATTTAAAGTCTCCCTTCCTCTCCGCACCAACTACTTGTATGGGAAGATCAAGAAAACGCTGCCTGAACTCTACGCCTTCACCGTCTGCTTATGGCTGAAATCCGGTGCCTCCCCTGGAATCGGGACACCCTTCTCTTACGCCGTCCCAGGACAAACCAACGAAGTGGTGTTGATCGAGTGGGGGAACAACCCCATTGAGCTCCTGATCAACGACAAGGTAAGGTAAAGCACATGAATCGCATTGAATCGCATGCTTTATTTGGCCAAGTGCGATTGAGGCACACAAGGAATTTGTCTCTGGTACAGAAGCACTCCGTGTACAGGCAAAGCAACGGAATAAGGATAATCCTCCTCATAGTAACCTCAATAAGAAGGGCGGTGTAATGAAGGTAATAAGAAGGATAAATCTATAGGTATAAATGTAAAATACCACTCATGCATCATCATTAAAATCTCCAGGACCGTAAAGCCTACAAATTTGAAATTTGGCACATACAGTATGTTCCTCTTGGCTTCTAGGGGCTCACTAAGAAAGGATTCTTTGAAATGACCGTCAGAGCATTTAGAGTATTTCCTATATTATTATTATTATTATTATCATCATCATCATCATCATCATCATCATCTTCATCTTCTTCTTCTACATCATCATCATCATTATTATTATTATTAGCACTTATATACCACTTCACAGGGCTTCCCAGCCCTCTCTAAGCGGTTTACCGAGTCAGCCTCTTGCCCCCAACAATCTGGGTCCTCATTTTACCCACCTCGGAAGGAGGGAAGGCTGGGTCCACCTTGAGCCTGGTTGGATTCGATCTGCCAAATTACAGTAGGAGTAGCTTGCAGTACTGCACTCTAACCACTGCACCACCGAAGTTCATTATTATTATTATTATTATCATCATCATCATCATCATCATCATCATTATTATTATTATCATTATCATCATTATCATCATTATTATTATTAACATGCTCTGATGCTAAGGAGTTCTGCTCCCCCTCCCCACCTGAAAAGAAATCTGTTCCAAAATGCAAAACACAAGCAGAGGAGAGGAGTTTCACTTTCACTTTCACTTTTACAGCACCAAACAGCTTTAGTACAGAATAGTTGAGCTAAGCCACACCTAGGCTCCTCGCTGTCTCCTTCTTCCTTACACGGTAAATACTGTTACAGTTTCCAAGCAGCCCTCAACTCTCTCACCCACTGACAGGATACTAGCCAGATGAATACCGATGGATGCTGGTAGGCAGAGGCAGAATTCCACCCCCCCCCCTTATTTTCCTCCCCAAAAACTAAGCCCGACCACATAGTTTTGTAGCGAAGCACGAGGATCCAGCTAGTAATCCTAAAGCCATACTACACTACGTGGGTAAATATATACATAGACATTAGACAGCACTGTGAGAATTAGGTGTTCAGCAGAGTGATGGCATAAGGGAAAAAACTGTTTCTTGGCATGCAATGCCCTATAGTGTCACTCCAAGCGACTTGGGATGGTTTATGTCCAGGATGCGAGGGGTATGCAGATATTTTCTCAGCCCGTCCCCCCTTCTGACTGTGCCATATACAAGCCCTCTCTGGAAAGCAAGCTGGTTGCAATTGTTCTTTCTGCAAGCTGAACTGCCCATTGGAGTCTGAACCAAGCTTATAACAATGGAATCTTGTATGTCTGAAGGCATGTCTGCCCCCTTTTATCCGCATGGGGAGGGGCGGTGTCTTACCTTGGCGTTTACTCAGGTTACGATCCTACCTTGGACTCAGTCCCCTTTTTTCTCTGACTGTTGTCTTTCTTGTAGATCTTTCTTCTGTCCCTCAAGGGCCATTCCCTCCCTCCTCTACCTAGGCAGGGAATGAATGAGTCCTCTAGAGATACCTTTGTCCCAAGTCATGAATGGCTTGACCTGGAAGATACCAATTCAGACACCCCACCTTCCTTCTCCAAAGGTCAACCGTTGGGTTGACCAAGTGGTAAAGCTGCAACTGTGGCATAGCTCCATTCATTCAAAGGGGGGGGGGGTGTGGAGAGGCGCGGTGGCTCAGCAGTTAAAGAGGCTGAGCTTGTCAACTCAAAAGCTGACAGCCCAGGTTCGAGACCCAAGCGCCGTGCGACAGGATGAGCTCCCGTTACTTTGCTGCAGCTCCGGCCCATCTAGCAGCTGGAAAGCATGCCAACGCAAGTAGATAAAGAGGTACCATTTTGGTGGGAAGGCAACAGCCTTTGGCATATAGCCAATGCTGGCCACATGACCATACAAATTATATTCAGACACTGCTGGTTCCCTCGCCCAAGAAACGGAGATGAGTCTAAAACACACGACGAGCGGTTGCAGGAACTGGGCCTGGCTAGTCTAGGGAAGAGAAGGACCAGGGGAGAGAGGAGAGCAGTCTTCCAATATTTGAGGGGCTGCCACAGGGAGGAGGAAGGGGTCAAGCTATTTTCCAAGGCCCCCAAAGGCCAGACAAGGAAGAATGGATGGAAACTGAACAAGGAGAGATTCAACCTGGAAATAAGGAGAAATTTTCTGACAGGGAGAACCATCAACCCATGGAACAGAAATTGCCTTTGGAAGTTGTGGGAGCTTCATCTCTGGAGACTTTCAAGAAGAGACTGGACTGCCACCTGTCAGAAATGGTGTAGGGTCTCCTTCTTGGGTATGTGTGTGGGGGGTTGGACTGGATGACCTACAAGGTCCCTTCCAACTCTGTTAATCTAATATTAGATACTCCTGGACAGGGGAAACCTTTTCCATTCATTCATTTGGTGTTTTGTTAGCTCAATGCATCAAAACCCGAATAATTTCAGCAGAACCATCGACTCGGGCAGCCTGTTGTTTTGCTGAAAGCGAAAGATTTGTCAGGACACAAAAAGTTGTCGTGAGACAGAAGCGGGGAAAAAATACACGGTGCGATGAGAGTCTCATAAACAATGAATCCCCCGGGAGAGTTGAAGGTGAGTTGCTAAGTGACACATGCATCGTTCTGAAATTGCAATTGTGCACCTTCCTTATGCACAGGATTTAGCAAAGTCCAGGTACTGGATGTGATTTCAATCACCAGCCTCTCCTTTTCAAGAGGTGCAAATATCCACCACCAATCATCGTCATCATCATCATCATCATCATCATCATCATCTCATCACCAACAGCAAATGCTGCCTCTGTAATGAGAAAGAGGAAACAGTTGACCATTTAATCAGTGGATGCAGCCAAATTTCACAAACTGACTACCTACAACGCCATAGCCAACTTGCTAAGATCATTCACTGGAAACTGTGCCAAACTGTTTGGATTTGAGTATAGTAACAACTACTGGGAACATCAGGTTGAGAAGGGTCTAGAGAATGAAAAAGTCAAGATCTTGTGAGACTTCTAGAATTCAGACGGACAGGCACTTGGCCCACAACACACCTGACATAACAATAGTTGAAAAGAAAAAGCAATTGCAATACCTGGGGATGCACAAATTGTAGACACATAGCAACAGAAAAATCACAAAGTATCAAGACTTACAATTTGAAGTTGAGTGACTTTGGAAAAAGAAATCATGTGTGATCCCAATTGTGATTGGAGCCCTTGGAGCAATACTTAAAGGGCTACCTCACTATTTGGAAATCCTGAATTTATTAGACTTGAATACCCTGATTCTACAAAAAAACCACCCTACTTGGAACAGCTTATATCCTCCGACGGTACCTGAACAGTTCCTAGGTCCTTGGTTAGGACTCGAGCTGTTGAGCTACCAACCAGCCCCAAAGGCTGTGAATCTCACTAAAGGTTAAATAATAACAATAGTAACAATAACAATAATAATAAAAGTATCACAATGTTTGCTTTGATTTTCTTTGCCAAGGTGGCCCAACTTCCCCTCTTCATCAGCGACGGAAAGTGGCACCATATTTGCATCACCTGGACCACCAGAGACGGGATGTGGGAGGCTTTTCAGGATGGAGATAAATTGGGCACCGGAGAAAATTTAGCCCCGTGGCATCCCATTAAACCTGGAGGGGTTTTGATCCTTGGACAGGAACAGGTGAGCCATGGCAGATCATTTGGTGTGGGTTCCCCTTTGGTTTCGCTTTTTTTTTCGTTTTTAAAATTAAATCCTGGGATCTGCAGCTGAATCTGATGCAAAATAAGAATAATAAATAAATAGAAGAATGTTTTGGAGGATCAGCATTGAACAGGAACATTGCTTTCTCCCCCCCCCCCTGCTTTCTTCAGCTGCCTCTCATTTCTTTTTCATTTATAATTTCTGTATGCAATAATATGATCTGCGGGATCCTTGGTGTTCTCTGAGCTTGGTTGCTTTCTGGCAGATGTTTTTCATTGCTCAGCTAGGTAACCTCATCGGTGTTAGGAGAGATAATGAATAGAGAGCAAAACTCACTCCCTTCCAGCACTGATGATGTTACCTAGTTGGGTACAGTCAAGCAAGAAAAATAGTCAAGCTCAGAGAGCAAAAAGGACCCCACAGTCCTCCTCCTCCTCCTCCTCCTCTTCTCCACAAACCCCACTCCCTTCCAGCACTGATGATATTACCTAGTTGGGTGATAAAACATTTGCAAGAAAACCACCAAGAACCCCACGGTTCAACCTGAAGTTAGAAGTATCCTCTTTTGTGGGTGTATGCATTACAAATTACACTGTGACTTAGATGCTGTTGTGATTGAACAAGCTGGGAATCAGAAATGCCTGAGTGATCCATTGCAAAGTGCAGAGAGATCTACCTGTAGATCTCCATCTATGTCTTCTAGCAGGATCTTTCTTTGAAGGAGAAGACGATGTCCAAAGACATGGCTAAAAAGGCCCCTCTTCATCCTAGGGCACGCAGGGAGGAACGGAGAAGGGAGCAACGTGGGTTGCATGGCTTATGGGGGAGGAAAGGGCCCTGATTCCCTTCATTAGCTGCAGCTGAGAGCACAGTGTTTAAAAAGGGAAGTTGAGATTAAATCGTGAATTAACTGGTATCATTGAGGCTTATTTGTGTTCCTGGTGTCTTCCCAACTGTTGTGAAGTTTTGCCATGTTTTCAAGTCTGAAATTCCTTCTCCCGCCCTGTCGAGTTAATTACTTCAGCTTGGTTTGTTTGGAATTTTAGTTACAGTTTATGTGTACCTTGTTTTGGACTGAATTTTCTCCAGTTAAAGGTTGTTCTTGGGAGAGTTTTTTCTCCAGCCGAAGGTAACCTGGACATTGGGGGCAAAGTTGGAGATATTTAAAGGGACTCTTCTTGCTTATTTGACTGTGTGGCCTTTGTGCCACGCCATCACAGGATGTATCTGATTATGGACGTTTCCATCATGCAGGATTGCATCTAGGAACTCTCAGATCGACTTCAAAGTAACATTTCCAAAGCCTCATGAGATTGGATGATCTTCTCAGTTTTGGAGGTTGTTGGTGGTTTTATTTTAGGTACTGTACTTGGAAGTTGGAGAAGTTGCCTTTTTCAGGAATTTAACTCATCTTCTTTTTAAGCAAAAAAAAAAAAAAAACAAGTTTGCTTGGTCCTAACAGATGGTTTGATTTCATTTCTCTTGAAGGACACCGTTGGAGGCAGGTTTGACGCCACCCAAGCGTTCGTTGGAGAAATGAGCCAGTTCAATATCTGGGACAGAGTCTTAAAGCCGGACGATATTATGAAGATTGCCAATTGCTCCATCAACATGCCCGGCAACATCATTCCGTGGGTTGACAATAACGTGGATGTGTTTGGCGGTGCCACGAAATGGCCCGTGGAGAGCTGTGAAGAACGTCTACTTGACTTATAGCCATGGCCATTTCCTATCCAAGTGCCCTCTTTTTATTAAGACAATCTTTGATGCTCTGAGATCCTGCTTCATTTCCTTGCAGTGTAACCATATCCATCATTATAATTTGATTTTTTTTTTAAAAAAAAAACCTGCTTAGATAGCTGTCCTCCCCATGCACAATATACAAGTCCACACCTAGGGTGTAGTTCTCTAGAGCAGGGTCTCCAACCTCGGCCACTTTAAGACTTGTGGACTTCAACTCCCAGAATTCCCTATCTATTCTCTATTCTCTATCCATCTATCATCTCCTTCTCCTTCTTCCTCCTCCTCCTCTCCTCCTCCTTCTCTTCCTCCTCCTCTCCTCCTTCTCTTCCTCCTCTCCTCCTCCTCTCCTCTTCCTCCTCTCCTCCTCTTCTCCTCCTCCTCTGCCTCCTCCTCTCCTCCTCTTCTCCTCCTCCTCTGCCTCCTCCTCCTCTCCTCTTTCTCCTCCTCTTCCTCCTCCTCCTCTCCTCCTCTCCTCCTCCTCTTCCTTCTCCTTTTCCTCTTCAAATCTTGGAGTTGAAGTCCACAGGTCTTAAAGTGGCCAAAGTTGGAGACTCCTGCTCTACAGATGTCCACAAAAGTCCTCTTGAGGTCTTCCAATGGCTGTGCTGCCACGTCCAGTTGTGGTGGACCCAGCCATGGCGATTTATAAAGTGTGTTCTAAGGCTTAAGCCAGTATTAGAACAAAGACATTCTGGCTTGCTCATCGAACTGCAGCCAGAAGAAGTCATGTTCAACAGCTGGCCCCAGCCAAGGTGGTTCCTGCGATGGCCACACGGGCAGGGGAATTCTGGGAGGTGAAGCCCACAAACATGGAGACGGACCAGTTTGGAGGGAGAGGATTACTAGCCGAATCTCATAACAACCGAAAAACATAAATACCCCCTTCAATATAGATTTTTGTGAGTCTGTAGCTTCTCAAAGGGTAGGTTCACTTGTTACCTGTTTTTTCATTTTAGGTTGGGTTTCTTCCCCCCTCCAATTGTTCCGTGTGTAAAAGTTTATCTTTTAAAGGATGATGATTCTAGAACAGGGGTGTCAGACTCGATATCATTGACGGCTGCATCAGGGTTGTGTTTGAACTTAAAGGGCTGGGGGCATGGCCAGCTCAACGTCACTCATCAAGGCTCCGCTTTCAGCTGCGACAGCCTCCTGTAGCCCTACTGCCAGTGGAAATGGAGCTCAGGGAGGGCATGTGTGGCCTTTCTGAGTTCCATTTTTGCTGGCAGAGGCATCGTGGGCCAGCCCTCCGCTGTTTCCAGGGTGGGCCTGCAGGCCAGCTCTAAGCACCGCATGGGCCTTGAGTTTGACACCCCTGTTCTAGAACAGTGGTTGCCAACCCGTGGGCCGGGGACCACTGGTGGTCCGTGAGAAAATTTTGGTGGTCTACAGAGAAATGTCACCCCCAAAGCAATTAATCCAGGCTGTGCAGGAACACAAGGCTGTGCCGCCCACATGGCCCGCGGGAACACAAGGCTTGCGTTGCTTGCATTGCGAACAACACGAAGTTGTGAGGGGAGGGGGGAAAGGGCAGGGGGGGTGGACTTGCCCCACTCACCCCACGCACCTGGCCTGGCCACTGGGCTGCTTCTTTCCACTTCTTTCTTCTACTGCTTTTGGCTGCACGCAAGGAAAGCAGCAAAAGTCTTTCTTTCTCTCCCCCAAACTCCGCCAGAAATGAGTCTTTGGGACCCTGCAAGGCCTCCTGCTCCAAGAGGCTGTGCTCGCAATGACTCATTTCTGGCGGAGTTTGGGGGAGAGAAAGAAAGACTTCTGCTGCTTCTGCTGCTTTCCTTGCATGAAGCCAAAAGTCTCTCTCTCTCGCCCTGAGAATGGAGCTGGAGACGGTATCCTGCGATCCCAAATAATGGACGATCGATCGGTAGGAAAATGGGATGGGGGATTTTCCTGCAGACTTTTTGGGGAATTTTCCCAGGGTCTCTGGTCTGAGGGATTTAAAATTATGAATTTGGTGGTCCCTGAGGTCCAAAAGGTGGGTGACCCTTGTCCTAGGAGGTCTCGCTTAGAGATATTTCCAATGGCGAGCAACCAGAACTTTTCTTGATAAACCTGGCAATGACCTGTGGTCAGCTGTGGAGAAACTGTTAATACTACTACATTCCTTCTCCATGTAGCTCCATTGTTATAATGATCCCCATACTTCTACAGGCAGTCCTCAACTTATGCCTACAGTCGGGGCCACACTTACTGTTGCTAAGCAAGGCGGTTGTTTGATCAGCCATGCTTGATTTTACAACCTTTTTTGCCCCGTTGTTAAGTGAATCACACGGAGTCCGGCTTCCCCCGTTGATTTTGCTATTTGGAAGCCACCAGGAAGGTTGCAAATGGTGATGCCAGAGTGCTTCAACCATCAACGATACATTCCAGTTGCCACATGGCCAAACTTCGATCATGTGACCCATAAAGTCCTTGCACTTATGCCATGGTCATAAGTGCAAGGACCAGCCCATAAGTTACTTTTTTCAGTGCTGTTATAACATTGAGTGCATGGTTGTAAGTAGGAAACTTTTATGGGTGTTACCCTAAAAGAGACCTGACCTGGGTGCCCACATTGCAGCCCTGGTCAAAAGGGCCCAGCAGAGATTAGACTACCTGAGGCTTCTCAGGAAACAACAACTGAATGAAAAACTGCTGGTGACCTTCTACCGCTGCACCATAGAGAATATCTTAACTTATTGCACCTCTGTATGGTTTGCCAATTGCACAGTGGCAAATAGGACAGCACTCCAGAGGGTTAACCATCATTGCTCAGAGGATCATGGGTTGCCCTCTCCCCTCTTTGGAAGAGCTTTAGAACTCTCCCTGCCTTAAGAAAGTTCAAAACATCCTCAAAGATCCATCTCATCCTGGGCACCCTTTTTTTGAACTATTACCATCTGACAGACGGTACTGGATAATAATAAAAACAAAGACAAATAGGCTGAAAAATAGCTTCCATCCCAGGCAGTAACTATTGAATTCTACTGTATAGTGCAGTATTGGCCCAGTGTGTGGGGTTTTCAATTCAATGTGTGGAGTGTGAAGGGTGTGTGTTTCTGTTTATTTTCATGGCCATGCTGTGCACTGAAAATGGTGTTTGAGTTTGTCGTACGAGGTGCAATGACAATAACCTAACTAAACTAAACTGTAGTTTCCTATGAATTAGGAGACTCCAACCTTGTCCACTTTAAGACGTGCAGACTTCAACTCCCAGGATTGAGCATGGCTGTCTGGGGAATTCTGGGAGTTGAAGCCCATAAGTCTTAAAACTGAGGAGACTCTGCTATAATAATCTATTATAAAATCTGATCATGAAATCCCAAAGGTGCTTTTTTTTCAAGAGGCAACTGGAGTTTCTGTATTTGTCTTTGAAGACGTTTCACTTCTCACCCAAGAAGCTTCTTCAGCTCTGACTGGATGGTGGGAATGGATTCATGCTTCTTGCAGACAGCTTGGTCATTTGCATCCTTTTAGAGAGTCATTGAGGCCACTTGGAGGTTTGGGATGAACATCTTTCCAATGGTGTAGGAGTATGAATGGATTTCCAGATAAAAATTGCAGACTACAGGAATATTTGCACCACTGAAGTGACCCTGAGGACACAGATCAACCTCCAAGTGGCCTCAGTGACTCTCTAAAAGAATGCAAATGACAAGGAGTATAAATCCTTCCATTCCCCACCATCCAGTCAGAGCCGAAGAAGCTTCTTCAGAGAGAAACATCTTCAAAGAAAAAAACCCAGAAAGTCCAGTTGCCTCTTGAAAAATCACCTTTCAGACAACCATGGCCTGGAGGACTGAGAATCTCCATTGACATCTGATCATGAAGAAACACCATGATTGACACCCATCTCCCCAAATGCCGAGCCTTACATTCTGATTGCCCTTTTAAATAAGCACTTCTGTTGTGGTGGCTGTGGTTTTTTTTAAACTGCAAGTAGACATGTCTTAATATCGTGTCATAAAGGCTCTTCCAACAACCAGTTTTGGGCCGTCAGGGTTGCATAAAGGAATTATCAAATTCCTGGTCTGTTTAGTTTGTGTGTGTGTGTGTGTGTGTGTGTGCCTGTGATTCAACCCAAAGCAAGGCCCCCTGTACTCTTTTTCATTTATTGGAAGTGTTAGCCAACGAGGACCAGAATGGAAAGAAATCCAATTTGTTTACAAATGTGTAATGTCACATCAGAGGCGCTGCCTGGGAATACAGCTCAGTTATCTTTTACAAAATACACTTTCCTTTCATTTTTGTATCCTCTAAAGCAAACAAATACCCACTGTTGACAAAAGCAAATAGGGCAAAAACATCGGTGCAAAAATGCATGGATTTAATAAAAGAATGAAGAGAGAGGCAGTGAGATAGACAGGAAGGGAGAGAGGGAGAAAGAAGAGAGAGGGGGGAGGGTTAGAGAGGGAGACGGAGAGAGAGATAGGGAGAGAAGGAGAGAGAGAATAGAGGGAGAGAGAAATTAGGGGGAGAGAGAAGTTAAAGAGGAGAAGGAGAGACAAGGAGAGAGAGAGAGACGGGGAGAGATAGACAGGGAGAAAGTGATAGGAGAGAGGGAGAAATTAAAGGGACAGAGAAGTTAGGAGAGAGAGAGACAACGAGAGAGATAGACAAATGGAGAAAGAGATAAGAAAGAGGGAGAGAGAGAGAAATTAAAGAGAAACAGAGAAGTTAGGAGAGAGAGGGAAAAATGATAAGAGAGGGAGGGAGAGAAATGAAAGGGACAGAAAAGTTAGGAGAGAGAGACAACAAGAGAGATAGACAGGGAGAAAGTGATAAGAGAAAGGGGCAGAAATTAAAGAGGAACAGAGAGAAGTTAGGAGAGAGAGGGAGGTAGAGAGTGAGAAAGAGATAAGGGAGAGAGAGAAATTAGGGAGAGAGAAAAAAGAGGGTGAGAGAAATAGGGAGGGAGGGCGAGATAAAGAGAGAGAGACAGAATAAATTAGCACTGATTGGAGGAACAATTTGAAATAATTGTAAAGCTCAGCAAATTTTTATTTATTTATCTGTGGATCATGTTTCTATACCTCCCATCCCATTTGCATACCTACGAATCCTGATCAGACATGGGTAATTGTGTGTGTGTGTTTTAATCCCCCTTAATCCTTTTTTTTAAATATCTGGTTCTTTCTCCCCCTCCTTTTCCCTCTCTCCCCCTCCCCTTTTTAAATATTTGTGATTATTTGGGGCTTCTGACATTAAGCAACCCTAACAGGAAAGGAGGACGATTTTTTAAAGAGAGTTTAATTTGAGAGAGGATGAGGAGGGTGTCCTTTATAAAAGTTCGTATTTTATTTTTTTCATACGCTTGGATTGTTGGGAGGTCTGTAACCAGGTCTGTAACCAGGACTGCCAGACATATTTCCATTGAAAATGTAAGGTGATTGTTCTTTAAAAAAGAAAAAAAAGAAATTAAAAAAAAATTCTTGCACTGGGAGGGAATTTGCCTTTTGCACTTTCGTGAAACATTGTGTTTTTCTTTCTAGACCTTTGTCACCTATCCCTTATACAAACTTCATGCTTCTGTTCTGTTTGCAGAAAGTACAGAGGGCGATTAAGACAAACGTCCTTGGTCCAGACTGTCTCCTGAGTCCTATTTTTAAACACATTCTTAACACTCTCCTTTTGAAATAAAAGGAACTTGGAAATGCTTCTGAACACCTGGGTCAATGCAGCTCACAAAACTTGAAATTTGAGATAACAGGATCGCATAGGATAAGATAGGATAGGATGGCATGGCGTTCATGGAATAGCATAGGGGATTAGAATTAGGTTAGAGTTAAGAGTTAAATTAGAGAGCAATAGCAATAGAGTAGAGTTCAGAATAGAATAGAGTAGGGTAGAGTAGAATATGAATTTAGAATAGAATAGAATTCAGAGTAGAATAGAATATAATCTATTAAGAATAGAATAGAAATTAGAATCTATTAAGAAGAGAAGAGAATCTATTAAGAAAAGAATAGAAATTAGAATTCATTAAGAATAGAATAGAACAGGAATCTATTTAGAATAGAACAGAATCTATTAAGAATAGAATAGAAATAAAATAGAATAGAATAGAAATGTAGAACAGAACAGAATAGAATTCAGAATAGAATAGAATAGAACAGAAATGCAGAACAGAACGGAACAGAACAGATAAAAACAAAAAAACATTTATTTGTGTACCTTTTCTGAGATGGACAGATTGTTAATTTCTCAGTAGGTGAGGAAGCTGAAATGTGTGGCACTGCAGGACAGAGTGTTAAACATACACACTTTCACACTCTTCTTACTAAGGCTGTGAGCAAGTTCTGATGGGGATTCCTTTCATGGCGGGGCAGCGGGGAATCCAAAACAGCAGGAAGGGTGAGAATGAATGAAAGAGCCAGGATTTTAATTTTTCTTCTCTCTCTTTTTTTGGCTCTTGGCTGAATTTCTTACTGTTTCATTGCAAGAAGTAATGCCATTAGTAAGGTTTCCTTCCTTCCTTCCTTCCTTCCTTCCTTCCTTCCTTCCTTCCTTCCTTCCTTCCTTCCTTCCTTCATCTCACAAAATCTTCCTTCCTTCCTTCCTTCCTTCCTTCCTTCCTTCCTTCCTTCCTTCCTTCCTTCATCTCACAAAATCTTCCTTCCTTCCTTCCTTCCTTCCTTCCTTCCTTCCTTCCTTCATCTCACAAAATCTTCCTTCCTTCTTTCCCTCCCTCCCTCCCTCCTTCCTTCCTTCTTTCCTTCCTTCCTTCCTTCTTTCCTTCCTTCATCTCACAAAATCTTCCTTCCTTCCTTCCTTCCTTCCTTCCTTCCTTCCTTCCTTCCTTCCTTCCTTCCTTCCTTCCTTCCTTCCTCCTCCCTCCCTCCCTCCCTCCCTCCTTCCTTCCTTCCTTCATCTCACAAAACCTTCCTTCCTTCCTTCCTTCCTTCCTTCCTTCCTTCCTTCCTTCCTCCCTGCCTTCCTCTCCTCTCCCCTCCCCTCCCCTCCCCTCCCCTCCCCTCCCTTCCTTTCCTTTCCTTTCCTTTCCTTTCCTTTCCTTTCCTTTCCTTTCCTTTCCTTTCCTTTCCTCTCGTTAAATTCCCAAACAAAAATAAAAATCGGATTAAGCTTTCTTACTAGTTCATATTTGGGCCACGTCCCACTTCTGGAGGAGAGGCAAGGAGAATTTCCACACTTTTCCCATTCTTCACTTTCCGTGTTAAGAAAAAACTCAACCAGCTCTGTTGTGTTTTTAATTCCCTCTTTTGCTTGAAGTTGAATTACTGCCATGTTCTTTTCTGAGGCTCAAGCCGTATTTCTCCTGGCGAGAGAACCAAGGGGTGCTGTGATCGACTGCCTAATCTGAGCTGGAGCTAGAAGGTAAGTCACTCGTGCTTCCTTGAAGTCAACCAGGGTCTCAGTCAGTTCTTCCCTCCTTCCTCACAACGCAGCACTGGGAAGGTCATCTTCCAGAGAACCAAGATGCTACAACTGATCAATCAAACCTTGATCTCCTCTCTTGCAAATGAGTTTGGAAAGTCTGGTTTTCAAGGCGACTAGACAATGAAATTTTGCCCGTTGCCCTGACAGCCATGTTGGAAGAGCACAGAGGTGCTGGGTGAAGGGTTTGGCCCTCATTCTATCTTTATCAAGACAAGGGGAACATCTGGGAATAGGGAGGGAGGATTGGCAGTGAGCCAACAAGAGTGCTCAACTTCTATGGTTGCCATTTCTACTTTAGCTCAGGGGTCTCCAAACCTTGGCAACTTTAAGACTTGTGGACTTCAACTCCCAAAATTCCCTATCTATTCTCTATCCATCTATCATCTCCTTCTCCTTCCTCCTCCTCCTCCTCTTCTTCCTTCTCCTCTTCCTCCTCCTTCTCCTCCTTTCTTCCTTCTCTTCCTCTTCTTCTTTCCTCCTCCTCTTCCTCCTCCTCCTCCTCCTCCCCCCATTACTTGCGACAACTCACTATTAATCAAACCATGGCAAAGTAGATTGGTTGAGCTCATTCCAAAATCCTTGCTCCTATCAATAGCTTCACCTATTCTGTGAAGCTTCTGTTGGTAGTGTGAAGGCGCTGCGTTCAACATAACGGTTCAGGCCAGAGTTGGGTGGATGGACGCAACAAGAGCTCGTTCCAACGCAAGCGATGTGGTTTCCGGCAACTGTTGGGGAGGTAAGAGAGGGGTTGTGTGAGTACATCTAGCTGAATCACAGCATCTTTACCAGCAAGTGAGTCACCCATTTCCAAACTTTTTTTTTTGTGATACCAGGAAAGTAGGGCAGCGCCTCCATCTTAAAGGGAGACGGGCATGAGGGGGTGTGATTGCAAATGTATTTGAATGCAGTAATTATTGTGGCAAGGAGAGGCTTTTATACAGCAGCTCAGAAAATAACATATTCGGATGCCGATGTATTGTGTTTAAGCAACCTGCCCCCCAAATTCGATCTAGTTCTATCAAGTGAAGATCTAGCGATGCTATTCATGTGACGATATTCATGTGACACGTTAAAGCACCTGTAGGCCAGATAAGGAATAATGGATGGAAACTGAACAAGGAGAGATTCAACCTAGAAATTGTTGAATGACTATTAGTTGCACCCCTAAACACTTAATATTGCTAATTATCTCCACGACTGAATCATTAATACACAGAGATATAGGGCTGTACCTGCTTTTCCTGATCTCTTTTGTTGTTAAATTTAAGGACCAGCCATAAATCAGTTTTTCAGAGCTGTCCTAACTTCAAGTGGTCTCTAATGAATAACCATTAAGTCATGGCTTATCTTTATATCACCTTAACCCTGAATATGGTTTCTTGGTTCGCTTAACTTGTGGTGTGGACCCAACGTATGTTAGTCGACTAACACCCCCCCCCCACATGAATCAACAAACTATGATTCCAGGCAGTGTATCTAAGTGGGTGGCATGACTTATACACATTTATAGCTGTTCCTGGAAAATAATTCTGCTCAAATTTATATCTGGAGGGTGCCATGCGGTTGTTTTTCAGCATGAGTTACCAAGAAACAACACTTAAAATATTGTAAAGGAGAAAGAAAAGGAAGTCACGATGAGAAGATTTAAAATTTTAAGATGTGTAAGTTTGCCATAAAGTGAAAAATAGCCATTTTTAGCATTCTGCCTCTTTTTTATTAGTCTGTTGCTAATCTCAAGCTCAGAGACCTTATAGTCAAACGCTAATTGTACTCCATTAGTCTATTCTCAAGCCATTGTAAACTATATTTGTCACATCCGAGGCTGAGTGAGTGAGTTGGTCCTGCATATGGATGCAAGCTGATTAAAAAGGAATAAAATTACAGCTGTGGCTGCAGCTGCTAGGAATAGCGACAGCAGATTGTGCCTCTCAAAAACTATCTGAAATGATGGTTTCTTGGAGAAACACAATCCTATCTTTTTAAAATGCTTTTAAAAAAGAAGAAGAAGAAAGAAAACAAGGAATACGTTTTGGCTTGATAAAAAGCAGCAGGAATGGCAAGGAAAGATGAGTCTCTAAGGCGATTCCTTCCATCTTTCCATTTTGCAGAAAAGGAAACGGTGGATTAGGGCTTGATGAATACACCACAATTTTGGAGAACCACAGTCAGCCAGGCAAACCATGTAGATTAGCTAATAAACCAGGGTTTACAATCCAATCTGGCTAAGATCTTTGGACACTTGGAGCCAGTGAAGCTCCCTTCAGATCTACACCCCCAAAATCCCAGCCTATGAGATATCTAAAGCAGGGGTGTCCAACTTTAAGACCTGTGGGATTTCAACTCCCAGAGTTCCTCAGCCAGCCCATCCATCCATCCATCCATCCATCCATCCATCCATCCATCCATCCATCCATCCATCCATCTCTATTTCTGTCTGTCTGTCTGTCTCTGTCTGTCTGTCTGTCTGTCTGTCTGTCTGTCTATCTCTATCTATCATCTATCTATCTATCTCTATCCATCATCTCTATCTATCTATCTATCTATCTATCTATCTATCTATCTATCTATCTATCTATCTATCTATCTATCTCTATCTATCATCTATCTATCTATCTCTATCCATCATCTATCTATCTCTATCATCTATCTATCTATCTGTCTGTCTATCTATCATCAATTTATGTACGTATCATCTATCATCTAATCTCCCTATCTATCTCTATTATTTATCATCCATCAATCATCCATCAATCATCTATCAATCATCTAGCTATCTAGCTTAGAATCTATCCTGTCTCTGTCTCCCTCCCTCCTTCCCCCTTCCTCTGTCTGTGTCTGTCTGTCTGTAATCTATCTATCTATCTATCTATCTATCTATCTATCTATCTATCTATCTATCTATCTATCTATCTATCTATCTATCTATCATGCTGCTATAGAGAGCTTGACTCTGATCTATTTTTCCTGGTAGGGTGCCATTAGACTACAAGGGATGTCCTTAGCAATAAATTTGCCTTAATTGCAATCTACAATAGGCTGGGATGGAAGAGCCTGCTGTGTAAATTAATGAGACATATTTCACCCTAGCAGATGATTAAAGAGGAAGGAGAGAGTCCCGTTTTTTTCTACTTGTAGGCCAACCCAAAGAAACCGAGCCACAGGACCCCAACTCTTCCATTGCTTGGCCACATATCGCAAGATCTGCAATGAATTTTCAGGCCTAAAAGCCGCCATCTGGGTCACCTCTCCTGATCAGCTTAGAAAAGCAGTTGGGGTTTCTGAGAACCAAACAGCAAATAATTTGACCTACTTTAGCCCGATAATCTTTAAATACCACGGAACATCTGCCTTTCGGCATTTGCAAATACTTAATGTATCTTTGGTGAATTTTTCTTTTTTAATGAGTGGATTTCGGCAGGGGTGGGACCAGCTGGGCGTGGGACGGAGAGCATGAATTCAGGTGGGTCTGCAAATCGAAGCAGGCAAGGTTGTTAGGATTCCTCCAAAGGGCTCCCAAATTCACATACAAATGAGAGATGCTACCTGTTGAATTTTACAAACGAGATGCTACCTGTTGAATTTTACAATCATCCCTGTTGATGTAGTAGAAGTCACTATTATAAGGATGCACTGGTGGGCTTCAACTTTTTTTTACTACCGGTCCTGTGGGCGTGGCTTGGTGGGAGTGGCAGGCAAAGGAGACTGTAAAATCTCCAGTCAGAGGCGGGATTGGCCGGTTCTCTGAACTACTCAAAATTTCTGCTCCCGGTTCTCCAGAACCGGTCAGAACCAGCTGAATACCCACCTCTGCAAGGGTGGCTCATTACCTATTTCCTATTGATGGTTTCTGAACAGAGGTGGGATTCAGCCGGTTCTGACTCGTTCTGGAGAACCAGTGGTGGAAATTTTGAGTCGTTCGGACAATCGGCCAATCCTGCCTCTGACTGGCCCAGCCAACCCCATCTATTCTCCGCCTCCCAAGTCCCAGCTGATTGGCTGGGTCTTCTTTGGTTGCCCTATACAGGAGAATGGAGCTGGAAAGCAGGTTAGTGGGGTAGGAGGGAAGGGGGATTTTGCAGTAACCTTTCTCTCCCAAGCCCACCAAGTCACACCCACCAAGTCAACCAAGCTCACCTAGCCACACCCACAGAACCAGTAGTAAAATTTTTTGAATCACACCCCTTCCTCCCCTTCCTTCCTTCCTTCCTTCCTTCCTTCCTTCCTTCCTTCCTTCCTTCCTTCCTTCTCCACCTCCTTTTCTTCTCCTCCAGAGGTGGGATTCAGCCGGTTCTGATCAGTTCTGGAGAACCGGTAGCAGAAATTTTGAGTGTTCGGAGAAACCGGCAAATCCCACTTCTGACTGACCCCGCCAACTCCATCTCTTCTCTGCTTCCCATTGAGTCCCAGCAGATCGGCTGGATCTCCTTTGGTTGCTCTGTGCAGGAGAACGGAGCTGGAAAGCAGGTTAGGGAGGTGGAAAGGGAAATGGGGATTTTGTAGTATCCTTCCCCTGCCTCCCCACCGAGCCATGCCACGCCCCACCAAGCCACGCCCACAGAACCAATAGTAAAAAATTTTGAATCCCACGACTGCATTAGATCCATTTTGCTAGCTGCATTTTTTTTTAAAGGGAGTGCCCAGCAGAAACATTTGCAATAAAGCAGCCAAGTGGAAAATAAAATATACCCCCTGCTCCCTCCTTTCCATCCTTGCTCACTAAATAAATTACTGGTCATGTTTTATTCAAAAGCCTGTTGGAAAAGCACGGAGATAGCCAGCCAGTTCAATCTCTAGCTGCTTATGTCCCCTGGCTTGCATCCATGCTGGGTAGATTGCCTCCCTTCTTATGTAGGGGAGATACCTGCATACATCAGGGCTGCCCAAACACAAGAATCAGCCTTTTGCAAGTCCAAAGTAGTGTGTGGGTGTGGGTGTTCACATATACAGGTAATCCTCAACAGTTCACTTAGTGACGTTCAAACTGACAATGGCACTGAAAAATGTGACTTATGACCTCTTCACAGCTATGACATTTGCAGCATCAAGGTGTGTCTTCATGATCTACGGAGAATCTCAATCATTCAGGTCATGGTTATCCCAAAAGTGCTTTTTTTTTTTCAAGAGGCAAACAGAATTTTCTTGTTTTTCTTTGAAGATGTTTCGCTTCTTGTCGCGTTGTCGCGGTTTGCTCGTTGTCCTTAGGTTCTCTGATCAGTCCGTAGAGCCCCCGCAGGGGTGAAATTTAGAGGGACCCTCGCGAGGGTGAGTACTTAAGTACTAGAATCAATAATTGACACAGACACCATAGTTTCTCAAGGTGAGAGAGCACGTTGTGCCCGGGGTAGATGAAGAAATCCCCCGATTGCAACGCACCACCCTCTTTTATTTTGCAGTTTTATCAGGGCGGGGGGAGCGAGACATATGTGAAGAGGAGCAAGGAAGTATAATTCTAATGGCGCCATGGCAGGATGCGACCACTGTTGTGTGCTAAGATAGCGTGATTATCTATTAACAAGATTTTTGTAGTCAGCTAGTTTCTGTAACTATTTGCCTACGTGTCGTGCCAAGCTGAGTTTATCATGCAATTCCTAACTTGAGAAGGTCATTCTTAGGGCCTTAGGTCAAGAGGACTCTCGAGGTTTACTACAGCTTCTCATCCAGGAAGCTTCTGGACTGGATGGTGGGGAATGGAAGGATTGATACCCCTTGCAGACAGAGCTGGTCATTTGCATCCTTTTTAGAGAGTCGTTGAGGCCACTTGGAGGTTGATCTGCAGTAGTTCCAAAAAGGCTCCACATCCATTTGCATTCCTCGGGTGACCCTGAGGACACAGATAAACCTCCAAGTGGCCTCAAGGACTCTAAAAAGGATGCAAATGACCAGCTCCGTCTGCAAGGAGTATCAATTCTTTTGTTCCCCACCATCCAGTCAGAGCTGAAGAAGCTTCTTGGATGAGAAGTGAAACATCTTTAAAGAAAAACCAGAAAGTCCAGTTGCCTCTTGAAAAAAAAAAATAGCACCTTTGGATTTTGCCTTAAATCCAACTGCAAACAGAATTCCTAATTATGCAATAAACCTCCATTTCCCCCTCTTTGGGGTATCCTTTGCAATTTGGTTTCTGGCTGGACCTCTCTTTCTGCTATTCCTTGGGAAAATGTAGTGATCGACAATTCTCGACTTACGACACAATGGGGCCCCAAATTCCCATTGCCAAGCAAGGCAGTTATGAAGTGAATTGCTCTGATTTTATGACCCCTTTTTTTGGTGAAGGTTGTTCAGCAAACTGCCCATCCTACTTTGTCATGTATAGCGGCGATTCAATTCTGACTCAAAAACCTCCTATCGTTATGCTGAGTTTGGCCCACGAATCCCTGGCCAGAAATGAACTCAAATATCCATAAAGAGAAAACGGATTCACGCAATTTATCCTCTTTTTGTTGGAAATCTTTGGTTAGAACATTACGGACAAAGCTTGAATTTTAATGAGAATGCATTTTCTTCTTATTGCTTTTTTTAAAAAATTCTGACTTTTTCTTCTTCTTCCTCTAAATATGTCCACCTCTTGTCATTTCATTGGAAATTCAACCGAGGAGATTTTTTATCTTTGCCTGGTTGTTCTCATCTATATATTGATGATTCAAAGCATTCAGAATACAAATTAATCTAGCTGTCGTTCGCCAATGGAAAAGCTGACATGTGTTTTAAGACAGGAGACGAGCCGTCGTTCGGTGTCTTCCTTGTTCGCTGCTTCTTCAGATTGTTGCAGATTGAAAACCAACATATAACTGGAGCATTTGAGTGTTTAAAAATGTATAAGCCGCCTCTCTTAAAGAGAGAGATTCTTCCCTGGAGACTTGAATATCTTGCAGGCTTTCTGATTCTCTCCACGTTGGCTCAGCCTGGGCTGTTGAATCTTAGAATCATAGAAGTGGAACTCCTGCTCAACATGGAAGACTTAAATAGAGTAGAATAACAAAGTTGGAAGGGACCTTGAAGGTCTTCTAGTCCAACCCTCTGCTTAGGCGGGAAACCCTACACCACTTCAGACAAATGGTTATCCAACATCTTTTTAAAAACTTCCAGTGTTGGAGCATTTACAATCTCTGGTGGCAAGTCGTTCCACTGGTTAATTGTTCTAACTGTCAGGAAATTCCTCCTTAGTTTCAGGTTGCTTCTCTCCTTGATGAGTTTCTACATATTTCTTCTTGTCCTGCCTTCAGGTGCTTTGGAGAATAGCTTGACTCCCTCTTCTTTGGGGCAGCCCCTGGAATATTGGAAGACTGCTATCCTGTCACCCCTAATCTTTCTTTTCATTAAACTAGACATGCCCAATTCCAGCAACCATTCTTTATATGTTTTAGCCTCCGGTCCCTCCAGAAAGTGGTTAAAATGGAAGGATTTATTTTGTGTGGAAAACTTTGAGTAAAATCAAGATGAAATCACGTGAGTTCATAGGAACGATCTATCCACTGTTACACAAAGGATCCCTTAGAAGGATAGCTTCTTAAAATTAATCGTTTTGCTTCCTCATTTATGCTTTTTCAAGAAATCAGACGAGATGATTCCTACTAACAGCGATCTTGAGGCTTAAAGGGAGATGTAAAGGAAGAAAACAAGATGGGCATGAAAGCTGCGTGGGTAAATTCCAAGTATTTGCACAAAGAAGGCAGAACTTCGAACAAAATCTAAGAGTTAATTAAGAGTTTTGCAAACTCTCGCAATGTTGCTTGTCAAGTTGGGGAACAACAATTAAACACAAATAACAGAGATGGTTTTCCAATCATTTTTTTCCCCAGTCCAGCCAAATATATCAAACCTTGATGGTTTAAACTTTTAGTGATTTTGATTCCCCCTTGGGAGGAAAAATAAAATAAGGAAAGGACACAACACTCTGAGCTTGACGCGACCATGAAATGGGATTGCTCTGAAATACACGGCGTAACAACCCATGTTGGATTAAATGGTTTCTATTACTGCTCTTGTAAAGTGTCAATCACATTCGTTTTTCGGATTTTCATCTTGTCAGCCCATTCTCTTGCAGGTGGAAAAATAGAAGAGAATATTCTTTATTGGC